>JAQNBH010000008.1:12582554-12630054 GCA_028752905.1 Cladorhizidae sp. MBARI D1340-BT2 | reverse complement strand
ATCTGCGATGATATATCCTCTTTAGATCTTCAATGTTAAGAGCAAAAATCAAATTCACCAGTGGGAGAGTACCATATAATAAAGATATGAGAATCACAAGAGTAACGGGTACTGTAGTCTCAAAGGGACATGGGTTGTCGGGGTCATGGCCGAATTGTTCACAGGAAAAGTAAGCATCCAGCCTTATTTTGGTTATAGGAGACACTTGTATGATCCTTGTATATGAAGTAAGGATGACTACTGTTGAAACAATGACGTAGCAGATTATAACCAACAGCTTTCTCTCAGCATTGCTGATCTTGAAGGGATATTTTGATTTTATCTCCCTAAACAAACCATGTTTCTATAGTTAAAAAAATAGAGTGAAATACACAGTTATATGAGAGTCATTAATAAAATATGGGCTTGTGTTGGATCAAGAGATAGTAGAATACATATATGCCAAATTATATGAGAGTCATTAATAAAATATGGACTTGTTTAATCAAAGTGTTGGACCAAGAATATAGAATATATATATATGCCAAATTATATGAGAGTCATTAAATATGGGCTTGTGCAGCATGAGGCTTAATAAGAGTGATGGACAAAGGGATAGTAGAATATAATGTGCCATAGTGAGTTGTGAACATGCTTTTAGGGTGACCAAAATCCAATATATACCACACATGTTAGCCCATAGGAAATAATTGAAAAGTCATTCTTTCTATATAGTTCACTCCTGTTCCCCCCTACACCCTTCATTCTGTGATCACAGCTATATTCCCATCTATTATATACTGTATTACCAAAATTATTTATAACAATGGATGGACTTGTAAATCAACAACAAACTTCCAGCTCCCCACCCCTCAAATATATATATATATATATAACTAAGTACTTTTACGCAAGTGGACACATATTATGATCCTTTTTAAAAACTAGTAGTAACAAATGCAGGGCATTGTGAGGCGAGTATTGGTGTAATGACAGGGTGTGAGGGAAAGAACATGAAAAACAATTAGTTAGAATTCTGGTATTGTTAGATTGCATTGTTCGGGCCATTGTCGTATCCTGGTGCTTAATTTTGTACATTATAGATGCCACCATGGTGTTGCAATGCTTGGATTGTTATATAGATAAGTAACTGCTATTTAGATGGCATATTTTGAACAGAAATGTGCATGTGGTAGTGTTGCTGTGAGGGATTTTGTTAAGCATACTTGGAAGCAGCTCGCCTTGAAGATGGGAGCACACTACACCAAGAGAGAGGTCATCAGGCAGTTTTTACTGCAGGAATTATCAGAGTACTAAAGGGAATGCAGAAGCTGACAATGACTTGTTAAAGTGATAGTTTTTACTCTTAACACTGTTCATTGTGTTCCGTATGCTCTACGTTATTAGCACATCTCTCCTCTATCTACTTATGCACCAATTATCCTTTATTCTTCCTATATTCCAACTATGTAGCCAGTTCTCTCTTTCCATAGAATAATAGAGAACAAGTTTAGTTTACCAAGATTGATAATAGTTTCACCACCTCATGAAAAATGACATATCCACCTCTACAATTAGATCTCGTTGATAAATTAAGTAGTAACATCAGAATTAACACCACAGTGAGTCAGTTTGACTCATATTTTGTAATTAATTTGTAACGGGAACTGATGAGTGTTATCATGACTGCAATGATGCAATAGACTAGCTAATGAGCCACTGATTGAAATTGATGTCTTTAGCTGGTACGATGAGGTTTGTACGTTCCCTTGAAGATCATTGGACAAGATGGCATATAGTTCTAGGCTGACTAGAAACTGTAGGTACTGCACTGCAAAATACTTCATATACAAGGACACCAGTGCTTGAAAAATGATGTTGTTTTCAAAAAAATCCTGCAATAATTTTACAAGTTTTTTACCTTGTTGATTATAAATGTTATCGTGTTTGTGTTTGTGTTCAGTAGGTAATGTACTTTATGTGCATGTATGCAAATATGTTAGGTTTATCACAATTATGACACAATTACATGCGGAATTTGTTTTGCAAGTTGAAACTGATTACCTCTGGAAGAAATGAATGAATCACATGATAATTTTTAAAAGCATAATTCTTCAACTATTATTTCCTATGGCAGTTGTCACCACACCGAAATAGTTGCACCAAGACTAACTCTATCTACATGCTTAACTGCATATGAAGTTTGAACTTTTGATTACCTACAGGGTAATCTTGAAATATTACTCAGCAAAACAATAGATATGCTTCCTGGAAGTTGGTATTCATTGAGTTGACTTCCATTACCCTTTCAGGTCAGCTATTAAGCATGCAGCCCATTCTCACTTTGCAGTTTTCTAGCTTCAACACTACTGCTGTTTTCTCGATCTTTTTCCTCACTATGACAACATTCCATATTAACATAAGCCCTCTGATTTAAGGAGGGTGCTCTATTCATATTTGTATAACAGATGAACATGTGTATACAACTATACATACATGCATAGAAAGATAGATAGGTGCATCATGCATGGCAACACCATCCATATCTCACTTCACTCTCCAGTCACATAAAACAATGCTTGGGATGCAGTATAATGTTGTTGTACATGATTTTAACTAATCTAATGGTTGCCGTATGCATGGGTACATTCTTAATTCCTTTCTTTTTTGACATCAATATAGTTGTATTTGTTGTTGTTATATTGTTAATGTTTACTGGACCCATAAATACTATAGTGCTATCCACACTGGCACTCAAGTAGGGTCAATATAATCTCTTTCATACGGGTGCCTTGTCATGCCAGCTTGCCAAATAAGCCTTGTATAGACATGGCACCCTGAAGAGATGTACTCACAGGGGGAATAGAGATCTTCCTGGGTTACCTATTCAGGAGTTACAGCTCTTGAAGGGAACTACATGTATCTTTATACAGCAGCCTCAATTTTGAAAGGCTTGTCGGACTATGCTAAAATTTCTACTTCACTTTTGTTCTATTTTTCTTTTTTTTCCATCAATTATTCTCAGTTATACAAACTGAACAAAAGCTAATAGTTAATCTTCCAAGCTCTGCACAAAAGTCTTGCACATTTGTGCATAAAATGTTGGGCATATCCAGAGCATCCAATCAGGTCGACGCTGAGCACTTTCCCAGACTTCCTCCCTGTAGAATATCCCTGATCTAGAAACAAGTCAGCAAATTCTCTAGAATCCCCCTGAATATAATTTTTTTTAATCACAACTATATACAATTGTATATTATTATAATACGTATATATTTATGGACTATATCATGGATAATTCTGCACCCTTGAATATTTTGCACATAATTCATTACCATGTGTGAAAGAGTGTATGCCTTTGATTTGCTATGGACCAACTTTAATCGCTCTGTAGTGTGTATGCTCATAAGTGTAACCCTATGCTATATTATAAATCACACACAGCATAAATAGCTACAGGTGATTCCTCGACCAGTGTGTGAAGGAGTTCTGATATTAGATGCTGTTTAGGGGAAAATTCACAGTAAGAGATAAAAGCTATTTATGGTCAGAGCTGTCTATATGGTGTGGTCGCCATAGACAAGTCAAACCATCACTATGAGATGTGAAGGTTATGTCAAGGTGAAGCTCTAGAAGCTCTGGATTGATGGAAAAGATTATATCAGAAGTTCCAACGCTTCAAGAGGAGCGGAAGCTGAGACACGCTGAATGTGCATGAGCTTCTGATTCCCCTTTGATGCTCACTAATGGAGAAATCATTAAAACTTAGATAGGATGATAGTTGACTATACACCTCAACCCTGCAACCAGTTTGGACTAATGTATGAAAGTGCTGCTAGTAAGTTGACTGCATACTTTTCCATGTATAGTCCTAACCTTACATCACATGATGACATCGTCAACAGGGTTGACTCTAGAGAATTTGTTGACATAGTTCAAATATGGAGAGGAATACATAATGGTGTGAATAGAAAAAATTTCAGTCAAACTTTTTCTAATCCACACTAATTTTTTCGTCTCTATAATTTGTTGCCATACAAGAACTAGTCTGTGGGAGAAGTCAGGAAGAGTGTTCAGGTTTCACCTGATTGAAGGATAGACCACGAAATCGCAATAAGACAACTATATGAACAAATAAAGGAAACATTTGTATGGAGTGTGGAAGATTAATAACATGGTTCTCTAGCATATCACTAATCTGGCATTGCTGAGTCTTGCCTTTCAGTAAAGGACTTTGAAAAAATAGAGTACATGTACTAAATTCATGCTGGAATGTAATTACTGGTTGCTCCAATTGGTTGGATTTGCCGGCAACAGAAGGTATTGATGTGAATGTGGTTCGAGTTATTTGGATGACATCATAAATGGAAACAAGTGAGGGTGCTTTCTGCATGTTCTGTTTGGTCTGTGAAGCTGATCTCTCCTCCATACCAAGACACAAAAGAAATTAAGTTATGAATCATTAGCACTTGTTTATTGTGAACCTCCAGCAATGGTAGTGAGAACTGTAGTGTTATTTCCAGACAGTCTTTTCTCCCCACAAGTGAGGTAAAGGGTCAGTTAAGCAACTCCAGTTTACCACAGGAAGTTCTATAATGATGCTCACAAAGTAATAATTCCACAAATTCTAGTCCTTATTAATATAGACACAAAGTTAGTAGTTCATATATTTGCTCTTCATGTTTCTTTCCCTATTCATGGTCATTCTCCATTTGTTATTCCTCGCTAGTTTATACTACATAACTGAGAATGACTCTAGATAAACCTGGTAGTTCCACTGACACCAAGTGTGAAGTAGCTGGATATCATATTAGTTTATATATGTGCTCTTTATTACTTGAGAGAGTTTGCAAACTCACAAAACTTTAGTTGTTCATCAATTGTGCCCAAACACTTAAGTCCGTCCAGAAATAATTACTGCACTATAGACATGTTTTTTTTGCTCTTCAAAGTCCTTCACAAAATGTAGTTTAGATTTAACCACATGATGGGTGATTTGTTACTTGAATGAAGTTATCATATCTCAATGTCATCACTTCTATATATTTCTCAGAACAATAACATGCATTTCTATTCTGCTATTCAATATCATAGTGTTTAGGTCTATGTAAATCCCTACTACATTCTAAAATTACAATGTGTGCACCCGATCCACATTTACCAACAAATAGGATGAATATCAAGGCAGCTCATCATATTAATAGTACATATGTATTCTAATCATAAATATGCAGTGTATTATGTGTGCTCTATGTAGTGTGATAAATTAATAATACACGTGTATTTTAATCATGAATATGCAGTGTGTTATGTGTGCACTATGTAGTGTGAGTATACATGCATCCTAATCATGAATATGCAGTGTGTTATGTGTGCA
Source organism: Cladorhizidae sp. MBARI D1340-BT2 (assembly GCA_028752905.1). Taxonomy (NCBI): domain Eukaryota; kingdom Metazoa; phylum Porifera; class Demospongiae; order Poecilosclerida; family Cladorhizidae; species Cladorhizidae sp. MBARI D1340-BT2. The sequence continues at coordinate 12,624,698 of JAQNBH010000008.1, read as the reverse complement.
CTATATAGTGTGATAAATTAATAGTACACATGTATTCTAATCATGAATATGTAGTGTGTTATGTGTGCACTATCTAGTGTGATAAATTAATAGTACACATGTATTCTAATCATGAATATGCAGTATGTTATGTGTGCAATATGTAGTGGATAAAAAAGTACAATTTTTGTTTTCCATATATTTTGATATAAACTATTAATAATAAATTAGACTGATGTTATTCCTTTTAGAAACCCATAATTACAAGACTGACCTTGTGAATAATCCAAAATAGAAGTATAGTGAGGGTAATACTAGTAGCCAACAAGAGATCTGTTGGAAGGATGACGGAATAAAAGAGGATAGCTGAGTAGCGTCCATTGCAACCAATAGGAGGAAAGTTTATGAAATAGAAGCCTAGACCTCCTGAAAAGAAGTTCAATGTACCGCCGGACGACTTGACCTCAACTGCAAAACTAATCATGATTGCAATAACTGGGATCAATGGAAGGAGGAGTCCAAGCAGACAGCATCCTACATGGATGTATTTTATTTTTCTTGTTACTTGGAAGGATTTAGCGTGCATTGGGAACCATATCCTCCAGAACAGTGCAGCTGTTAGCATAAACCACCATAAGCTTATTGAAAGTGAGCTGTATGCTTGAACCATGCCTGTATTGAAATAACCAATAATAAGAGTACAGATATGAATATCATGCATCTCATTACCTGAAATGGCACAAAATGGCGTCACATGTAAAAAGGTTTCAAGCAAGTTTTCTGAAGAGCAGTACAACTTGGCTCGGTCAAAGAAAGTGATGATATAAAGGAAATCTGAGATCGATACCATCACATAATGCACATGAGAAAGTTTATTATGTCAAATGAGAGTTCATTGAAAGAAACACTGCTGTTGGTGGTTATTCATCAGGGGAATATTGGTCTATAAACAACCCAAAATCATAAAATGATGATAATGATCATCATCGTCTCATTGTGGTTATCATCATCATAATAATAATGATTATAAAATCTTAGAGAGTCAAAAGCTCCATTTCTCTGGGTAGTAGTGCCATGAAAGTGTGGCATGTACATCCATGCATTAAGTTAGTTGAAACAAATTCATGAGGTCACAACTACTTATAAAATAAAATTACATATCATTATTGATTTTCTGACACTTTCGACAATCAATTCAGCCAACAAAAATCACACGACAATTATGAGCCTGTCAGGTCAGAGTTGTGTGGTTTACAAACAGATGACCTCTTGCATATATGTGGTTTAGATTCCAACTTATATGCAGCTATCAATAACCATACCGGTACTATATACAAAAGAGAACACACAGAAGATCAATTACAGTATACAAATTTTTACTGTGATGCAATAGAGCACCAATAGTGCGAGATTCCTTTTTTGGTGTCATTTTGGTTAGGATTCTAGACCTGCACAGCCATCTCTTAGTCTTATAAGGAAAGAAGTTATGTTTGGAGGAAGATTATTATAGTGCAACAAGAATGTGGTAATAAATGTGCACATGTAGCAAGCTAGCAACACTAGTCAATAGAACTCCCAAAGAATGTTCCTGTTTCTGCCCCCCATAATGTAAAATAAATTTGACTCCATACTTAGTGTTTCATATACAGGGTGTAAATTTGAAACCAATGGGCATATTCAATGACCTATAACTTATTAATTCCCCAGATCTCCTCATGCTTGCAATTTTAAGGGGTGTCCATACTAGGCCAAAATGGAAGTTGGGAGTGCACTAAGTCCTGAACAACATTTGATTCAGAACAACACATGCAAAAATTAATTATTTGTTTTTCTCCTCTTACCTACAGATCTAAAGAAGACCTGTACCACTGAAGAGGAAGAGGATAGAAACTAAATCACCTGCTGTATTGTCAAAGGATGAAAAGATGATGTTCTACTAATCGACGAATCTCCAATGAATAAAGAAAAAAGTCACTAAGAATAAAAGGGGCTAGCCAGGAGGAGGGGGTGGTAGCTGGGTCCCCTCAATGTAATTGTGGTTAACAAGTAATTGTGCAGTGAAAAATGTGAACATAATACAGTTGCCATTACATTGCAAAATATCACTTTACAAATTTTTTAAAGTACAGGTAGCACCGTCTCAAGCTGAAGGCGAGATATCTGAAATTCATTGTTCTATAACAGACAGTGATCAGCTTCACCATCCTGGATCTAAATGCCTTAGAGTTGAATCTGATACATTGCAGTGCAGAGATACAGCAAGTGATATTGCTAGTGGTGATATTCCTGATATTGACAAGTACAAGTTGTCAACAAATCATTTCAGACCTGGCCTAAATTACAGATTTTCAAAGATTGCTAATGGTCACTCATTTCAACCTAAATGTTTAAGGCTGTAACTTTAGCTAGTGTCTAGTCGGTTACACTTCACAATAGCCGGAGAGGACTAAATCATACACACACTCTCTATATTGACAAGTTAATTATGTTTGTAATATATATTTGTGAGTCACCATAAAAATGCTGACTCATCATCGATTCCAACTTAGCGCATCATATTTCCTGTAAAATCTCAACACCACTTAGCTATCAGAATATACACAGCATGAAGCAACACATCGGCTGCTAAATGTCCCAATATCCCCAGCTGGCTGAATATATTAGGTATGGAAGTATGGGTTCAAGTTCTTCAACATGACACACTCGATTTGATCTTAACTTAATTTATTTACATCTCCGCATATATTCCATGTTTTGCATACACATTATTGTAAGAGTGTTACTTGTAGAGTTGGTGTGGTGGACTTACCCTGAAAAAAATAAACGATTGTCATATAGACAACCAGAGAATTGGGAAATGCAAACCTATGACAGAAGAAGCACTTTGCAAGATAACAATAATGCATCATTTCAAATATAGTGATTGTCACAACTTACATAGCTTCACGCCGTATTGTTGATATTATCAGTATTCCAATTGATGCCACAAAGCCGGTAAAGTAAGTAAAAAATACAACAACATCAACTGTTATAGATTCTGCTTTGGGATCTTGTCTCCAGTTTGGACAGTGTGGCACGCAAATGTTGAAAGTTGGTTCACGATAGAAATTCTCTCGGCAAGCAAAACGACCATTTGTAGCTATTATTTAACAAACAGTTATGTACATTAATATAGGCATCTTTGAAGTTAGCAGTTGAGTTATAAACTAGAATAATTATAGCTTTTATATCTTATTAATATAAGAATCTATTTTTCCATAAAACAGTGTAATAACATGAGGTGGCAGAAGCATGAACAATGTAGGGTGTCGGGTTCAGTTATGCATTATTATCATGTAGCATAGCCAGAGACTTTGCTGATTGGTACCAGTGTAGCAATCAGTATAGGGTCTTAATAAAGTAGAACAAGAAATACTGATCTCATACTAGTAAGTGACAAGGTGAGTTATATATTCCCTTTCACTCTTCTAGCCCAAATAAATGTAAGTGAGATGGTTGAAACACTTCCAAAATTGCATAACTTTATATTTATATAATAATAATATAAACATTTACGTATACTGTTTACCATTTATCAGCTCCAAATCAGTTTTATTATCCTCCTCTCCCTCCTGCAATAATTTGAACAAGTTAAGTTAACTATCTGGCACATAATATTCATAGACTGCGGATGTCCCACACACTTCGCCCAGAATGGGATGCAACCATAAAAAAGTAAGTACTTGAAATAATTTATAAGAAATTAAACAAACAAACAAGCCAATAAATAAAAATGTCTCAGTAGAAGCCTCTATTGGCAGCTAAAACTGTTTTTCTTTTTTAAACACTCCTCTTATTAATCACTATAGGAAAATTATTACGAACAGGAAGCAGTAACCCTATACCAAACATGAATTTTTTACAATAAAGTATTACTCCTTCGTAAAACCTTTTATTCACTACCTACAGTATGTCTATAAAAGAACTTAAGTGAGCTGTTGTGTGTCCTAGAAATATTTAGTAATATTGCGGCCTTATATGCATGTAAAAATTGTGGAGTCACCTAAAAGCACTCCAGTCAAGAAGCAACTTTGGGACTCTTAACATGGTTTCTTTGAACTCCAACCTTGTCTTTAAAAGTACCTAAAACAACTTAGTAGTAGAGAAGGCTAACATTTTAGTGTTTTATGCTTTCATTGTCTCTCCTGCTGCTCTAGTTTTCTGTCTGGTCTCTTTTTTTCTTGTCTCATTTTGTCCCTTTAGGTGCATTAGTGTTATATAGCAAGTTTTGGCATTGCTGCTAATGCTGTCAATTGTTCTGTTCACTTGGAGTGCCTTAGCACTAGCAAGTGCTAGTTGGCTTTTCCCCTAATGATGTGCATTGTTACCAAAAGCAAAACAAAACAAAACACTGTATTAGTAATAACCACGTATATATGCTCACGCACGCAATTTCACAGTTCTGAAAGCAATTTTCCACACAAAGGCATCAACTTGGAAGCCACAAAAATCTGTGGTGGAGTTCGCATATTGAATCTAACTTAATCTGCATTAAAAACACTGTAGTTGCTGAACATGGTGAGCTTTACAGTGGCAAGTACCATCATCATTAGCTTTGAAAGCACTAAAGTTATTTTCACAATATGCGACTTCCATAATGATATCATGCATTTTTTACCAATAGCTAATACATAAGCATAAAACTTACCTGAGATAAGGGAAGATAATAAAATATAATAGGTATTAGTAACAAACCCCAGACAATGAAGATTATAATGCACAGAATTGCAATTTGCACTAGCTTCATTTTTCGCCCCTCCACTGGGTCATCTTTTGCTCTTCTTCCAAGAGAACTTCCTTTGGAGTCCAAAGCTTGTTTTCCATCTGATCCAGCCTTACTGATCTCCATTCAACTGAGAGTGACAATGACAATTCGGATGGACGTCAACAGAAGATAATACAAAATCTGTAACTCCCCTTGGCAGGATTGTTTTTATAGGCATGAGTAGGCTACCCCGTAATCTCCACACTGTTTTTGCAATACTAGCAATACGTACGGACACTACTACGTTACGCTATAGGGTCTGGTTATGGCAAGACCTACAAGATTGAAAGTGAACCTCGTTGATAGGCGACGCCTGAAAGCTTATTTCGCAGGATGGATGCATGAAATCCATCATCTTAACTGTTATTTCAAGCATCAAAGAAGTTGAGTGCTCCCCTTGAAACCTTAATTGACATGACAAGGACGCCTCTAAAAATAGTATGGTCTAACAAACATATAAGGTCTTGTTGATTTGCAATAAAATCACAGCTATAAATCACCTTATATCACAGCTGGATTATACCAAGCTTACATTATAGTAAAATGTGCTGCTCGACTAAGTCAATTTTACTCTGACATTATTGAGAGCTTTAAAAGATGCGAGGGTGAAGACATCTTTATGTTTTGTTGAATATTGTTTGCTGTTTATTTTCACAAATAGTTCTCACAGGTGCATACTCCAACACTATGGGTCAAGCATTTTGGTCTCCATATCAATGATGACAGAGTGTGGACATTAGCCAGTATAGAGGTTTGCGTTGCTAGAACTTTCACTTGCGCGCTAGTGTCTGCCTTTGTGTTCAGCTCTCTCCAGACATTTCTCTCTTCCTGTTAATGCTACTTTTATTAGTCAATGTTTTTTCCTGTTCTGCTCCCTCCAGACATTTTTTTCTTTATGTGGTAATGCTGTTCTTCTTTCTCTTTCCCATTCCTATTAGATATTTTAATACTTGCTACTATATAAACCAGCCCTTCTCAGCCTCTATCTCAGACTTATGGCATTCAGGCTTGTCGCTGCTCTCTGCCTTTCTTTAATCAACTCTCTCTGGATATTTCTTAACACACCTGCACATGCTGCTCTCGCTAGTCTCTCTGTCTGTCTGTGTTCATCTTCTCCTGACTTTACTTTCTTTGCTAATGCTGTTCTCACTAGTTACCTTTCTCTGTTCAGCTCTCTCCAGATATTTCTTTCAAAATCTGCTAATGCCATTCTCTTCTCTACCTTTGTCCATTTAGATATTTCTGCTGTTCCTTTCCTCAGGTGGTTTAGTTGTTCTTCCCTCTGTTTCCCACTCCCTGTAAAATATTCCCTTACATTTTTATCCAAATCAGCCTTCTTGATTTCTGTCTCTTTGCTATCTTGCCAAGATGTCATTTTTAGGTCAATGACAGTCACTGATACATTTTGCACTGAGCTTGCTCAGTACCATGAGACACACACAGTATGACAACCATATTACTATATAGATAATGTCACTGCAATGGTAATTATTATGTAGAGCTACACATCATAAGCAGGGGGAAAGTAGAGGTAGATAAATGCTTTATATATTCTGTAACGTTTGCCATCTAGCCTTCTCGGTAACCAGAGCTGGGGATATCAGAACCCATGGCCCATTCCACAATTGATGCTAGGGTTCGGGTAAACCACCGTCGGCGTGTTCCAGTACTACGTGTCCTAGCCCTACCATGCGATAGGCAATGAATGATCGTCAACAGCTAGTTTACATCCAGTGCTGTTACACTAGGTCCTATTGGGACTTCAAGAGTTCTGAAGAGAGCACCGAGGGGAGCGAGGAACCAGGCAGCCAGAAAGCTGTCTACAGTATAGAGAATTTAGTGGCTGGCAATGATCCTCTCACTTGGCAACATCTCGTACTTTTTATGCAGTCTGTCTCAAGTTACCAGGAGTAGAGGGAAGTGCTGAAGCCCGTCATCAGTGGAGAACAGACAGATCAGGGAGGAATTGTCTGAGCTGGCTCAAAGGCTTCTTGTAAGCAGAGAGACAAGAAGTCTGTAGACCCAATGGATATTCTGGCTTTTTGAGTGTTGGGTAAGTTGGAGGAGGGCAATTATAAGGGTGTTGTGAGGCTTGTTTGTGGGAGTGACCGCTACTCTGGAGAGCCTGAAGCTGAAAAACCATACCCCACACCATTGTTCCTTCATTCCTGCCCCTAAGGCTGAGATGTTGTCTATTGATATTCCAGAGGGGAATATCAGAAGGGCCATCATTTCCTTCCCAAATAGGTCTGCTGTTGGCCCTGATGGCTTACAATTCTAACATCTGAAGCACTTGATGGGTCCTGCAGCCAACGAAGAGGGTGCAATCCTCCTGAGGGCTTTCACTTCACTAGTGACCCATACCCTTAAAGAGAAAGACCCTAGGCCATATTCGACCATACTTTTTTGGAACCACTCTAATAGCACTCCGGAAGAAGCTGAAGTGTATGACCCACTGCTGTTGGATGCATACTGTGAATGTGGAAATTTTGTCTGTGCACTTGGGCTGAAGGAGCTTCCGGATCTGCTAGCCACACACCAACTGGGTTTTGGAGTCCCACAGTGTGTGCAAGCCACAGTTCATGCTGCCCGGATGTACTTGCCGACCTCAAGTTGGACGAAGTGATTGTGAAAGTGGACTTCAAGGATGTTTTTAACGGCATTCGATGGGACAAAAATATTCTTGCAGTGGAGGATTTCACCTTTCATTTGCCAACTCTGCCTACTATGAGCCTTCATCCCCGCTGTGGGGCAGTGATGTGGCACAATCTTCGGAGGGGTTCTAGCGGAGTGACCTGCTGGGTTCCTTTCTGTTTTGTCTGCCAATTTACAAGATATGTGCGAAGCTGAAGTCTGAGTTGGCAGTCTTTTATCTGGACGATGGGGCACAGGAAGAAGGGAGAATGTGACCAGTAACCTGAAACTATTGCGTAGGAGGCAAGTGAAGTGGGTCTACCCATGAGCCAAAGACTGCGCTCATCTTTTCTGACAATACCACCAGAGGAATAGTTCTACCCACCTGTCCAGGACTTAGTGTGGCAAACATTGAGGATGCAGAGTTTCTGTGGTCACCATGGATCAAGTCATTGTATTTCAGGACAAGTCCAAAAATATATAGCTTCATTATTACCAAACAAGTTAGATATTACCACCCAGTATTCCATTTCTTCTAGCTACTGAAGACAAAAACAACTAAAACTGAAACTAGAGTACTGGCTCGAACAGCTTGTAGGGATCTAGCAGATTGCAGTTACACCAAAGTTATATTATAGCAAGTACAACAGAAATAGTGAGTAAGAGGAGAAAATTTATCTTCTTATAGACTATTAAAGCTTACAGACGTTTAAACTTGTACCGAAATAATAGTACTGAAATAACTCGAAGACAAACAGCTCCAGTGGCCTCATGTACTTGTACTGCATGTACAGTGTATGTTCATCGCATGGCCTCATATACTTATACTGCATGTATCTTCATCACATGCAGCAATGATTGGCCTCATGTACTTGTACTGCATGTATATTTATCAAATGGAAATAAGTGGCCTCATAAGGAGGAGTACTTGTGCCATAACAGCAGTTACAGCACATGTTATTCTAGATTAACATAGGTACATAGCTTATGCCCTACAAACAGTTTCTGGCAAGTAATGTATTCTAGTCTCCTCCAAGCTCTGATATTCAGCCGTACCAAAGTGAAGTTCTAAATAAAACCCACTCATGTAATTATTTTATATATTGCTCAGAATCCAATTCAAACCACCTCTGAAGATATGTAGGATCTGATGGGTATATTGCAACGCAATTTCCATATTCAAATTCAGTGTGTGTATGACTACATAATACATATCAAAAGTAGAGTGCAGACAGTCTCAGTTGGCAGTATGCTGAGCCATAAGTTTGAGAGATGACAGTCTGGACGTAAGCATAGTGTTTCGAAGGTATTTTTGTTCCGCCGAAGAGTAGAGAAACTACGCTCTGCTTCAGAACTAGTAATAGGTAGGATGCAAGCAATACACAAAAGGGTATATATGTTGGGTAAATCTTCTCTACGAATAGCACTAATTGCATTTAGCAAGCTGTTAGGAAATTCATCACCAGCTTCCAATCTTCTTTGCCGGAATATTTTCCATCTTGACATCTCATTTTGGAGCTGTACTGGAGAAGGAATATGGCACTCCCATGTAAGCATGTGAGCAACTTCGGACACTGGGTCAAATTTATCAGAGACAGAAATGGCTGGAGTGAGAAGCAAAAGCTCAGCACAAATTCTGCTTACCTTGTTGAACCGTGACTCCAGTTGACAGATGATGGTGTCAATGAAAGGAATAGCTATAACCCTTTTATAATATTCTTGAGCAGAATCACCAGGATGGTTATTACTATGGGCTTGCCTCTCCACTCTCCTTGGAAGAGTTATTTCTTCAACTCCAACAAATGTTAGTAAAGCACTTGCTTCTTTATACCAATGATCAAATACATTGTCAATATCAGCATGTCTAGACTTGATTAAGTCAATAGTTTCATCCACTTGCTTAAAGGCTTGATAGGTATTTTGATTTCTCTTCTAAAGTTTGACTGTAGTGGCTTTATTGATTCAAGAGCAAACATCACAGTTGTTAACAAATAGCATGGCATGGAGTTTGCATAGTTCTCTATAGTCCTTGAGCTTTAATACGTGTTTCTCTGTCCCAACTCCAGTCATTGAAGGTAGATTCATCATCACCCTCAAGTTCAGTAACATAGACTTATTCATAAGCAGCTGGGTTTAAGATGGCTTAAAATGTTAATGCTACACAAGCATACATTTCAAAGTAACTCTCATAGCATTTGTGACACATTCGTGATGCTCAACCCACCTTGTTTTCGAAAGACCTCGTACTTTCTGCTTTTTTTGTTCTGGATGTTTAGTAGCTAAAACTCGCAGAAAAAAGCATTGGATTGTTTTGCTTGTATATGTCGTATTTTTTTCACCATTATCCAGATGTTCTTTCAGAACAGGATCTCTATCAGCAAATGCTTCAAGGATAGCAAGAAAATTACCTCTATTGGAGGAGGGATCATCAGTAGAATCATCACGGTGACCCCGAAGAGTTATTCCCTGCTTACCACTAAGCATTAACAACTGATTGCAAAATAATTTTATTATTGACTAAATTTTCTTGGTTAGACTTGTCAATTCTGCTATCAATCTTTGACTGTGGGTGCTCATAGTTGTATAGGAAATCTTCAGACATCTGAAGTGCATGGATATGATAAGCAGACTGTTCATGAGAATTTATTATTTCTGGGTTCTTTTTGCTAGAGCTAAGAGCTTTTTCAAGTTTCTGAAATGCACCACATTTTGAAGTGTCATCAGACTTATCAAAGAGAAAACACACTCGACATAGCCCACCATTCAGTTTTGGCGAGTAAAGTGCTAAAAGGCTCGACTCCCTGACATTCAAGAAGCTTGGTATGTCAGATTTACTGGCTTTCCACCTTTAATAACAGTTTTTGAAATCATTTTTGCTGGTGGTTGGACGTGATGTCTGAGATAAGTATAAATTGGAGCATCAGTGTTACGAGTGCTTAAACTCTCCAAAAGCTCACCTACGTCATGGGATAAATGTTGGCAAGTGAACTGCTACAGCCTGCTAGTGATTGATATCATGTCTTCTTCAGGACTGGAAGTGGAGTTATCACTCTCAGCAGCATCAACTGGAATCTGTACCACCACTGTACCTACAGTTTTTATCAAATAAAAATTTTGCTATGGTTCTTAGATATTGATTTGACTCACTTGGTACTGGTTGGAAGAAACTTTTTAATGTCACTTGCTGAGAAGCTACCTTCCTGCGCTTGGTAGTAGGAACTTCCATTTCAAATATTTCTAGATACTTCCAAGCTGCAGTGCATGTGCTCTCCAATGCTAGTCAGACATATCATGTGACTGAGGCTGTCTGACAGTCCTTAATTCTGTCCCTCACAAAATGATTTATTCATTCACACCTTATTAATCACTCAATACTTCATCAACACCTCTTTCAACAAACATGCCACATTCTCATGTCCTAAGTGATGTGCATTTGCACAGAATTTTGAGTATAATTTAGTGAGTGTGGTTATATACTTGAGGGGGGGGGGTCTGACCACCCAAACCCCCCGCCCCCCTAGATCCACCACTGCATGAATGGGTGGGGAAGTGGCATCGTTAGATTGCTTTGAGTGTGCAGTGTGAGCAGCCTTACGACTCAACATCATCATCATCATCATCATCATCATCATCATCATCATCATCATATTTCTAATGATTATTTATTTTTGAAATGAGCTCTGGGTGGCAAGTATAAATTCTAGCACTGACTGGCAACACAGGTAGATCTAATGTTAGTACTGGCTGGCAAGGTTCTAATTCTGGTGTTCTGCTCTGGGATTGCATGTGGTCTGATTCACCTAATTGAAACAATGAGCATTTCACTTTATTGAGGGATTATAATGATTGTTATTCTCTGTAACTCGTAGCAAGATAGAGGAAGTGCTGTTAATTACAAGGTCCCCACCCCCACCCCACCCCCACCCCACCTCACTTGACTACAATTGCAGATGCCGATAAGTACTGGGGCCCACCACTCCAACTCTAAATGCCTACATCAGGACATGATATCATGCTCTGACATGAATACATGGCCCTAGAGTTCTGGTTTCTGATACAACCCTTCACTGTGGGGTCTTGATTCCACTAATCTCAGCATGGTCAAGTTTTGTCTGTCAAATTGCCTAAGGTACCAATCTCTGTCCATGTGTTGTCAGGACTGTCTGCCTGGTATCTCCCTCCCATTGCCATGTCTTAGCCATGCCTCAGTTCATCAGTTAGACTCTGGCACTGCGAGTTGGCCTACAGTGGCATATGGTGGGCCCTTAGTAGGCTAGTACATGTCAGCTATGACATCCTCCTTTGCATAGAGGTGATAGGCTGACTTGATATTAAACCCAGTGGAGACCCCTACCACTATGGACATCTGTTCAGGTCTCAATGTTTACCTTTTACTATCCTGTATGAAAGTGTTAGTATCCGGTTGTATGAACTTGAGCATCTGTTACTACTATTATAGTGCCCCAACAACAGCTGTCCTTAAATAGGTAGGGGTATCCACTGTAACCCTTATAATTTCACACCCATCCCTTCGGTAAGGAGCAGGGTGGAGAGTAATGAGAGGGTTTGTAGAAGCTATTATTATTATTTTATTATTATTATTATTATTATGATTATGATTATGATTATTATTGTTATTGTTATTATGTTGTAGGGCAATCTTATATAAATCATGCAAAAGCAAGAGTGATCCTATGGAACAGAGAACAAGGAGGCTTGAATATTAATGAGATGTGAGACTCAAAGGAATGTGTAAATTAATGTAGTGGTTAATGACTAAACCTACAGAATATTTCTATGTGTGTTAGTTAGGGTAGTGTTGAAGAGTTGTGATTGGTTGTGGTTAATGGTGTTACATCTGTGTTGGGACCATAATTATATGTCAAGATCCAGACTGGGTGCCAGCCTACAAGGGCAGCAGTTATTACAGTCTGGGTCCGTCCATCAGTCAGTCCTTGCAAGAGTTGTGATGATTGTAATAATAAATATTATGAGCTCATATTGGTAGTTAGTACCTTACTTGGTGGCAGCGTATTGAGTACCGCTAGTGAGAGACAGTTCTGAGGGCATTTGAGATGAGCGCCCTTGGACAACTGGTGGCAGAGGTCGGATAGCAAGTGTTTCTACTAGCTACAGACCCGAACGATTAGCCAATAGCTTAGCTAAGCTACTTGTTGTATCGATAGCAAGGTTGATTGTGTGAACTGGTCTAATTGAAACAATGCTTCCTCATGTAAAATTGCTTGGTGATAGAGTGGCTTCGAAATAACAGACAGGACAGACATCTGAACTTGAGAAAACTGCGGACCAAGAAGATATGGTAGTGACAACAGAGGTCATGAAACTGATCCTCTAGATGCACAAACAGCAAGACGAAGAACAGAGTGGTCAGGTGCTACAGAAGGATCGAGAATATAGAGAAGATGATGAACATAGAGAACGATCTCATAAGGAAGAGTCCGAATGCAGAGAGAGAGAGAGGATCGAGAAGAGATTAAACTGAAACTGAGACTTTGGGAAGAGCTATTGATGAGAACGGAGGAATGACACGGAGTTGATCAAGTGAGATAACAGAGTCCTTGCTGTGAACAGACTCAGTATGCAGAAAGAAAGTGGAAAGGTTTGGCTAGTTGGCACCAGGAGAGGAGGTAGAGAGTTATTACTTCTCTTCTTTTCGGGCACATATGTCTACCTACTGGGTGGACAAGTCAGAGCAGACTCTTTATTTGGCCCACTGTTACACGCCCACCCCTACTGGGTCTATACTTGGAGGGGAATGAGCAACTAGACTATGACACTGTGAAGAAGGCACCATTTAACTACTTCCAGGTGACTCAGATGTCCTACAGAACAAAGTATGACCAACTTAAGAGACAATGAGGAGAGACATGGTTGATGGCAGGTGACCGAGGAAAGTCAATTGCAAGAAAGCGGATCGCATACTGCACAAGCATGGAGGAGGTGGCAGGGTTGATTGCTTTGTATTTGTTATTGAAGGGAATGCCCAGGCAACTTGCCACATATGTCAGAGACCGAAGATAGTCAGAGAAGGAATGGAAGCAGCAGATGATTTTAGAGTATCCGAGGGTAGAACTACGACACCAGTTCTGAAGCAGCGAGACTGCTAGGAAAACGGAACAGACAGAAGGATAGAAGCCACCCACCCATTGAAAGGAGTTATTATCGAAGAGATCAAGAAGAAACCAGGGAAGGTGTTCCAAGTAAGGCTAATAAGGAAAGGGAACAGATGTCAATGCCAGGGAAGACACCATTCAAGTATGACAAGCAGTATAAACCAAGGTCCTTTAAGTGCAGCCAACCAAGGCACTGTGCCACAGAGTGGCACACCAAGGCAAATGTGAACAAGATCAAGTTGGAAGATGTAAGCCTGGTCAACTCTCTCACTCAATGACAGGAAATAGATTTTTTTGAGACAGAAATTGACAGTAAGGCAACTGTGAGTAGGAGAGTCGGTGGAACTCAATATCACAACATCTTGTTAATACTGGGGGCTGCACAGACATCAACCAGGTGCTGGTAAAACCAGACCAATACACTGGCAAGACAAGTGTCAGAGAAAAGCCTTGACCTCTCTGACATGGCTGAATCTGACCTTTCTGGAACAGCAGGTGTTGTGTACAGGGAGCACACAACTACAAACAAACCTTGACATCAACCACACAAACCACTCAACCACACACTCTTGAACGGGGATGTTGTGCTAAAAGATTCGAAGAGTTCTGATTGGTGGGAGGAAACGTCACAACAACACTCTGATATGACCGTAAAAGAAAATGTTGCAGACTGTTCTGACAGCACCGAGTCAGGGTATAAAAACAATCGAATGAGAACGAGAGAGAGAGAATCCAAGAGAGAGACTCAAAGAGAAGAAGAGAAAGGACGAACTTCAATAAGCTGGGAGCTATAACTGTATCGTTGTTATTGTTGGGACCCAAGTATAACTAGACTTAGACATTATTTTATTTACTATGATTATGCTTGTGGTTGTGATATTTGAATATATTGCTACTGTGTAATATTGTGCGATTATATCACATTGTTATACCATAACCTTTTTTGAAGCAGAGAAGGGAAGGGCTTATTGAGCTGGAGATTGGTATTGTATAGTCCCAGTAAGACTACCACTGAGAAGAGAGTGTTAGTAAGGCTGAGGGCGTCATCAGAACTCTTAGGTGGCTTACAGAGAGGTCACCCAGAAGAACATTCCTGACAACAAGGTATGCTGAATCATTCAATGGCACAAGAGGAGCATTTCCAATTGCCATGGTTGAAGTGGAAGTGGATGGAGTAAGTCAAAATTTGGAAGTGTTGGTGATAAAGAATTTGAAGCATGATGCACTGCTGGTACAGGATATACCAGGACTGTGGGAGATGTGAAATTGGACACAACAATCAACATGTTCAGGATATGGTCGGCACCGAGCGAGAAGCTACAGCAGCTACCTCAAGATCACAAGCAAGGAGAAGCAGAGCTATCTGAGAGTTCAGAAGACAGTGAAGGCAAAGACGAAGAGACAACAGAAAGATTCACATTGAAGAAGATTGGCCCTGATGAACACAACAGTAGTGAAGGAGTAACCACTAGTAGGGAGAACTCAGAATCGGAAATTATTGATGATGAAAGAAGGAATGTGCTCACAGATAAGGCATTGGAGGAAGACATACCACCACTGAAGGACAGCCGAGCTTTTAGGCGATGGTCTAGATCAGATTATTGCAGCAAGTTGTATGGATACCCTCTGAATGTGGACATCTAAATGTTGAGGCAGGAGCAGAAGGCAAATGAAACTTTGAAAAGGAAAGGTGGAGAAGAGAGATACTGGTTTTATTATGGAGGGCAGGTTGCTGTGGAAGTTTTCAAAGGATAGAATGGGAGAGGACATGACACAGTTTTGTTTGCCAGAATCATTTCGATCGATTTTATTGTCACTGGCACATTGGCCTGGACATTTAGGCCGAGACAGGACCACCCAGAGGATACTGGACAATTATTTCTGGCCGGGCATACATGCAGATGTTAAGGCAAGGCTTGTTATGACTGTCAACATGCAGCAAGCAGCATCAACCACCAGCACCATCACCACCTCTGCCAGTTATCGAGACACCATTCGCTCACATTGCGATGGAAATGATTGGTCCCCTTACAACCACAGTTGAAGGGAAGAGGTTTGCATTAGTTATAATCTATTTAGTGGCCAGAAGCATTTCCACTATGTGTTATGGACAGTGTCACAGTGGTTGATGAACTAATAATTTTATTCACTCATGTAGGAGTACCTGATAATAAATATCCTAACTGATTGCAGACAGATTTTCATGAGCAGACTAAGAGATTACAGATTATTGGGAGTGAAGAGCATTACTACTACCCCATACCATCCTGCTACAGACGGAATGGTAGAGGGATTCATTGCTACGCTAAAAATGATAAGGAGCAAGACTAGCAAGAAATGGGATGGACAATGGGATC
This sequence comes from Cladorhizidae sp. MBARI D1340-BT2, assembly GCA_028752905.1. Lineage (NCBI taxonomy): Eukaryota > Metazoa > Porifera > Demospongiae > Poecilosclerida > Cladorhizidae > Cladorhizidae sp. MBARI D1340-BT2. Next base: position 12,608,790 of record JAQNBH010000008.1, on the reverse strand, counting down.
TGGCATTGCCTATCCTGTTGGGGTACAGAAGATTACCAAATGACAGCACTGGGTTCACTCTATCAGAACTATTGTACAGATATCAAATACAGGGACTGCTGCAAGCTCTCAAAGAAAAATGGACTGAAAGTGCAACAACATCCAAGAACGTAATTGCCTACATAACGTCGATACAAGATCGATAGGACCGAATTAAGGACTTGGCAAAATAAATGAAGAAAGATCACAAAGTAAACTTTGACAGAAGGGCTAGAGAAAGAACATTTCAAAAAGGAGAGTTTGCAATGCTCCGAAAACCGATACTTGGTCCCAAGCTGGACACAGAATGGGAAGGACTGTACATGATTTAGGAAAAGATTGACGACACCACATATCAACTTAACATGCCGGATCATCCAAGAAGGAAAGTACGGAGACACATCAACCTTCTCAAGGAATTTGTATTGCTGGTAGCAGGATGCATGTTGGTCAGCACAAACGAAGAAGTTGATAAGTTCGGACCACAGGGAGAAGAAGAGGGGGAAAGCATGCCTCTCATAAGCGAAGGAGTGATGGAAGATGAAAAGAAAGAAGTTGAAGGAGTGGTCAAGAGACATTTGGGTTTGGTACAAACTCCTGGACTTACAATGAAAACAAACATAAAAATTAAGACAGGAACAACATATCCCATCAGCAGACTGTCAGGGGGCATCCTGACAACTGCCTCTGACACCTCTGGAAAAGGAGGAACAACCTGTGGGAATCACTCACCTGATTACTCACCTACATCAGAATATGTAAAACCACAGAGATCAGAGAAGACAGACTACCCACAAACCTCTACGGGAACTGTGATAGAATCTATAAAAGAGAAGAACAGCAAAGAGAAAAAGAGAACAAAGAAAGAAAGAAAGCGAACGATTAAGAAAGACAATTAAGACTGAGTAAGTCTATCGTCGAACGAGATAGATTACTAGTCTTCTTCTTTCGTTTGCTCTCTCGCTCGTCAACGTCAGATCACCAACTCTGTCGAGGACAGCCACGCTCGTGTTTCGTCGTCCAGACTGGCTATCCCAGGCTCGCCATTGGGTGGACGGTGTAGGGGGCAGGACTCGATGACGTGATCGACTGTCTGTTCCGGGTGCCCACATTCACACGCGGCCGAGTCTCTCAGTCCCCATTCTTTCATGTTGGCAGCGAAGCGGCCGACACCAGTTCTGAGGCGGTTGAGGGTTGTCCACTGCCTGCGCGGTAGGTCCTCGCCTGGCAGCTCGTCCGGCGTCTCCACGAATCGATGTAGCCTGGTCTTGCTGGCTGACTGCCACTTCTCCCTCCAGCAGTGTTTCAGCCAACCACCTTTCGAGACATCGTCAGGTGTTGAGCGCAGGAGCTGATGGGCTTGCTCCGCGAACAAGTGTCTTGATTTGAGGCATTGGCGTATTGGGGGCTCGGTGGCGATATGGTGGAGAAGGTGGTCCTCGTCATTGATGGCCATGCGGGACAGGGCCAGGACGGCTGCTTCGCGTCGCAGCATTGGTGGGGCGATGCCGGCGAGGATGGGTAGATGGTCAACAGGTGTGGCACGCAGGCAGCCCGAGACCGTTCGCAAGGCGGTATTTAGCGTCGTATCGACCTTCTTGGTGTGAGTGCTCCTGCACCAGACTGGGGAGCAGTACTCCGCGGCGGAGAATACCAGCGCCTGGGTTGAGATGCGCAGCGTCTTGGTCGAGGCACCCCAGGTGGTACCAGCTAGGCGGCGTATCAGGGCGGTGCGGGCCGATATCTTTGCCGACAGGCTTTCCAGGTGTTGGCGGAAAGTGAGGGTACGATCTAGCTTGACCCCGAGGTATGTCGGCTCGGCCTGGAACTGGAGTCTGTTGTTGTTGACGATGATGTTCAGCTCTCGGCCTGCCTCCCGGTTGTTGAGGTGGAAAGCGGCGGACATGGTCTTGGCCACCGAGAGCTTCAGGCGCCAGTTCATGAGGTACGTTGACAGGGTGTTCATGTCAGCCGTGAGCCCCGATTCGATCGTCTCCCAGGCATTTTCAGACATCATGATGGCGAGATCGTCTGCGTATCCGTACTTCTTCGACAGCATGTGGGGAAGGTCGTGGATGTAGATGTTGAACAACATCGGAGCCAGTACGGAGCCTTGGGGGACGCCATTCTTCAGTCGCCTGAGCCTGCTGTGTTGGCCGTCGCTGGTGTGGAGGGTGAAGCTGCGGTTGGTCAGCATCTCCATGATGAAGTCCACCATTTGCCGGTTGGGGACTGTCTGGAGCAGCTTAAGGTGGAGTCCGCGCAGCCAGACAGTATCGTACGCCGCTGATTACTAGTGATATTGTGCTTATTGATATATGTTTTTAATGTGCATTTGAGCCATTGTTTTATTGTTCTTTAATTCCTAACAAGCTCTAGTGAGGGAGTGAGGTTAGTGGTATTGGTCTTACCAAGGTCTTGAGGGCAAGAGGTGTGGTGCATCTAGATTCTCAGATAAGGGTTTGGCGTCATCAGAAACTGCTAGTGGCTTATAAGAGATCACAGGGAGAGAGTTTCTGACACAGACCACTTTACAGACTGGACATCATGAAAGCGAGGTTAATGGATGACGCAGTGAAGGAACTGCTGAAATTAGGAATCGTGCATATCACAAGGCCCATGGGCTTCACCTCCTATCCTTGTTGCGTAAAAGAATGGAAGCAAATGCTTATGCATCGATTACAGACGTCTCAACAGCATTACAGTGTAGGATCCATTCTCCTTGCCATAATAAGCTGCTGGACAGGCTGAGAAAGGCCACATTTTTCTCAACTCAGGATCTTGAGACTATCAGGCACTTGCGCACAATGAATCTATCGAGAAAACAGCATTTATCATACCACAGGGTAAATGGTAATACCTACGTATGCTTAAGAATGCCCTCAAAGACTCATGAACACCATCACTGCTGACATGGCCTCTGCATACATTGATGACATCATCATTTACAGTCGCACTTTCAAGGAGCATATTAAACATTTGGAGATGGTTTTCGTAAGTATGGATGAGACAGGATTAAAACTCAAAGCAAGCAAATGTGTTTGGCTGAGAGTCATATTGTATGGGAGAAGGAAGATTACAGGTGAAGGTGAAAGTGGTATTGGACTACCCGTAACCACAAAATAAGAAGATATGAGAGCATTTTTAGGTTATCGGAGATTTGACCTGACTATGGCATTATCGCTATTCCCTTCAATGAAATCACGAGAAAGTGCTCACCAGACAAGATTGAGTGGACAAAAGACAAGGTGACGGCTTTTGAGCAGCTGCATGTGAGACCCAATACTGGCAAGCCCCGATGAACAGAAGCCATTCCTGTTACAAAACAGATGCCTCAGGGGTTTGGGATTGGTGCAGTTTTGAGTCAGATAAAGGTGAAAAGGAAGGACCAACCCGTAACATATTATTCGAGAAAGATCAAACCAGCAGAGACACAATACTCCATTACAGAGCAAGTGTGCTTGGTGGTGGTAGAATTCGCCCGGCACTTCAAGATGTACGTAAGTGGAGCACCATTCAACATCATGACTGACCTCAGAAATGTCATCTTCCTGGACCGGGTGAAGGATGACAGTGGATGCCTAACGCGCTGGTCTCTCTCTCTACAGCCGTACCCTGTTCAACATTGTACACCATCCAGGAGTGAAACACCAGAACACTGATTGTTTCTCCAAGCAATCCTGGAAAGGAAGGACAGAATATGTGGATGGCTCTCAGGATAAGAAGGGAGTGATGTCACAGGGTGACCTTGTGGTCATGGAAAAGCAAGAATGATCCTGCAAGGAACAGCGAACAAGGAGGCTTGAACTATTAATGAGCGATGACAGACTCAATGGAATGTGTAATTGATGTAGTGGTTAATAACTAAACCCACAGAACATGTGTATGTGTGTTAGTTAGGTTGGACAGTTGGATGGTCGTTGCTAATAGTGTTTCATCTGTCTTGGGACCATATATGGTAAGATCCAGACAGGGCCCTAAGGGCAGCAGTTATTACAAAGCTGGGTTGATCAGTTAATCCTTGTGGTGGGGTTGTGGAGTATGTAAATATTATGAGCTTGTATTAGGAGCATATTGGTAGTGAGCGCACTACTTAGTGACAGCGTATTGAGTGCCGCTTGCGTGAGACATTTCTGAGGTCATTTGAGAGGAGTGTTCTTTGACATGTTGTTGTTGTTGTTGTTGTTGTTATTATTATTATTATATATTTATATTTTAATCAATATCTTTTTTTCCATATTATTATATTATTATTTATTATGAGCTGTGTGGAAGCTATATAGTGGGTAGGAAGTGTAAATGCTAGCAGTGGCTCGAAACACCCATCCCACTACCGAATCTTACATACCCCAGTTCAACAGTTAGACTTGCAGTCCATGACAACGCTGTTTGCAACATGCTTCGAGCACTGTGAGTTGGCCTACAGTGGTAATATGGTTGGCCCTGCACTGGGTATAAGTGGGATAGTATATGACAGCTATGACAGCTATGACATGCTCCATTGCATAGATGTGATAGGCTGACTTGATATACATTGCTGATCTCTGACCACTATGGACACCTGTTCAGGTCTCAATGTTTCACTTTTACTATCGTGAGATAGTTTTAGTATCTGGTTGCGCGAACTCAAGGGTCTGTCACTACTACTATGTCCTTAAATAGGTAAGGTGACTCCACAGCCATTGTAATTTCATTCAGTGAGATAGTGGGGGTGGAGAGTAAATAAAAGGTTTGTTTTTATTATTATTATAATATTATTTTATTATTACTATTATTAGAAGGGAATGCTACAGCAGTTTTGGGCATCCTGGGTCCATCTCCACCTCCTTGATTTTGTTGTTTTTGTTTATTATTATTATTATTATTATTATTGTTATTATTATTGTTATTATTATTGTTATTATTATTGTTATTATTATTGTTATTATTATTGTTATTATTATTGTTATTATTATTGTTATTATTATTGTTATTATTATTGTTACTATTATTGTTATTATTATTGTTATTATTATTGTTATTATTATTGTTATTATTATTGTTATTATTATTGTTATTATTATTGTTATTATTATTGTTATTATTATTGTTATTATTTTTATTATTATTGCTATTATTATTGCTATTATTATTGTTATTATTATTGTTATTATTATTGTTGTTATTATTGTTGTTATTATTGTTATTATTATTGTTATTATTGTTGTTGTTATTGTTGTTATTGTTGTTATTGTTGTTATTGTTGTTATTGTTGTTATTGTTGTTATTGTTGTTGTTGTTGTTATTATTATTATTATTATTATCATCATCATTATTATTATTATTATTATTATTATTATTATTATTATTATTATTATTATTATTATTATTATTATTATTATTATTTTTATTTTATTTTTTATTTTTTATTTATTTTTTATTACCTGGTAAGGCGGCACCTGTCAAAATATGCTACTGGTTGGTCCTTCCTGTCCTCCTTCATTTGACTCAAAACTGCACCAATCCCAACCCTCCGAGGCATCTGTTTGTAACAGGAATGGCTTCTGTTCGTCGTGGCTTGCCAGTATATTAGGTCTCACATGAAAGCATCATTCAGCTGCTCAAAAACCGTCACCTTGTCTTTTGTTCACTCGATCTTGTCCAGTGAGTACTTTCTCGTTACTTCATTGAAGGGAATAGCGATAATGCCATAGTCAGGTCAAATCTCCATTAACCTAAAAAGGCTCTCATATCTTCTTATTTTGAGGTTACGTGTAGTCCAATACCACTTTCAACTTCACCTGTAATCTTTCTCCCGCACAATGTCCAAAATACTTGCAATGACTCACTGCCAAACACATTTGCTTGCTTTGAGTTTTAATCTTGTCTCATCCATACTTACGAAAACCATCTCCAAATGTTTAATACGCTCCCTGAAAGTGCGACTGATGTCATCAATGTATGGCAAAATCAGCCATGTCTGCAGTGATGCTGTTCATGAGTCTCGACTGGGCATTCTTAAGCCCAATACGTAGGTATTACCATTTACCTTAGATGATGTTTTCTCGATAGATTCCTTGTGCACACATGCCTGATGGTAACCCTTTTCAAGATCCTGAGTTGAGAAAAATGTGGCCTTTCCCAACTTGTCCAGCAGCTCATTGATGAATGGCAAGGGGAATGGATCCGACGCTGTAATGCTGTTGAGACGTCTGCATAAGCATTTGTTTCCATTCTTTTATGGCTTTGTGATGGATGCATGATTCCTAATTCCAGGAGTTCCTTCACTGCATCATCCATTAACCTCGCTTTCATGATATCCAGTCTGTAAAGTGGTCTGCTGATGGGATACACTGTTCCCGTCTCAATTTTTATGTTTGTTTTCGTTGTAAGTCCTGGAGGGCTTTGTACCAAACCCAAATGTCTCTTGACCACTCCTTCAACTTCTTTCTTTTCTTCTTCCGTCACTCCTTTGCTTATGAGAGGCATGCCTTCCCCATTCTTCTCCCTGTGGTCCAAACTTAACAACTTCTTTGTTTGTGCTGACCAACATGCATCCTGCTACCATCAATACGATTTCCTTGAGAAGGTTGATGTGCCTCCGTACTTTCCTTCTTGGATGATCCGGCATGTTGAGTTGATATGTGGTGTCATCAATCTTTTCCTCAGTCCTTTCCATTCTGGGTCCATCTTGGGACCAAGTATCGGTTTTCGGAGCTTTGCAAACTCTCCTTTTTGAAATGTTCTTTCTCTAGCCTTTCTGTCAAAGTTTTCTTTGTGATCTTTCTTTGGTTTCTTCATTTATTTTGACAAGTCCTTAATTCTGTCCTATCGATCTTGTATCGACATTATGTAGGCAATTACATTCTTGGGTGTTGTTGCACTTCCAGTCCATTTTTCTTTGAGAGCTTGCAGCAGTCCCTGTATTTGATATCTGTACAATAGTTCTGATAGAGTGAATGCAGTGCTGTCATTAGGTAATCTTCTGTACGCCAATGCCAGATCCCATTGTCCATCGCATTTTTTGCTAGTCTTGTTCATTATCATTTTTAGCGTAGCATCGAATGGCACTACCATTCCATCTGTAGCAGGATGGTATGGGGTAGTAGTAATGCTCTTCACTCCCAGTAATCTGTATGCTCTTTCATTAGTCTGCTCATGAAATTCTGTCTGCAATCTGTTAGGATATTACCAGGTACTCCTACATGCGTGAATAAAATTATTAATTCATCAGCCACTGTGTGACACTGTCCATAACAACGCTTCTGGCCACTAAGTAGATTATGATTAATGGGAATCTCTTCCCTTCAACTGTGGTTGGAAGGGGACCAATCATTTCCATCGCAATGTGAGAGAATGTTGTCTCGATAACTGGCAGAGGTGGTAATGGTGCTGGTGGTTGATGTTGTTTGCTGCATGTTGACAGTCATAATAAGCCTTGCCTTGACATCTGCATGTACGCTCGGCCAGAAATAATCCTCCAGTATCCTCGGCGTGGTCCTGTCTTGGCCTAAATGTCCAGGCCAATGTGCCAGAGACAATCAATCGATCGGATTGATGCTGGCAGACACAACTGTGTCATGTTATCTCCCGTTCTATCCTTTGACAATTTCCATAGCAACCCGTCCTCCATAATAAAACCAGTATCTCCCTTCTCCACCTTTCTCCATAACCTTTTGAAAGTCTCATCTGCCTTCTGCTCGTGCTTCAGCATTTAGATGTCCACATTCAGAAGGTATCCATACAACTTGCTGCAGTAATCTGCTCTAAACCATCACCTTGAAGCTCGGCTGTGCTTCAGTGGTGGTATTTCTTCCTCCAATGATTTATCTATGAGCTTATTCCTTCTTTCATCATCGTCATCTCTTCAATTTCCGACTCTGAGATCTCCCTACAAATGGTTACTCCCTCACTATTGTTGTGTTCGTCAGGGACATCCTTCTTCAATGTGGATCTTTCTGTTGTCTCTTCGTGTTTGCCTTCACTGACTTCTGAACTCACAGATAGCTCTGCTTCTCCTTGCTTGTGATCTTGGGGTAGCTGCTGTAGCTTCTTGCTCGGTGTCAACCATATCCTGAACATGTTGATCAATGTGTCGTTCAAAAGACAATGTCCTATCTCCCACAGTCCTGGTATATCCTGCACCAGCAGTGCATCATGCTTCAAATTCTTTATCACCAACACTTCCAAATTTTGACTTGCTCCATCCACCTCCACTTCAACCATGACAATTGGAAATGTTCCTCTTGTGCCATTGAATGCTTCAGCATACCTTGTCTTGCCAGTGTATTGGTATGTTTTTACCAGCACCTGGTTGACTACTGGTTGTGCAGCCCCCAGTATCAACAAGATGTTGTGACATTGAGTTCCACCGACTCTCCAACTCACAGTTGCCTTACTGTCAATCTCTGTCTCAAGAAGATCTATTTCTTGTCATTGAGTGAGAGAGTTGACCAGGCTTACATCTGGCAACTTGATCTTGTTCACATTTGCCTTGGTGTGGCACTCTGTGTGGCACAGTGCCCTGGTCTATTGCACTTAAAGGACCTTGGTTTATACTGCTTGTCATACTTGAATGGTGTCTTCCCTGGCATTGACATCTGTTCCCTCTCCTTGTTAGCCTTACTTGGAATACCTTCTCTGGTTTCTTCTCGATCTCTTCCATAATAACTCCTTTGAATGGGTGTGTGGTTTCTATCCTTCTGTCTGTTCCATTTTCCTAGCAGTCTCCCTGCTTCGGAACTGGTGTCATAGTTCTACCCTCGGATACTCAAAAAATCATCTGCTGCTTCCATTCCTTCTCTGACTGTCTTCGGTCTCTGACATATGTGGCAAGTTGCCTGGGCATTCCCTACAATAACACAAAGCAATCAACTCTGCCACCTCCTCCATGCTTGTGCAGTATGCGATCCGCTTTCTTGCAATTGACTTTCCTCGGTCACCTGCCGTCAACTATGTCTCTCCTGATTGTCTCTTAAGTTGGTCATACTTTGTTCTGTAGGACCTCTGAGTCACCTGGAAGTGGTTAAAGGGTGCCTTCTTCACAGTGTCATAGTCGAGTTGTTCACTCACCTCCAAGTTAAACGAGACCCAGTAGGGGTGGGCGTGTAACAGTGGGCCAAATAATGAGTCCACTCTGACTTATCCACCCAGTAGGTAGACATATGTGCCTGAAAAGAAGAGAAGTAACTCTCTACCTCCTCTCCTGGTGCCATCTGGCCAAACCTTTCCACTTTCTTTCTGCATCCTGAGTCTGTTCCCAGCAAGGACTCTGTTATCTCACTTGATCCACTCCGTGTCATTCCTCCGTTCTCAGCAATAGCTCTTCCCAAATTCTCGCTTGCAGTTTCATCTCTTCTCGATGCTCTATCTCTCTCTGCATTTGGCCTCTTCCTTATTCCTATATTCTCGATCCCTCTGTAGCATCTCACCACTCCATTCTTCGTTTTGCTGTTTGTTCATCTAGAGGATCAGTTTTCATGACCTCTGTTGTCGCTACCACATCTTCTTGGTCCGCAGTTTTCTCAAGTTCAGATGTCTGTCCTATCTGTTAATTTGAAGCCACTCTATCACCAAGCAATTTTACATGAGGAAGCATTGTTTCAATTAGACCAGTTCACACAATCAACCTTGCTATCGATACAACAAGTAGCTTAGCTAAGCTATTGGCTAATCGTTCGGGTCTGTAGCTAGTAGAAACACTTGCTATCCGACCTCTGCCACCAGTTGTCCAAGGGCGCTCATCTCAAATGCCCTCAGAACTGTCTCTCACTAGCGGTACTCAATACGCTGCCACCAAGTAAGGTACTAACTACCAATATGAGCTCATAATATTTATTATTACAATCATCACAACTCTTGCAAGGACTGACTGATGGACGGACCCAGACTGTAATAACTGCTGCCCTTGTAGGCTGGCACCCAGTCTGGATCTTGACATATAATTATGGTCCCAACACAGATGTAACACCATTAACCACAACCAATCACAACTCTTCAACACTACCCTAACTAACACACATAGAAATATTCTGTAGGTTTAGTCATTAACCACTACATTAATTTACACATTCCTTTGAGTCTCACATCTCATTAATATTCAAGCCTCCTTGTTCTCTGTTCCATAGGATCACTCTTGCTTTTGCATGATTTATATAAGATTGCCCTACAACATAATAACAATAACAATAATAATCATAATCATAATCATAATAATAATAATAATAATAAAATAATAATAATAGCTTCTACAAACCCTCTCATTACTCTCCACCCTGCTCCTTACCGAAGGGATGGGTGTGAAATTATAAGGGTTACAGTGGAGACCCCTACCTATTTAAGGACAGCTGTTGTTGGGGCACTATAATAGTAGTAACAGATGCTCAAGTTCATACAACCGGATACTAGCACTTTCATACAGGATAGTAAAAGGTAAACATTGAGACCTGAACAGATGTCCATAGTGGTAGGGGTCTCCACTGGGTTTAATATCAAGTCAGCCTATCACCTCTATGCAAAGGAGGATGTCATAGCTGACATGTACTAGCCTACTAAGGGCCCACCATATGCCACTGTAGGCCAACTCGCAGTGCCAGAGTCTAACTGATGAACTGAGGCATGGCTAAGACATGGCAATGGGAGGGAGATACCAGGCAGACATTCCTGACAACACATGGACAGAGATCGGTACCTTAGGCAATTTGGACAAAACTTGACCATGCTGAGATTAGTGGGATTAAGAATCCACAGTGAAGGGTTGTATCACCCCCATAAACAGGAACTCTAGGACCATGTGTCATTCATGTCAGAGCATGATACAATGCCCTGATGTAGGCATTTAGAGTTGGAGTGGTGGGCCCTAGTACTTATCGGGCATCTGTAATTGTAGTCAATTGGGGTGGGGGGTGGGCTTGTAAATTAACAGCACTTCCTCTATCTTGCTACGAGTTACAGAGAATAACAATCATTATAATCCCTCAATAAAGTGAAATGCTCATTGTTTCAATTAGGTGAATCAGACCACATGCAATCCCAGTCAGGTTCAGAGCAGAACAGCAGAATTAGAGCCTTGTCAGCTGGGTGTTTCCAGTGTTGCAAGTCAGTGCTAGCATTTATACTTCCCACCCAGAGCTCACTTCAAAAAAAAAATAATAATAATAATCATTAGAAATAAAAATAATGATGATGATGATGATGATGATGATGATGATGATGATGATGATGATGATGGCGACGACGACGACGACGACGATGACGACGACGGCGATGACGATGATGATGACGATGATAATGATGAGTCGTAAGGCTGCTCACACTGCACACTCAAAGCAATGTAAGGATGCCACTCCCCCACCCGATGGCTGCAGGCACATTATAACTTGAGACTGTCTGCACTCGACTTTTGATGTATTATGTAGTCATGCACACACTGAATTTAAATTGCGTTGCAACGCCCATCAGATACAATATATCTTGAGAGATGGTTTGAATTGGATTCTGAGCAATATATAAAATAATTACATGAGTGGGTTTTATTTAGACCTTCACTTTAGTACAGCTGAATATCAGAGCTTGGAGGAGACTAGAATGCATTACTTGCCAGAAACTGTTTGTAGGGCATAAGCTATGTACCTATGTAAATCTAGAATCACTTGTGCTGTAACTGCTGTTATGGCACAAGTACTCCTCCTTACGAGGCCACTCATATCTCCATTTAATGAATATCCATGCAGTACACAAGTACATGAGGCCACTCATTGCTGCATGTGAGGAAGTACAAGTACATGCGGCCACTGGAGCTGTTTGTCTTCGAGTTATTTCAGTACAGTTATTTCGGTTACAAGTTTAAAAGGTCTGTAAGGTTTAATAATCTATAAGCAGTTAAATTTGCTCCTCTTACTCACTATTTCTGTTATACTTGCAATAATATAACTTTGGTGTAACTGGAATCTGCTAGATCCCTACAAGCTGTTCGAGCAAGTACTCTAGTTTCAGTTTTAGTTGTTTTTGTCTTCAGTAGCTAGAAGAAATAGAATACTGGGTGGTAATCTCTAGCTTGTTTTGTAATAATGAAGCTATATATTTTTGGACTTGTCAAATAACAATGACTTGATCCCCATGGTGACCCCAGGAACTCTGCATGCTCAATGTTGGCCACACAAAGTCCTGGACAGGAGGGTAGAACTATTCCTCTGGTGGTATTGTCAGAAAAGATGAGCTCAGTCTTTGGCTCCTGTTTAGTTGCAGGCCCACTTCACTTGCCTCCTCCGCAATAGTTTCAGGTTACTGGTCACATTCTCCCTTCTTCCTGGGCCCCATCGTCCAGATAAAAGACCCCCAACTCAGACTTCAGCTTCGCACACATCTTGTAAATTGACGGACAAAACAGAAAGGGACCCAGCGGGTCACTCCGCTAGAACCCCACCGAAGATTGTACCACATCACTGCCCCACAGCAGGGATGAAGGCTCATAGTAGGCAGAGTGGACAAATGAAAGGTGGTAAAGAATGAAATCCTCCACTGCAAGAAATGTTTTGTCCCATCGAATGCTGTTAAAAACATCCTTGAAGTCCACTTTCACCATCACTTCGTCCAACTAGAGGTCGGCAAGTACATCCGGGCAGCATGAACTGTGGCTTCCACACACTGTGGGACTCCAAAACCCAGATGGTGGGGGGCTAGCAGATCCGGAAGCTCCTTCAGCGCAACAGACAAAATTTCCAGCCAACCTCACAGTATGCATCCAACAGCAGTGGGTCATACAACTCAGGCTTCTTCCGGAGTGCTATTAGAGTAGCTCCAAAAAAGTAAGGTCGAATATGGCCTAGGGTCGTTCTCTTAAGGATATGGGTCACTAGTGAAGTGAAAGCCCTCAGGAGGATTGCGCCCCCTTCGTTGGCTGCAGGACACATCAAGTGCTTCAGATGTTAGAATTGTAAGCCATCAGGACCAATAGCAGAACCATTTGGGAAGGAAATGTAGGCCCTTCTGATATTCTCCTCTGTGATAGCAGTAGAGAACATCTCAGCCTTAGGGGCAGGAATGAAGGAATGTGTGGCATGGTTTTTCAGCTTCAGGCTCTCCAGAGTAGTGGTTACTCCCACAAATAAGCCTCACAGCACCTTATAATTGCTCTCCTCCAACTTACCCAAAACTCAAAAAGCCAGAATATCCAAGGGGTCTACAGACTTCTTGTCTTTCTGCTTGCAAGAAGCCTATGAGCCTAGTTCAGACAATTCCTCCCTCATCTATCTGTTCTCCACCAATGACGGGCTTCAGCACTTCCCTCCACTCCTGGTAACTTGAGATAGATAAAAAGTAGGAGATGTTGCCAAGTGAGAGGATCATTGCCAGCTACTAAATTTTCTACTACTTTAGGCAGCTTTCTGGCTGCCTGGTCCCTCACTCACCTCGGTGCTCTCTTCAGAACTCTTGAAGTCCCAATAGGGCCTAGTGTAACAGCACTGGGTGTAAACTAGCTGTAGACGATCATTCATTGCCTATGGTAGGGCTAGGACATGGAGTACTGGAACATGCCGACGGTGGTTTACCCGAACCCTGGCAGCAATTGTGGAATGGGCCATGGGTTCTGACATCCCCAGCTCTGGTTACCGAGAAGGCTAGATGGCAAACGTTACAGATTATATCAAGCATTTATCTACCTCTACTTTCCCCCTGCTTATGATGTGTAGCTATGCATAATAATTACCATTGCAGTGACATCATTAAATATATAGTAATATGGTTGTCATACTGTGTGTACTGAGCAGCCTAAGTGTAAAATGTAGCAGTGACTGTGATTAACCTACAAATAACATCGTGGCAATATAGGCTACGGAGCAGAGAGACAGAAATCGAGAAGGCTGATTTGGATAAAAATGTAAGGGAATATATAACAGGGAGTGGGAAACAGAGGGAAGAACAACTAAACCACCTGAGGAAAGGAACAGCAGAAATATCTAAATGGACAAAAGTAGAAAAGAGAATGGCATTAGCAGTCAAGGAAAGAAACATCCAGGAGAGCTGAATGAAGAAAGGCAGAGACTATAGAGAGCAGCATTAGCTGATTTTGAAAGAAATGTCTGGAGAGAGCTGAACAGAGAAAGGTAACTAGTGAGAACAGCATTAGAAGAAAGGAAAGTCAGGAGAAGATGAACAGAGACCGACAGAGACTAGTGAGAGCAGCATGAGCAGATGCGAAGAAATATCTAGAGAAGTTGAATAAAGAAAGGCAGAGAGCAGTGAAAGGCCTGAATACCGAGATAGAGGCTGAGAAGGGCTGTTTTATATTGTAGCAAGTATTAAAATATCTAATGGGAAAGAGAAAGAAGAACAGCATTACCACATAAAGAAAGAAATGTCTAGAGGGAGCAGAACAGAAAAAAACACATTAACTAATAAAAGTATCATTAACAGGAGGATAGAAATGTCTAGAGAGAGCTGAACACAAAGGCAGACACTAGCGAGCAAGTGAAGTTCTAGCAACGCAAACCTCTATACCCACACTCTGTCATCATTGTCATGGTTAATATGGAGACCGAAATGCTTGACCAAATGATAAGATTAGTCTACCACACTCTGTGAGTATGCACCTGCGAGAACTATTTGTGGAAATAAACAGCAAACAATTTTCAGCAAAACATAAAGAAATACAACAATGTCTTCACCTTCGCATCTTTTAGAGCTCTCAATAATATCACAATAAAATTGACTTAGTCCAGCATAAAGGAGCAGCACATTTTACTATAATGTAAGCTTGGTATAATCCAGCTGTGGTATAAGGTGATTTATAGCTGTGATTTTATTTCACATCAACAAGACCTTATATGTTTGTTAGACCATACTATTTTTAGAGGCATCCTTGTCATGTCAATTAAGGTTTCATGGGTAGCACTCAACTTCTTCGATGCTTGAAAAAAACAGTTAAGATGATGGATTTCATGCATCCGTCCAGCCAAATAAGCTTTCAGGCGTCGCCTGTCGACGAGGTTCACTTTCAATCTTGTAGGTCTTGCCATAACCAGACCCTAGAGCATAACATTGTAGTGTCCGTACATAGTGTTAGTATTGCGACCAAGAGTGGAGATTATGGGGTAGCCTACACACACATATAAAAACAATCCTGCCAAGGGGAGTTACAGATTTTGTATTATTTTCCATCCGAATTGTCATAGTCATCACTCTCAGTTGAATGGAGATCAGCAAGGCTGGATCAGATGGAAAACAAGCTTTAGACTCCAAAGGGACTTCTCTAGCAAAAGATGACCCAGTGGAGGGTCAAAAAATGAAGCTAGTGCAAATTGCAATTCTGTGCATTGTAATCTTCATTGTCTGGGGTTTGTTACTAATACCTATTATATTTTATTATCTACCCTTGCCTCAGGTAAGTTTTATGCTTATGTATTAGTTATATTAGCTATGCATGGTAAAAAATGCATGATAATTTTCATTATGGAAGTCACACATTGTGAAAATAACTTTTGTGCTTTCAAAGCTAATTATGATGGTACTTGCCACTGTAAAGGTCACCATGTTCAGCGAAATCTGAAATTGCGTGTGTGATCATATATATGCAGTTATTACTAATAGAGTGTTTTATTTTGTTTTGTTTTATTTTTAATAACAATGCACATCATTAGAGGCATGCCAACTAGCACTTGCTAGTGCTGGCACACCAAGTGAACAGACAATTGAAGCAATGCCAAAAACTTGCTAACACTAATGCACCCAAAGGGACAAAATGAGACAAGAAAAAAAGAGACCAGACAGAAAACTAGAGCAATAGGAAAGACAATGAAAGCATAAAACACTAAAACTTTAGCCTTCTCTACTACTAAGTTGTTTTAGTTGCTTTTAAACACAAGGTTGGACTTCAAAGAAACAATGATAAGATGCCCAAAATTTCTTCTTGCCTGGATATAAGGTCGCAATATTACTAAATATTTCTGGGACACACAACAGAAATAAACTCAATCATGTTCTTTTATAGCATTACCGACAGCAGTAGAGAATAAAGGGTTTTACAAGGGAGTGATAATTATATTGCCACATATTCATGTTTGGTAAAGGGTTCCTGCTTCCAGTTCATGATAACTTTGCTATAGTGATAAATTAGAGAAGTGTGTAAAAAGAAAAACTGTTTTAGCTGCCAATAGAGGCTTCTACTGAGTATTTATTGGATAGTTTCTTTGACTTTTTTAAGGTCGCATCCTATTCTGGGTGAAGTGAGTGGGACATCCACAGTCTGTGAATAATATGTGCAAGATAGTTAACTTAACACTGTTCATTGTGTTCCATATGCTCTACATTATTAGCACATCACTCCTATGCACCAGTTATCCTTTATTCTTCCAATATTCCACCTATGTAGCCAGTTCTCTCTTTCCATAGAATGATAGAGAATAAGTTTACTTTACCAAGATTGATAATAGTTTCTACACCTCATGAAAAAATGGCATATCCACCTCTACTACTAGAGCTCCTTGATAGATTAAGTATTTACGTTAGAATTGACACCACAGTGAGTCAGTTTGACCAATATTGTGTAATTAATTTGTAACAGGAACTGATGAGTGTTATCATGACTGCAATGATGCAATAGACTAGCTAATGAGCCACTGATTGAAATACAATTTGTTAAGTCTCTAGCTGCTACAATGAGGTTTGTACATTCCTTTGAAGATCACTGGACAAGATGGCATCTAGTTCTAGGCTGACTAGACACTGTAGCTAGGTACTGCACTGCAAAACACTTCATATATACAAGGACACCAGTGTTTGAAAAATGATGTCATTTTCCATAAAATACTGCAGAAGTTTTATACCTTGTTAATTATAAATGTTATCGTGTTTGTGTTTGTGAGTTCAGTAAGTAATGTAGTTTATGTGCATGTATGCAAATATTAACAGTTAATACAAAATTACATGCCGAATTTGTTTTGCAAGTTGAAACCGATTACCTCTGGAAGAATGGAATGAATCACATGATAATTTTTTAAATCATAACTTTTCAACTGTTATTTCCTATGGCAGTTGTCACCACACCCACAATGGGAAGGGCATATAGTTGCACCAAGACTAACTCTATCTACATGGTTAACTGCATATGATGTCTGAACCTTTGATTACCTACAGGATAATCTTGAAATATTACTCAGCAAAACAATAGATATGCTTCCTGGAAGTTGGTATTCATCGAATTGACCTCCATTATCCTTTCATGTCAGCTATTAAGCATGCAGCCCATTCTCACTTGTCAGTTTTCTAGCTTCAACTATACTTCAATCTTTTTGTTCACTAATGACAACATTCCCTATTAACATAAGTCCTCTGATGTAAGGAGGGTGCCCTGTTCATATTTGTTTAACAGATGAACATGTGAATACATGCATGTTCATCATGCATGGCAACACCATCCAAATCTCACTTCACTCTCCTGTCACGTAAAACAAGTATTTGGATGCAGTATAATGTTGTTGTACATGATTTTAACTAATCTAATGGTTGCAGTATGCATGGGTGCATTCTTGTTTCCTTTCTGTTTTGACATGCTAATGTTAATTGGACCCATAAATATTATAGTGCTATCCACAACGGTACTCAAGTATGGTCAATATAATCTATTAGCCTTGGCAGACTCAGCTCAAATTTCTACTTCACACAGGTTGAACATTGATTCATGTCAATCATGGACTCTTTAAGAATCTACACATAAAACTCTTTTTACCATGAAGATCCTTGGAATCCTTGATATATATACTATTACACTAATAGCTGTGTACTGTGGCATAAGAGAAAATACAAGTTCTAAACTTTGTTTTGGGAAATCAAAGGTAACCATGGAAACTAGTGCAAGATGAAGTTCTACCTACCTGGTATATAAGGAATATCTACTTATTTTTACATAGTTGATGATGCTCAGAAGCACTTATTTTTCCCTAAAATTGTTATTGCATAATCCACAAACCTATTCAAAGTCTTAGTAAAATTTGTACAGATCAACAATTATGCAAATCAAAAGCATTTACCGAAAACATTGAGAAGCAAATTTTGAGTTGATTAATTTTATTCCACTATGTCTGCTGAGAGTTTTTTTGAGAGTTTTAACATTTGATTGTTGTCCTTATACACCAAAATAAGAGGCTATAGGAGGCTCCCTAATAATGGAGTTAAACACTATACTAGCATAACAGAGTATGAATAGTGTTCCTATTACAATATACTGACCTACCTTCACTCCTGTTGTCAAACATATGGACACACTATATATATATATATGTTATTTGGGTCTGCCAAAATGTGCAATAAAATTTGAATTCCTTGAAAATTCCAGCGTTTAGGTATATATAGATAGAAAGCTAATACTTAATCTTCCATGCTCTGCACACATGACGTCTTCCACATTTGTGCATGCAATGTTGGGCATATCCTTCTAGAGGTATAGCATCCAATCAGGTCAACCCTGACCACTTTCCCTGACTTACTCCCTGTAGACTACACACCATTGCCTTTTTCTTTCTATCCCTGATCTAGAACAAGTCAGCAAATTCTCTAGAATCCCACTGACTATAATGTTTTAAAATCAGAACTATATAGATTGTAATACGTATATATTTATGGACTATATCATGGATAATTCTGCACCCTTGAATATTTTGCACATATTCATTACCATGTGTGAAAGAGTGTATGCCTTTGATTTGCCATGGACCTTCAATTTTAATCGATCTGTAGTGTGTATGCTCATAAGTGCTATATTATGAATCACAGAGCATAAATAGCTACAAGTGATTCCTCGACCAGTGTGTGAAGGAGTTCTAAATGACAAAGATATTAGATGCTGTGTAGGGGAAAATTCACAGTGAGAGATAAAAGCTAATTGTGGTCAGAGCTGTCTATATCTACCATAGTCAATTCAAACCATCACTATTTGATGTGAAGCTTATTTCAAGGTGAAACTCTAGCTGAATGGTGGGCTGAAGCTCTGGAGTGATGGAAAAGGTGATATCAGAAGTTCCAACACTTCAAGAGGAGCGGAAACTGAGAATTGCTGAATGCAAATGAGCTTCTGATTCCCCTTTGATGCTCACTAATGGAGCTTAGATATGGTGATAATTGACTATACATCTCAACCCTGCAACCAGTTTGGACTAATGTATGATAGCTGCTGCTAGTAAGTTGACTATATACTTTTCCATGTCATAGTCCTAACCTTACATCACATGATGACATCATCAACAGGTTGACTCTAGAGAATTTGTTGACAGTTCAAATATGGAGAGGAATACATAATGGTGTAAATAGAAAAAATTTAAGTCAAACTTTTTCTAATCCACACTCAATTTTTCATCTCTATAATTTGTTGCATTACAAGAATTAGTTTGTGGAGAAGTCAGGAAGAGTGGTCAGGTTTTACCTGATTGAAGTATAGACCACGAAATCACAATAAGACCACTATATGAACAAATAAGGGAAACATTTGTACAGAGTGTGGAAAGATTAATATTATGGTTCTCTAGCACATCACTAATCTGGCATTGCTGAATCTTGCCTTTCAGAAAGGACTTTGAAAAAATAGAGTACTAAATTCATTCTGCTGGAATGTAATTACTGGCTGCTCCAATTTGCTGATTTGCCGACAGAAGGTATTGATGTGAATGTGGGTTGAGTTATTTGGATGACATCATAAATGGAAACAAGTGAGGGTGCTTTCTGCATGTTCTGTTTGGTCTGTAAAGCTATCTCTCCTCCATACCAAGACACAAAAGAAATTAAGTTATGATCATTAGCACCTGTTTATTGTGAAATGCACAAACCTCCAGCACTGGTAGTGAGAAGAACTTTACTGTACTGGTATTTCCAGAGACTCTTTTCTCCTCACAAGTGAGGTAAAGGGAAACTCCAGTTTACCACTGGAAGTTCTATAATGATGCTCACAAAGTAATAATTCCGCAAATTCTAGACCTTACTAATATAGACACAAAGCTTGTAGTTCACATGTATTCTAATCATGAATATGCAGTGTGTTATGTGTGCACTATGTAGTGTTATAAATTAATAGTACACTTGTATTTTAATCATGAATATGCAGTGTGTTATGTGTGCACTATGTAGTGTGATAAATTAATAGTACACATGTATTCTAATCATGAATATGCAGTGTGTTATGTGTGCACTATGTAGTGGATAAAAAAGTACAATTTTTGTTTTCCATATATTTTGATATCAACTACTAATCAAAAATTAGACTGATGTTATTCGTTTTAGTTACAAGACTGACCTTGTGAACAATCCAAAAAAAAAGTATAGTGAAGAGTAATGCTGGCAGCCAACAAGAGATCTGTTGGAAGGATGATGGAATAAAAGAGGAGAGCTGCATAGCATCCATTGCAAAGAAGAGGAGGAAGGTTTATGGATATGAAGCCTAGTCCTCCTGTTCACACTGTACCACCAGACGACTTGACCTCAACTGCAAAACTAATCATGAGTGCAATAACTTGGCAATGGAAGCAGACAGCATCCAATATGGATGTATTTTATTTTTCTTGTCACTTGGAAGGATTTGGCATGCAGTGAACCATATCCTCCAGAACAGTGCAGCTGTTAGCATAAACCACCATAAACTTACTGAAAGTGAGCTGTATACTTGAACCATGCCTGTATTGAAATAACCAATAATAAGCATACAGCTTTGAATATAGTGCATTTCATTACCTGAAATGACACAAAATGGCATAACACGTGAAAAGGTTTCAAGCAAGTTTTCTGAAGAGCAGTACAACTTGGCTCGGTCGAATATAGTGATGATAGACAGGAAATCTGTTGTGAGAATAAAATATCGATATGATCACATTGTGCACATGAGAAAGTCTATTATGTCAAATGAGAGTTCATTAAAAGAAACACTGCTGTTGGTGGTTATTCATCAGGGGGATATTGGTCTACAACCCCCCTAAATCATAAAATGATCATTGTGGTTATCATCATCGTGATTATAAAATCTTAGAGTCAAAATCTCCATTTCTCCGGGTGGTGCCATGAAAGTGTGGCATGTATATCCATGCATTAAGTTAGTTGAAACAAATTCATGAGGTCACCAGGAGGTAGTCATCACAACTCCTTATAAGGTAGACATGAATAAATTAAATTGATTTTCTGACACTTTCGATGATCAATTGAGCCAACAAAAATCACACGATAATTATGAGCCCGTACATAGTCCTTCAGGTCAGAGTTATGTGGTTTACAAACAGATGACCTCTTGCATATATGTGACTTATATGCAGCTATCAATAACCACACTGGGACTATATACAAAACGGAACACACAGAAGATCAATTACAGTATACAAATTTTTACTGTGATGCTCCAATAGTGAGAGATTCCTTTTTTGGTGTCATTTTGGTTAGGATTCTAGACTTGCACAGCCATCTCTTGTCTTATGAGGAAAGAAGTTATGTTTAGAGGAAGATTATTGTAGTGCAGCAAGAATGTGGTAATAAATGTGCAAATGTAGCAAGCTAGCAACACTAGCTAATAGAACTCCCAAACAATGTTACTGTTTCTGCTCCCCATAATGTAAAATTAATTTGACTCTATACTTAGTGTTTCATATACAGGGTGTAAACTTAAAACCAATGGGCATATTCAATGACCTATAACTTATTATTTCCTCATGCTTGCAATTTTAAGGACTATGCCAAAATGGAAGTTGGGAGTGCATCAAGTCCTGAACAATATTTGATTCAATACACATCATAACAACACATGCAAAAATAAATTATTTGTTTTTCCCCTCTTGTGCATGTGGTACCTACAGATCTAAAGAAGACCTGTACCACGGAAGAGAAAGAGGATATAGCCTAAATCACAAGCTGTATTGTCAAATGATGAAGGGATGATGCTCTACTAATACATGAATCTCCAATGAAAAAATGAAAAAATTCACTAAGAATAAAAGTCAGGGACTAGCCAGGGGGAGGGGATGGTAGCTAGGCCCCCTTAATGTAATTGTGGTTAATAAGTAAATGTGCAGTGATAATTGTTGACTCGTACGCCATGTGAACATAATACAGTTTCCATTAGATTGCAAAATATCACTTTACAAGTATTTAAAAATACAGGTAGCACTATCACAAGCTGAAGGGGAGATATCTGTTCTATAATTATTGGTGATGTAATATCAGTTGTTTGTGACAGAACAGCTTCACCATCCTGGATCTAAATACCTTAGAGTTGAATCTGATACATTGCAGTGCAGAGATACAGCAAGTGATATTGATGATTTAGATAGTGGTGATATTCCTGATGTATTGACAAGTACGAGTTGCCAACAAATCATTTCAGACCTGGCCTAAATTACAGACTTTCAAAAGATTGCTAATGGTCGCTCATTTCAACCTAAATATTTAAGGCTGTACCTTTAGCAAGTGTCTAGTCAGTTACACGTCACAATAGCTGGAGAGGATTAAATCATACACACACTCTCTATATTGACAAGTTAATTGTAATATATATTTGTGAGTCACCATAAAAATCCTGACTCATCATGGATTCCAACTTAGCACATCATATGTCATGTAAAATCCCAACACCACTTAGCTATCAGAATATATACAGCATGAAGAACACAGCAGCTGCTAAATGTCCCAATATCCCCAGCTGGCTGAATAATATAGGTATGGAAGTATGGGTTCAGGGTCCTTGAACATGACACACTCGATTTGAACTTAACTTAATTTATTCACGTCTCTGCTATATAATGCATATATTCCATGTCTTGCATACACATAAACTGTAAGAGAGTTACTTGTAGAGTTGATGCTGTTGACTTACTGTGAAAATAATTGACGATTGTCATATAGACAACCAGAGAAATGGGATATGCAAACCTATGTGACAGAAGAAGCAGTTGCAAGATTACAATAATGCATCATTTCAAATATAGTGATTGTCACAACTTACATAGCTTCAAGCCGTATTGTTGATATTATCAGTATTCCAATTGATGCCACAAAGCCGGTAAAGTAAGTCAAAAATACAACATCGACTGTTATGGATTCTGGTTTGGGATCTAGTCTCCAGTTTGGACAGTGTGGCATGCAACTGTTATGAGTTGGTTCATGAAAGAAGTTCTCTCGACAAGCGAAACGACCATTTGTAGCATGTACATTAATAATATAGGAATCTTTAAAGTTAGCAGTTGACTTATAAACTAGAATAATTATAGCTATTGGTATAAATGCATTTTTTAAAAATATTCTTAATATAAGAATCTATTTTTCCATAAAACAGTGTAATAACATGAGGTGGCAGAAGCATGAATAATGTAGGTGTTGGATTCAGTTATGCATATCATGTAGCATAGCCAGAGACTTTGCTGAGATTGGTACCAGTGTAGCAATCAGTATGCCCTGGGGTCTTAATAAAGTAGAACAAGAAATACTGATCTCATGCTAGTAAAAGACAAGGTGAGTTATATATTCCCTTTCACTCTTCTTTCGTGAATATAGAGACCAAATAAATGAAAGTCAGAGGGTTGAAACACTTCCAAAATACAGGGAGAGTTGCCTTTCCTCCCCCCTCCCCTCCCCACCTTCTTCTCCTTCCCTGTCGTGCTTCCACTGAAATAAGAGGAATTTTTTGAGCTTATTTTTTCTTTTACATTGAAACTGAAAAACATTCCTGTATTCTTATGGAGCTATATTATTTGGAAAGCAAGCAATTTTGGTATTTATATAAGCATAGCAGATGTTTTAAAATCTCTTCTTGTGAGAAAGTTTGTCATTTAGTAGGAAAGAATAGAATATCCATGTTCTTCTACCACTGATATAATGGAGACTAATTATTCCATTTGGCTGGTGAATATAGTTACAGTTAATTTACCATGTGCCTAGCTAGCTCATATGACTCATGCAAGTTATCATGTGACTCATGTTGTCAATCATCACGTGACTCATGTCAATCATTTTTTTCTCATCCAAATGTAGCTGCTTAACCTTTGTACATATTACTGTCCTAAGTACCTGACCTTGCAGCAATCAGCTAATACACATGGCATTAGCATTGAAACAACATTGAATAACTAAATGCACACCTGTTACTCATACGCTGGCTATCTTCCACTTAGCTGTTGTGAAGGGACATGTCAATTTAAAACAGCAGCTACACTCATTTCTTGACCACAATCATGTTTAGACATCAGATTTCAACTATCCAAACAAAGTTGGATGCCATAGGGTTTGTATATGTGAATGTCTACTGTGGTATGGTTGAATGATGTGAGTCATGTTGAGAGACATGGCTTACAAAACCTACTTAGTTCCAAGATGGTACATTTGCATAACTTTATTTTTGTATAATAATAATATATACAATTACATAATACTGTTCACCATTTATCAGCTCCAAATCAGTTTTATTATCCTCCTCTATGTCCTGCAAAAATTTGAACAAGTTAAGTTAATAATCTTGCACATAATATTCATAGACTGTGGATGTGGATTGCTATATTAGTTGCAATGCTATGCAATACATTACCACTCATTATCACCTATCAACTTATGATTATTTGTTTTCTAGCCTATCAAATGCCTACAAAACTTCACCTTACCTCTGTAGAAAGTATGGCTATGTTGCTGTCAGACGTCATTCTTATAATCAATGTCTGTATGGTGCTCTTCTTTTATTTGTTGTGGTAAGTGTGTTGTGTACCATAAACTCTGTATGTTTAGCACCTCACTTCTAAACCCACCATGCAAGAAATACAGCCACTTATCTGCATTAAACACTTTTGTAACTAATCACACTAGCAGAAATATCGAAGAAAAACTTTGCATAAAAAATTCTTTGACTCGACTAATGAAGGAGTTACTTTTGTGAGCCTGTTGAAGAAGGAGCTCTCCTGTCGAACCGCCATAGGAAATACCAAGACTCCCAAGGCATATTAAATTAAGGAGCTAGGCTCTTGAGATGTTATAACGAGCTAGTGATGGTCTCTCATGCATACTTTGCAATTGACTTTATTCAGCGAAGTATGTTCATCTACAAAACTATTTGAACATCAGTTGTTGCAAAAAGAGTGAACAATTCTTGTGATAGACTCATGGTTGGTATCCTTTATTATCCAGTTATAACATCATTGAGTATTTTGGAAAATGTTTAGGCAATTTAGAGGCCATGCAGGAGAAGCTTCCTGTGCTGCTAGATCACTGGGGAAAATGTTACAAGTGCCCTGCAGTGGAGCAGTAAGATACTCATTAGGAAACTGTGAGCAGCCTCAGAGAGTTGCAGATATATATAGGCCTGGTTATACTATTAAAAATTCTTGCTTCAATACTCTGTGAAATATGTTACACTAATCGAGAAGCTTGTTCACATATTCATAATTGATACTTATTTCAAAGACTTAGAGTAGAGTGCTTCATAGCATGATACCATAATTTAACAACTTTAGGTGAACTAAACATGAGAGGCTTAACAACAAGAGTTTAGGTATCTAAAATATTTTTCACAGACAAAAGTGGTAGAAGTTCGGCCCCCCAAAATGCTATTAAATAGAATGATTAGCATTTGATAGTCAGGTAAATGGACATGTGTGGGAGGCACCTCTTCAATGGAATTGTTATTCCAAGCTCTAGTATGGTGACTTCTTTGTGCCAGGAGGGAGTAGGTATGGGTGCCTATTAGTCTACATGGATTTTCTAGAATCTTACAAGAACTTATCTAAAATGGTCTTAAGGCTTTTAAGATCACAACTCAATCAGTTTTTCAAGCAAGTATAAAGGATGTTATATGAGAAGACCCAAACTAAGAAAAGAGACTAGGAATACAATTTCTTTGTATTTTCTAATTGCAACTGAGGCTAATATTTACTTCAGTCCATCTACCTGAGATTTCTATTTGAAGGGTGTTTGCAATTGAAAGGGAAATTTGTATTAGCAAATCTGTTTGACAAGAATAAGGTTAGTGACAATCGCCGATCGTAATGACTGACTTCGAAAGACTCTTTATGGGTGATCCTGCTGTTTTTGCAAGCTGTTTGCCCTACTGTGCCTACCAGGAAACTCTCTCAGTACCTTCGACTTTGAGAAGTGAGTGGGTGACCTTTAGTACTGTTTACAGTCTTAGAATGAGATCTTTGCCCAGTGGAATCTTGTATGTAAGACTTGTGAATGATCTGGCTCTTTAATTAAACACCAGAAAGGGGAGCATTAACCTTCAATAGTTCATCCAGGATCC
>JAQNBH010000008.1:12567554-12577554 GCA_028752905.1 Cladorhizidae sp. MBARI D1340-BT2 | reverse complement strand
TAAAATATGGGCTTGTGCCAGCACGAGGAGTGTTGGACTAGAATATATATATATATGCCAACTTATATGAGAGTCATTACTAAAATACTTGCGCAGCATGGTTTAATCGAAGTGTTGGACCAAGAATATAGAATATATATATATGCCAAATTATATGAGAGTCAATGACAACATTCCCTATTAACATAAGCCCTCTGATTTAAGGAGGGTGCTCTATTCATATTTATTTAACAGATGAACATGTGAATACATACATGCATAGAAACATAGATAGGTGCATCATGGCAACACCATCCATATCTCACTTCACTCTCCAGTCACATAAAACAAGTCTTTGGATGCAGTCTAATGTTGTTGTACATGATTTTAAATAATCTAATGGTTGCAGTATGCATGGGTACATTCTTAATTCCTTTCTTTTTTGACATCAATATAGTTCTATTTGTTGTTGTTATATTGTTAATGTTGACTGGACCCATAATTACTATAGTGCTATCCACACTGACTAGGGTCAATATTATCTCTTTCATAGCAGGTGCCTTGTCATCTAGCTTGCCTTGTATAGACATGGAGCCCTGAAGAGATGTACTCACAGGAGGAATAGAGATCTTCCTGGGCTACCTATTCAGGAGTTACAGCTCTTGAACGGAAGTACATGTATCTTTATACAGCAGCCTCAATTTTGAAAGGCTTGTCAGACTATGCTAAAATTTCTATTTCACTTTTGTTCTATTTTTTCTTTTTCCCCCTCAATTATTCAAACTGAACAAAGCTAATACTTAATCTTCCATGCTCTGCACCAGTCTTCCACATTTGTGCATAAAATGTTGGGCATATCCAGAGGTATAGCAGCATCCAATCAGGTCAACCCTGAGCATTTTCCTTGACTTTCCTCCCTATAGACTACACACAATTACATTTTGTTTTCTGCCCCTGATCAAGAAACAAGTCAGCAAATTCTCTAGAATCCCCCTGACTATAATGTTTTAAAATCACATTATAATATGTATATATTTATGGACTCTATCATGGATAATTCTGCACCTTTGAATATTTTGCACATATTCATTACCATGTGTGAAAGAGTGTATGCCTTTGATTTGCCATGGTCCTTCAACTTTAATTGCTCTGTAGTTTGTATGCTCATAAGTGTAATCCTATGCTATATTATGAATCACACACAGCATAAATAGCTACAGGTGATTCCTCGACCAGTGTGTGAAGGAGTTCTAAATGACAGAGATATTAGATGCTGTGTAGGGGAAAATTCCCAGTGAGAGATAAAAGCTATTTGTGGCCAGAGCTGTCTATGTGCTGTGGTCCACCACAGTCAAGTTAAACCTTCACTATGAGATGTGAAGCTTCTGTCAAGGTGAAGCTCTAGCTGAATGGTTGGCTGAAGCTCTGGAGTGATGGAAAAGTTGATATCTGTGTTAATAATTGTGAGTCATTATCCAGAGGGATCTGCTGATATGCATGAGCCAGGTCTAGTTTTGAGAATGTCTTTTCTCCTTCCAGAGATGGAAAAAAATCTTCAATACAGGGTATTGGATATTTATCCAACTTTGCTACTTGGTTCACAGTGATTTTATAGTCTCCACACAGACAAACCGAGCCATCTGTTTTGATTACAGGAATGCAGGAATGCAGCCCAATCAGCAAACTCCACAGGTTCAATGATTCCCTCTCGAGCGAGACGGTCAATTTCAGTATTGACTTTTTCTCTTAAGGCATAAGGGAACTGGTCTAGCCATACAGAATAGAGGTTTGGCCATCCCATCCTCGTCGCCAAAATGTTATATTTAGAGAAAACAATTACAATATCACAACCGTAACTTTAACTCTGAATAATAGTCAAGACTCAAATACAAGAGACTACAGTAAAAAAAGGTTCAAACCAGACTATTTGTCAAGACTACCATAATCTGACATAGGTATATAATAATAAGTATCACTAAGACTACAGATAAATACATGATGTCATGACATGCACAAGCTACTTAATTACTTATTACATGAATATGTACATGCACATACAGGCTAGATATATAATCAGTTATCTTATCTCTCTGACTGTTTCATCCATATAAGGTCAAGTTATCACAAAGACTGACCTTGTGGAGAATCCAAAAAATAAGTATAGTGAGAGTAATGCTGGCAGCCAACAAGAGATATGTTGGAAGGATGATGGAATAAAAGAGGAGAACTACATAGCGTCCATTGCAACCAAGAGGAGGAAAGTTTAGGGATATGAAGCCTAGTCCTCCTGAAAGGAAGTTCAATGTACCACCAGACGACTTGACATCACCTGCAAAACTAATCATTTGTGTAATAACTGGGATCAATGGAAGGAGGAATCCAAGCAGACAGCATCCAACATGGATGTATTTTTTTTTTTTTGTTACTTGGAAGGATTTGGCATGCAGTGGGAACCATATCTTCCAGAACAGTGCAGTTGTTAGCATAAACCACCATAAGCTTACTGAAAGTGAGCTGTATACTTGAACCATGCCTGTATTGAAATAACCAATAATAAGAGTACAGCTATGAATATCATACATCTCATTACCTGAAATGACACAAAATGGCGTCACATTTGAAATGGTTTCAAGCAAGTTTTCTGAAGCGCAGTGCAACTTGGCTCGGTCAAAGAAAGTGACGATAAAAAGGAAATCTGTTGTGAGAGAATACAAGATCGATACCTTCACATAATGCACATGAGAAAGTCTATTATGTCAAATGAGAGTTCATTGAAAGAAACACTGCTGTTGGTGGTTATTCATCAGGGGGATATAGGTCTACAACACCCCAAAATCATAAAATGATGATAATGATCATCATCGTCATTGTGGTTCTCATCATCATAATAATAATGATTATAAAATCTTAGAGTCAAAAGCTCCATTTCTCTGGGTGGTGCCATGAAAGGGTGGCATGTACATCCATGCATTAAGTTAGTTCAAACAAATTCATGAGGTCACCAGGAGGTAGTCATCACAACTCCTTATAAGGTAGACATGAATAAAATTACACATCATTATCGATTTTCTGACACTTTCGACAATCAATTGAGCCAACAAAAATCACACGACAATTATGAGCCCGTCAGGTCAGAGTTGTGTGGTTTACAAACAGATGAACTCTTGCATATATGTGGTTTAGATTCCAACTTATATGCAGCTATCAATCACACAGGCAAAAGGGAACACACAGAAGATCAATTACAGTATACAAATTTTTACTGTGATGCAATAGAGCCCCAATAGTGAAAGATTCCTTTTTTGGTGTCATTTTGGTTAGGATTCTAGACCTGCACAGCATCTCTTAGTCTTATAAGGAAAGAAATTATGTTTAGAGGAAGATTATTATAGTGCAGCAAAAATGTGTTAATAAATGTGCACATGTAGCAAGCTAGCTAATAGAATTCCCAAAGAATGTTCCTGTTTCTGCTCCCCATAATGTAAAATGCATTTCACTCTATACTTAGTGTTTCATATACAGTGTAAACTTGAAACCAATGGGCATATTCAATGACCTACAACTTATTAATTCCCCAGATTTCCTCATGCTTGGGCATGTCCACACTAGGCCAAAATGGAACTTGGGAGTGCATCAAGTCCTGAACAACATTCGATTCAATAAACATCAGAAGAACACATGCAAAAATAAATTATTTGTTTTTCTCCTCTTGTGTGTGTGTACCTACAGATCTAAAGAAGACCTGCACCACTGAAGAGGAAGAGGATAGAGCCTAAGTCACAAGCTGATTTGACAAAGGATGAAAAGATGATGTTCTACTAATCCACGAATCTCCAATGAAGAAAGAAAATAGTCACTAAGAATAAAAGTCAGTGGCGTAGCCAGGGGCAGGGGGTGGTAGCTGGGCCCCCTCAACGTAATTGTGGTTAACAAGTAAATGTGCAGTGAAAATTGTTGACTCGTACGCCATGTGAACATAATACAGTTGCCATTACATTGCAAAATATCGCTTTACAAGTATATAAAAGTACAGGTAGCACTATCACAAGCGATATCTGAAATTCATTGTTCAATAATTATTGGTGATGTAATATCAGTTGTTATGACAGTGATCAGCTTCACCATCCTGGATCTAAATGCCTTAGAGTTGAATCTGATACATTGCAGTGCAGAGATACAGCAAGTGATATTGATGATTTAGCTAGTGGTGATATTCCTGATATATTGACAGGTAAAAGTTGCCAACAAATCATTTCAAACCTGGCCTAAATTACAGATTTTCAATGGCCCTCATTTCAACCTAAATGTTTAAGGCTGTACCTTTAGCTAGTGTTTAGTCAGTTACACTTCACAATAGCTGGAGAGGACTAAATCATACACACACTCTCTATATTGACAAGTTAATTATTTTTGTAATATATATTTGTGAGTCACCATAAAAATGCTGACTCATGATGGATTCTATCTTAGCACATCACATTTCCTGTAAAATCCCAAAACCACTTAGCTATCAGAATATACACAGCATGAAGGAACACATTAGCTGCTAAATGTCCTAATATCCCCAGCTCGCTGAACATATTAGGTATGGAAGTATGGGTTCAGGTTCTTCAACATGACACTCTTGATTTGATCTTAACTTAATTTATTCACATATCTGCTATATAGTGCATATATTCCATGTTTTGCATAGACATAAACTGTACGAGTGTTACCTGTAGAGTTGGTGTGGTTGACTTACCCTTAAAAAAATAAACGATTGTCATATAGACAACCAGAGAATTGGGATATGCAAACCTATGACAGAAGAAGCACTTTGCAAGATTACAATAATGCATCATTTCAAATACAGTGATTGTCGCAACTCACATAGCTTCACGCCATATTGTTGATATTATCAGTATTCCAATTGATGCCACAAAGCCGGTAAAGTAAGCCAAAAATACAACAACATCAACTGTTATGGATTCTGGTTTGGGATCTTGTCTCCAGTTTGGACAGTGTGGCACGCAAATGTTAGGAGTTGGTTCACGAAAGAAATTCTCTCGGCAAGCGAAACGACCATTTGTAGCTATTATTAATTTTAACAAAAAAACACAGAGAATTATAGTTATGTACATTAATGATGTAGGCATTTTTAAAGTTAGCAGTTGAGTTATAAACTAGAATAATTATAATAATTATAGCTATTGGTATAAATGCAATTCTTTTATATATTCTTAATATTTTCCCATAAAACAGTGGAATAACATGAGGTGGCAGAAGCATGAACAAAGTAGTGTGACAGGTTCAGTTATGTATATCATGTATAGTCTTGCATAGCCAGAGACTTTGCTAATTGGTACCAGTGTAACAATCAGTATGGGGTCAATAAGTAGAACAATAAATACTTCTTAATAAAGTAGAACAAGAAATACTGATCTCATGCTAGTAAAAGACAAGGTGAGTTATATATTCCCTTTCACTCTTCTTTAGTGAATATAGAGCCCAAATAAATGAAAGTCAGAGGGTTGAAACACATCCAAAATACAGAGAGAGTTGCCTTTCCTCCTCCCCCCTCTCTCCTCCCACCTTCTCCTCCTTCCCTGCTCTGCTTCCACTGAAATAAGAGGAATTTTTGAGCTTATATTTTCTGAAACTGAAAAACATTCCTATATTCTTATGGAGCTATATTATTTGGGATGCAACAAAAAGATAAGCATAGCAGATGTTTTAATGTAATCTCTTCTTGTGAGAAAGTTTGTCATATCCATGATCTTCTGCCATTGATATAATGGAGACTAATTATTCAATTTGGCTGGCTATATATTTGAATATAGTTACAGTTAATTTACCATGTACCTAGCTAGCTCATATGACTCATGCAAGTTATCATGTGACTCATGCCAATCATTTCTGATGTGATTTATTTAAGCAGAACTCATCCAAATGTAGCTACTACATTCTGGTTAATTCAAGCCCACTGCTTTAAACTTTGTATATAATTATTACTGTCCTAAGTACCTGAGCTTGCAGCAATCAGCTAATACACATGACATTAGCATTGAAACAACAACAACATTGAAGAGCTAAATACACACCTGTTATTCATACGCTGGCTATCTTCCACTTAGCTGTTGTTAAGGGACGTGTCAATTTAAAACAGCAGCTACACTCATTTCTTGACCACAATCATGTTTAGTTGTACATCACATCAGGGTTGGATGCCATAGGGTTTGTTATGTGAAGGTCTACTGTGGTATTGGTCGAATGATGTGAGTCATGTTCAGAGTCATGGATTAACTGGCTTACAAAACTTACTTAGTTTCAAGGATAGTATATATATACATTTGCATGACTTTATATTTGTATAATAATAATATAAACATTTACGTATACTGTTTACCATTTATCAGCTCCAAATCAGTTTTATTATCCTCCTCTCTGTCCTGCAATAATTTGAACATGTTAAGTTAATAATCTTGCACATAATATTCATAGACTGCGGATGTCCCACCCACTTCACACAGAATGGAATGCGACATAAAAAAGTCAGTACTTGAATTAATTTATAAGAAACTAAACAAAGAAACTAGCCAATAAATAAAAAAGTCTCGGTAGAAGTCTCTATTAGCAGCTAAAACTGTTTTTCTTTTTACTCACTTCTCTTATTTAGGAAAGTTATCATGAACTGGAAGCAGGAACCGTGTACCAAACATGAATATGTTACAATAAAGTATTACTCCCTTGTAAAATCCTTTATTCACTACTGCTGTCTAAGAACTTGAGTTCTGTTATGTGTCCTAGAAATATTTAGTAATATTTTGGCATTACATGCATGTAAAACTTTCGGAGTCTCACCTAAAAGCACACCAGTCAAGAAGCTACTTTGGGCCTCTTCACATGGTTTCTTTGAAGTCCAACCTTGTCTTTAAAAGCACCTAAAACAACTTAGTAGTAGAGAAGCTAAAGTTTGGGTATCATTGTCTCTCCTGTTGCTCTAGTTTTCTGTCTGCTCTCTTTTTACTTGTCTCACTTTGTCCCTTTGGGTGCATTAGTGTTAGCAAGTTTTTGGCATTGCTGCTAATACTGTCAATTGTTCTGTTCACTTGGAGTGCCTTAGCACTAGCAAGTGCTAGTTGGCATTGCCCCTAATGATGTGCATTGTTACCAAAAACAAAACACTGTATTAGTAATAACTACGTGACGCACGCAATTTCACAGTTTTGAAAGCAAATTATCTGCACAAAGGCATCAACTTGGAAGCCACCACAAAAATCTGTGGTGGAGCATGCATATTGAATCTTCTAACTTAATCTCCATTAAAAATACAGTAGTTGCTGAACATGGCGAGCCTTACAGTGGCAAGTACCATCATCTTTAGCTTTGGAAGCACAAAAGTTATTTTCACAATGTGCGACTTCCATAATGATATCATGCATTTTTTTACCATATATAGCTATATAACTAATGCATAAGCATAACACTTACCTGAGGTAAGGGTAGATAATAAAATATAACAGGTATTAGCAACAAACCCCAGACAATGAAGATTACAATGCACAGAATTGCAATTTGCACTATTCCCCCCTCCACTGGGTCATCTTTTCCTCTTCTTCCAAGAGAAGTCCCTTTGGAGTCTAAAGCTTGTTTTCCATCTGATCCAGCCTTACTGAGCTCCATTCAACTGACAGTGACGATGACAATTAGGACAGATGCCAACAGAAAATAATACAAAATCTGTAACTCCCCTAGTTGAAAGGATGTTTATATAGGCTCTGTAGGCTACCCCGTAATCTCCACTCTTGGGTTCACAATCTAGCTCCACTACTACTTTATGCTCAAGATTGAAAGTGAATGCCATCGAGGCGACGGCTGAAAGCTTATTTTGCAGGCCGGACACGTGAAGTCCATTATCTTAACTGTCTTTTCAAGCTTCCTAGAAGTTGAGTGCTCCCCTTGAAACCTGAATTGACATGACATGGACGCCTCTAAAAATAGTATGGTCTAACAAACATATAAGTCTGCAATAAAATCACAGCTGTAAATTACCTTATGCCACAGCTATTGTACCAAGCTTACATTATATAAAAATGTGCTGCTCCTTGATGCTGGACTAAGTCAATTTCACTCTGACATTATTGAGAGCTCTAAAAGATGTGAGTTTGAAGACATTGTTGCGTATCTTTATGCTTGTTTAAAAATTGTTTGCTGTTTATTTCCACAAATAGTTCTCGCAGTATTTGTGCATACTCAAACAGTGTGGTAGACTAATCTTACCATTTGGTCAAGTATTTTGTCTCCATATTAAGCAGGACAATTATGACACAGTGTGGGCATTAGCCCGTGTAGAGGTTTGCATTTCTAGAAGTTTCACTTGCTGGCTAGTGTCTGCCTTTGTGTTCAGCTCTCTCCATACATTTCTTTCATCCTGCTAATGCTACTTTTATTAGTGAATGCTCTTTTCTGTTCTGCTCTCTCCAGATATTTCTTTGTTTATGTGGTAATGCTGTTCTTCTTTCCCTTTCCCATTCCTATTAGATATTTTAATACTTGCCACTATATTAAACCAGCCCTTCTCAGCCTCTATCTCATACTTACGGCATTCAGGCTTGTCGCTGTTCTCTGCCTTTCTTTATTCAACTCTCTCTGAATATTTCTTCACATCTGCTCATGCTGCCTTGCTAGTCTCCATCTGTCTCTGTTCAACTTCTCCTGACTTTCCTTTCTTTGTTAATGCTGTTCTCACTAGTTACCTTTCTCTGTTCAGCTCTCTCCAGACATTTCTTTCAAAATCTGCTAATGCTGCTCTCTCTAGTGTCTGCCTTTCTTCATTCAGCTCTCCTGGATGTTTCTTTCCTTGACTGCTATGGCCATTCTCTTCTCTACCTTTGTCCATTTAGATATTTCTGCTGTTCTTTTACCTCAGGTGGTTTAGTTGTTCTTCCCTCTGTTTCCCACTCCCTGTTATATATTCCTTCCCTCTGTTTCCCACTCCCTGTTATATATTCCCTTACATTCTCATCCAAATCAGCCTTCTCGATTTCTGTCTCTCTGCTCTGTAGCCTATCTTGCCACAATGTCATTTGTAGGTTAATGACAGTCACTGCTACATTTTCCACTGAGCTTGCTCAGTACCATGAAACACACACAGCATGACAACCATATATCTATATAGATAATGATGTCTCTACAATGGTAATTATTATGTAGAGCTACAAATGGTAAAGTAGAGGTAGATAAATGCTTGATATGATCTGTAACGATTGCCATCTAGCCTTCTTGGTAACCAGAGCTGGGGATGTCAGAACCCATGGCCCATTCTACAATTGCTGCCAGGGTCCGGGTAAACCACCATCGGCGTGTTCCAGCACTCCATATCCTAGACCTACCATGCGGTCGGCAATGAATGATAGTCAACAGCTAGTTTACACTCAGTGCTGTTACACAAGGTCCTATTGGGACTTCAAGAGTTCTGAAGAGAGCAGCGAGGGGAGCGAGGGACCAGGCAGCCAGAATGAAGCCTACAGTAGTGGAGAATTTATTGGCTGGCAATGATCCTCTCACTTGGCAACATCTCCTACTTTATAGCTTACACTGTCTGTCTCAAGTTACCAGGAGTGGAGGGAAGTGCAGAAGCCCATCATCAGTGGGGAACAGAAAGATCAGGGAGATATTGTCTGAACTAGGCTAAGAGGGTTCTTGCAAGCAGAGAGACAGGAAGTCTGTAGACCCCATGGATACACTGGCTTCCTGAGTGTTGGGTAAGTTGGAGGAGGGCAATTACAAGGGTGCTGTGAGGCTTGTTTGTGGGAGTGACCGCTACTCTGGATAGCCTGAAGCTGAAAAACATGCCCCACATTCCTTCATTCCTGCCCCTAAGGCTGAGATGCTATCAAAGAGGAGAATATCAGAAGGCCATAATTTCCTTCCCAAATAGTTCTGCTGTTGGTCCTGATGGCTTACAAACCTAACCTCTGAAGGACTTGATGGGTCTGCAGCCAACGAAGAGGGCGCAATCCTCCTGAGGGCTTTCACTTCA
>JAQNBH010000008.1:12367554-12562554 GCA_028752905.1 Cladorhizidae sp. MBARI D1340-BT2 | reverse complement strand
TTCACGTACAGTGAAAGAGAAAGCTGTAGGTAGCTTCCAACAGTTGTAGAACAAGAATAAAAATAAATAATATAATAAATAAAAAGTAGTAACATTTTGAATTATTGTTATCATATGTTTTATGTTATAATTTTTATTATATTTTTATTATTGTAATATATATTATATATATTATTTATTATTAGGGATTGGACCATCACTAGTGTTAGGGCTTGGAAAATTACTAGTGTCAGGGCTTGGGCAATGACTTCAGTTAAGGCTTGGACCATGACTGGACCATGACTAGTGTTACAGCTTGGAAAATTACTACAATTAGGGCTTGGATAATTACTAGGTTTAGGGCTTGGACAATTACTAGGGTTAGGGCTTGGGCAATGACTTGAGTTAGGACTTATGAGTAGGGTTAGGGCTTGGACAATGACTCTAATTAAGGCTTGGTCAATGACTAGGGTTTGGGATTGGATAATGGCTAGGGTTCGGATTTGTACAATATGGCTTGGATAATGATAAAGTTAGGGCTTGGACAAGGACTAGCATTAGGGCTTTGTCCATGACTAGGGTTAGTGCTCGGACTATGACTAGTCTCAAGGCTTGGACAACGACTAGGGTTACGGTTTGGATAATGATGGGTTTGGACAATGTCTAGGGTTTTGGCTTGGACAATGACTAGGGTTAGGGCGTGGATAAGGACTAGGGTTAATCACAGCTACATCTGCAGTCCCTCCCTCTCTCTGTGTGTGTAATATAAATATTACAGATACAGCAATTGTTACATAGATATGTGGTGTGTATGCTAAAGGTTACATAGATATGTGGTGTATATATATAGCATAGATATGTGATGTGCTAAAGGTTACATAGATATGTGGTGTGTACAGCTCAAGGTTACGTGGATATATAATGCTAATTCTAAAGGTTACATAGATATGTTGTGTGTAAAGCTAAAGGTGACATATATATGTGGAGTGTATGCTAAAGGTTAAATAGATATGTAGCTAAAGGTTACATAGATATGTGGTGTGTGTTACATAGATATGTCGTGTGTACAGCTAAACGTTACATAGATAATGTTGTCCAATGGGCGTCAATGGTATCTGTACAATGATTACATAGGTATTGCAATCAATACAGTGGTGTGATAAATGCTGTTTTGTCGATAGATTCCTCATGCGCAGGTACCGGATGGTAGCCCTTCTCAAGATCAAGATTTCAGATCAATGTGGCCTTCCCCAGCTTGTCCAGCAGCTCATTGATGAGTGGCAAGGGGAATGGATCCGACACTGTAATACTGTTGAGATGTCTGTAATCACCGCATAAGCATTTGCTTCCATTCCTTTTTGCAACTAGGATGGCAGGTGAAACCCATGAGATTTGCGATGGATGCACGATTCCTAATTCCAGGAGTTCCTTCATTGCGTCATCCATTAACCTCGCTTTCATGATGTGCAGTCTGTAAGGTGGTCTGCTGATGGGATACGCTGTTCCCTTCTCAATTTTTATGTTTGTTTTCATTGTAAGTCCAGGAGGGCTTTGTACCAAACCCAAATGTTTCTTGACCACTCCTTGAACTTCTTTCTTTTCTTCTTCCATCGCTCCTTCACTTATTAGAGGCATGCCTTCCCCCTCTTCTTCTCCCTGTGGTCCGATCTTATCAACTTCTTCGTTTGTGCTGACCAACATGCATCCTGCTACGATCAATACGAATTCCTGAGAAGGTTGATGTGTCTCCATACTTTCCTTCTTGGCATGTAGAGTTGATATGTGGTGTCGTCAATCTTTTCCTCAATCATGTACAATCCTTCCCATTCGTGTCCATCTTTGGACTAAGTATCGGTTTTCGGAGCATTACCAACTCTCCTTTTTGTACTTTCACTAGCCCTTTTGTCAAAGTTTTCTCTGTGATCTCTCTTTGGTTTCTTCATTTTTTTGTCAAGTCCTTAATTCTGTCCTATCGATCTTGTATCGACGTTATGTAGGGAATTACGTTCTTTGGTGTTGTTGCACTTCCAGTCCATTTTTCTTTGAGTGCTTGCAGCAGTCCACGTATTTGACGTCTATACAATAGTTCAGATGGAGTGAACCTAGTGTTGTCGTTTGGTGATCTTCTGTCCCCAACACAAGAGGCAATGCCAAATACCCCCATTTCTTGCTAGACTTCCTCATTATCATTTTTAGCATAGCATTTAATCACTCCACCATTCTGTTTGTAGCAGTATGGTATGGGGTATTAGTAATTCTCTTCACTCCCAGTAATCTGTACAGTTCTTTCATTAGCCTGCTCATGAAATTCCACAATCCATTAGGATATTATCAGGTACACCTACACAAGTGAATGAAATCATTAGGTCATCAGCCACTGTGATACTGTCCGTAACACATAGTGGAAACGCTTCTGGCCACCAAGTAGTATAGTCTATGATGACTAATGCAACCTCTAGCCTTCAACTGTGGTTAGAAGGAGACCAATCATGTCCATCACAATGCGAGCGAATGGTGTCTTGATAACTGGAAGAGGTCATAATTACGTTGGTGGTTGATGTTGTAATGCTGCATGTTGACTGTCATAACAAGCCTTGCACAGTTCCTTGACACCTGCATGTACACCTGGCCAGAAATAACCAT
Source organism: Cladorhizidae sp. MBARI D1340-BT2 (assembly GCA_028752905.1). Lineage (NCBI taxonomy): Eukaryota > Metazoa > Porifera > Demospongiae > Poecilosclerida > Cladorhizidae > Cladorhizidae sp. MBARI D1340-BT2. The sequence continues at coordinate 12,559,932 of JAQNBH010000008.1, read as the reverse complement.
TCAGTAATCCTCTGGTGGTCCTGTCTCGGCCTAAATGTCCAGTCTGATGTGCCGGTGACAATAGCATTGGTAGATTATGATGCTCGCAGACACAACTGTGTCATTTCATCTCCCATTCTACCCTTTGACAACTTCAATAGCAACCTATCCTCCATAATAAAACCAGTATCTTCCTTCTCCACCTTTCTCCATAACCTTTTCAAAGTCTCATCTGCCTTCTACTCATTCCTCAGCATTTAGATGTCCACGTTCCGAGGGTATCCATACAATTTGCTGCAGTAATCTGCTCTAGCCTATCGCCTTGTCGGCTGTCCTTCAGTGGTGGTATGTCTTCCTCTAACACCTTATCTGTGAGCTCATTCCTTCTTTCGTCATCATCATCTTTTGAATTTCCGACTCCAAGTTTTCCCTACTCCCTCACTACTGTTGTGTTCATCAGGGACGTCCTTCTTCAACGTGGTTATTTCTGTTGTATCTTTGTCTTTGCCTTCACTGTCTTCTGAACTCTCAGATAGCTCTGCTTCTCCTTCCTCAATCGTACAAAAGACATTTTCCCATCTCCCACAGTTCTGGTATATCCCATCCCAGCAGTGCATCATGCTTCAAATTCTTTATCAACAACACTTCCAAATTTTTACTTACTCCATCACCTCCACTTCAACCATGGCAATTGGAATGCTCCTCTAGTGCCTTCAGCATATTTTTGTCTTGCCAGTGTATTAGTCTGCTTTTACCAGCTCCTGGTTGACCACTGTATGTGCAGCCCCCGGTATCTAACAAGATGTTGTGACATTGAGTTCCACCAACTGTCCAACTCACAATTGCCTTCCTGTCAATCTCCGTCTCAAGAAGATCTAATTCCTAGCATTGAGTGAGAGTTGACCATGTTTACGTCTTCTAACTTGATCTCGTTCACATTTGCTTTGGTGTGGCACTCTGCGGCACAGTTCTCCGGTTGGCTGCACTTAAAGGACCTTGTTTTATACTGCTTGTAATACTTAAATGGTGTCTTCCCTGGCATTGATGTCTGTTCCCTCTCCTTGTTAGTCTTACTTGGAACATCTTCTCTTGTTTCTTCTCATCTCTTCGATAATTAATAACTCTTTCAATGGATGGGTGGCTTCTATACTACTACCACCTGTTCTGTTTTCCTAGAGGTCTCTCTGCTTCTGAACTGGTGTCATAGTTCCACCCTCAGATACTTATAAAGTCATCTGCTGCTTCCATTCCTTCTCTGACTCTCTTCGGTCTCTGACATACAGGGCAGGTTTCCTGGGCATTCCCTTCAAAAACAAATACAGAGCAATCAACCCTGCCACCTCCTCCTTGCTTGTGCAGTATGCAATCCACTTTCTTGCAATTGACTTTCCTTGGTCTCCAGCATCACACATGTCTCTCCTGACAGTCTCTTAAGCTGGTCCAACTTTGGTCATCTGAGTTACCTGGAAGTGGTTAAACAGTGCCTTCTTCACAGTATCATAGTCGAGTTGCTCACTCTCCTCCGAGTTAATGTAGACCCGGTTGGGATGGCATCTAACAGTGGAGCCAAATAACGAGTCCACTCTGACTTGTACACACGTTAGGTAGACATATGTGCCTGAAAAGAAGAGAAGTAAGTCTCTACCTCCTCTCCTGGTGCAAACCTTTCCACCTGCTTTCTGCATCCTATGTCTATTCTCAGCAAGGACTCTGTTATCTCACTTGATCCACTCCATGTCATTCCTCCAGTTCTCAGCAATACCTCTTCCCAAAGTCTCGCTTCCAGTTCTATCTCTTTGCGATGCTCCCTCTCTGCATTTGGCCTCCTCTTTTTGCTGTCATTCTCTGCATTCATCATCTTCTCTACTTTCTTGATCCCTCTGTTGCATCTCACCTGTCCGTTCCTCATCTCGCTGTTCATTTATCTGGAGTATCAGCTTCATGACCTCTGTTGTCGTTACCACATCTCCTTCATGCACAGTTTTCTAAAGTTCGGATGTCTGTCCTGTTTGTTGTTTCGAAGCCATTCTATCACCAAGCACTTTTACATAAGGAAGCCTTGATTCAATTCAACAGTTCATACGATCATCAACCTTGCAATCGATACAAAAGTAGCAGTTCGGGTCCTTAGCTAATAGAAACAATTGCTATCCGACGACCTCTGCCACCAGTTGTCCAAGGGCACTCCTCACAAATGCCTTCAGAACTGTCTCTTGCAAGCAGTACTCAATACGCTGCCACCAAGTAAGCACTCACTACCAATATGCTCCTCAATAGCTCATAATATTTATTATTACAATCACACACTTCACAACTCCAGCACAAGGACTGACTGATGGACTGACCCAGCCTGTAATAACTGCTGCCCTTAAGGAGGCTGGCAGCCTAGTCTGGATCTTGCCATATATGGTCCCAACACAGATGTAACACCATTAACAATGACCAATCACAACTGTCCAACACTACACTAACTAACACACATAGAAATGTTCTGTGGGTTTAGTCATTAACTACTAGATTAATTTACACATTCCATTGAGTCTCACATCGCTCATTAATAGTTCAAGTCTCCTTGTTCTCTGTTCCTTGCAGGATCATTCTTGCTTTTGCATAACCACAAGGTCGCCCCGTGACATAATAGCAATAATAATCATCATCATAATCATCATCATCATCATCAAAATAATTATAAAATAATAATAATAGCTGCTACAAACCCTCTCATTACTATCCACGCTGTTCCTCACTGAAGGGATGGGTGTGAAATTACAAGGGCTACAGTGGAGACCCCTACCTATTTAAGGACAGCTGTTGTTGGGGCACTATAATAGTAGTAACAGACGCTCAAGTTCATACAACAACCAGATGCTAACACTTTCATACAGGATAGTAAGAGGTAAACATTGAGACCTGAACAGGTGTCCATAATGGTAGGGGTCCCCACTGGGCTTAATATCAAGTCAGCCTATCACCTCTATGCAAAGGAGGATGTCATAGCTGACATATACTAGCCCACTTATACCCAGTACAGGGCCTACAATATGCCACTGTAGGCAAACTCGCAGTGCCAAGGTCTAACTGCTGAACTGAGGCATGGCTAAGATGTGGCAGTGGGAGGGAGATACCAGGCAGACACTCTTGACAACACTTGGATAGATAGGTACCTTAAGCAATTTGACAGACAAAACCTGACCTTGTGGAATCAAGAACCCTACAGTAAAGGGATATATCAGAAACCCCCATAAACAGGAACTCTAGGGCCATGTGTCATTAATGTCAGAGCATGATACCATGTCCTGATGTTGGCATTTAGAATAGCCAGCTTTCTGGTTGTCGGGTCCCTCGCTCCCCTCGGTGCTCTCTTCAGAATTCTTGAAGTCCCAATAGCGCGCCTAGTGTAACAGCACTGAGTGTAAACTAGCTGTTGATGATCAGTCATTGCCTACCGCATGGTACGGCTAGGACATGGAGTACTGGAACTCTCTGATGGTGGTTTTCCCAAACCCTGGCAGCAATTGTGGAATGGGCCATGGGTTCTCATCACTCCCCAGATCTGGTTACCGAGAAGGCTAGATGGCAAATGTTACAGATTATATAAAGAATTTATCTACCTCTACTTTCCCCCAGCTTATGATGTCTAGATCTACATAATACATTACCATTGCAGTGACATCATTATCTATATAGTAATATCGTTGTCATACTGTGTCTGTCTCATGGTAGTGAGCAAGCTCAGTGCAAAATGTAGCAGTGACTGTCATTAACCTACAAATGACATCGTGCAAGGTAGGCTACAGAGCAGAAAGACAGAAATCGAGATGGCTGATTTGGATGAAAATGTAAGGGAAATTATCAGAATATTTAACAGGGAGCGGGAAACAGAGGGAAGAACAACATTACCACCTGAGGAAATGAACAGCTGAAATATCTAAATGGACAAAGGTAGAGAAGAGAATGGCATTAGCAGTCAAGGAAAGAAACATCCAGGAGAGCTGAATGAAGAAAGGCAGACACTAGAATTAGCAGATTTTGAAAGAAATGTCTGGAGAGAGCTGAACAAAGGTAACTAGTGAGAACAGCATTAGCAAAGAAAGGAAAGTCAGGAGAAGATGAACAGAGACAGACAGAGACTAGCAAGAGCAGCATGAGCAGATGTGTTAAGAAATATCCAGAGAGAGTTGAATAAAGAACTGACTAGACACTCTTCCTCTAAACATAACTTCTTTCCTCATAATACTAAGAGATGGCTGTGCAGGTCTAGAATCATAACCAAAATAACACCAAAAAGGAATCTCTCACTGTTGTAGCTCTATTGCATCACATTAAAAATTTGTATACTGTAATTGATCTTCTGTGTGGTCTCTTTTGTAGCACTTGTGTGGTTATTGATTAGCTACATATAAGTTGGGATATACAACCTGACTGGCTCATAGTTGTCGTGTGATTTTTGCTGGCTCAATTAATTGTCCAAAAGTCTCAGAAAATTGATAAATTTTATTCATGTCCACCTTATAAGGAGTTGTGATGACTACCTCCTGGTGACCTCATGAATTTGTTTGAACTAACTTAATGCATGGATGTACATGCCACACTTTCATGGCACCAACCAGAGAAATGGAGCTTTTGTCTTTAAGGTTTCATAATCGTTATGATGATGATGATGATGATGACCACAATGATGATGATGATTATCATCATCATTTTATGATTTTGTGGTGTTGTAGCCCAATATTCTCCTGATGAATAACCACCCACAGCAGTGTTTCTTTCAATGAACTCTCAATTGACATAATATACTTTCTCATGTGCATAAAGTGATGGTATCGATCTTCTATTCTCGCCCAACAGATTTCCTTTTTATCATCACTTTCTTTGACCGAGCCAAGTTGTACTGCTCTTCAGAAAACTTGTTTGAAACCTTTTCACATGTGACGCCTGTCATTTCAGGTAATGAGATGCACTATATTCAAAGCTGTGCTCTTATCATTGGTTATTTCAATACAGTCATGGTTCAAGTATACAGCAATAAGCTTATGGTGGTTTATGCTAACAGTCCACTGTTCTGGAAGGTATGGTTCCCACTGCATGCTAGATCCTTCCAAGTAACAAGAAAAATAAAATACATCCATGTTAGATGCCGTCTGCTTGGACTCCTCCTTCCATTGATCCCAGTTATTGAACTCATGAATAGTTTTGCAGTTGAGGTCAAATTGTTCGGCAGTGCATTGAACTTGCTTTCAGGAGGTCTAGGCTTCATATCCATATACTTTCTTCCTCTTCTTTGCAGTCAAATTTTTATTAGTAGTTAATCAAAATATATGGAAAACAAAAATTGTACTTTTTTATCCACTACATATATAGAGCACACATAACACACTGCACATTCATGATTAGAATACACATGTCCTATTAATTTATCACACTACATAGTGCACACATAATACACTGCATATTCTTGATTAGATTACATGTTTACTATTAATTTGATGAGATGACTGGTATTCATCCTATTCGTTGATAGATGTGGATCGGGTGCACACTTTGTAATGTTAGAATATAGTAGGGATTTACATAGACCACGACAATATGCTATTGAATAGCAGAATAGAAATGCACATTATTGTACTGAGAAATACATAGAAGTGATGACATTGAGATAAGATAACTACATTCAAGTAAGAAATCAACCGTCATGAGGTTAAATCTAAACTATATGTTGTCTATTTTAGAGCAAAAAAACATGCCTATGGTGCGGTAATTATTTATGGACAGACTTAAGTGTTTGGGCACAATTGATGAACAACTACTAAAGTTTGCAAACTTTCTCAAGATGGCAAATAATAAAGAGCACATGTATAAACTAAGCCAATTACTTCACTCTTGGTGTCAGTGGAACTACCAGATTTATTTACAGTCAGTCTCACTGATGTAGTATAAACTAGCGACGAATAACAAATGGAGAATGACCATGAATAAGGAAAGAAATGTGAAGAGCAAATATACGAACTACAAACTTTGTGTCGATATTATAGGGTCTAGAATTTGTGGAATTATTACTTTATGAGCATCATTATAGAACTTCCTGTGGTAAACTGGTGTCTTATCTTACCCTTTACCTCACTTGTGGGGAGAAAAGAGCATCTGGAAATAACACCAGGGCCGTATTATCCATAAGGCTGAATAGCCTAGGGGCCCACCTGACCAAGAGCAGGGGCCCACCAAGAGCAGGGCAACCTTTTTTTTTCGTACCCGTTAATTGAAAAGTAAACGTGAGATTGGTGCACGCATCTATTCCTAGATGTGGTGTGTTTATCGGTGGGCAATATTTTGTTTCTCCTAGTGTCCGATTGATAGAGGAGTTCTAGGTGCTACTCCTCTCTAGGATTACTAACTGGTACTTCATTACTCAAATCTCAAAAGGTTTTCAAGTATATGAGCTAATAATAATTAAAAAAAGTAAAGCGAAGAACTCTTGTTACCAAGGTGAGGAACTAACTTTACTTCAGCTAACCTAATAGTTTCTTTTATGACTGTTAGATCAAGCTAAATAGTGTAGGAATATAGTGTAGGAATAGTAAATAGTTTAGCTAGCGCATCTAAATAGTGTAGGAATAGTAAATAATTTAGCTAGCGTAGCTAGCTAACTAGCTAGTGCTTCATGAAGCTAGCTAGCTAACGGACTCAAGTAGCTAACCAGCTAGCGCACGCATATAGCTAGCTGGCTAAAGCACCCAAGTAGCTAGCAAGCTAGCGCACCCATATAGCTAGTTAGCTGTTAAATAGCTATCTAGCTAGTTAGCAGTTAAATAGCTAGCTAAATAGCCTTTTCTTTCCTGAGAACACTGTGCTGGTTTAAAAAAAATATAGTCCTTGTTCGCATTCAGTTGTTAATATATTTTACATATAGGATTGCAGCAACATCTGTGAAGTCATCTAATCATACATGAGACTAGGATGAAGGTATACTTATATAGATTCAGTTTTATACGTCCTCTGTGAGTGGTAAGTCTGGAAGCTGATGGCTAGCCACGGTTAGGGTGAGGTGTCTGGTGCCATCCTGCCATTGCAGAAAGCACAGTCACACCTCTGACTTCCTCACACTTGGTAGTCTCCCTTGCCATTCAGCCTGTTGGGGTACTTCTCAGCCAGGTTGGGCCCACTTCGGCAACCTATGCTCAGCATGTGCATTGGTCCTGCCAATGGTAAACTTTAGCGTGGTGGGTCCAAAGAATAGCGGAAAACAATCTTCTGCATTTGGCAGGATGGAGGAACATTAGGTCCTGGTTGAAGGATGAATGGGGAACTCTGTGGAGCAATGTCATCTAGAATTTGAAATGAAATAATAATGGTTTATATGTAAAGTTTGCTTGATATAAAACATTTGTCTGTGTAGTATATTAGTTGGTGTAGTATATTAGTTGTTATTATTCTTATTGCAGGAATATCATACCTTCCCCAGCAGTTGTCCAGATATATTGGCTAGCATCCACACGGCTGGTTCCACTTACATTTGATCTTCCTCTCCTCTGCTATCCTCTTCCTGCAGCTCTTCCCTTCCTCTGCTGTCCTCTACCTATTACCACTACCTCCCATTGACATCTGCTGACTTAGACCTCTCACTGTATCTCTCCCCCTATTTCCACTTGCTCCAACATCCATACTTGCACTCTCATTCTTGATCTCTTCAAAATTTCTATTTCTCATCATCACTACAACTATTTGAGTCACAGTATATACAATCACCAATGCTATTATCATCAGATAACATCTTAGTCGGTATCATAACCACAGGCCATTCATAGTAACAACCACGAACAGCGTAACTGAACAGGTTAACTAACCGCAGTAAAATATAACGGTCAAATTAAAGTGGCTGTCACGATATCGTGAAAATGGTCTAAGGTGACTGTCGCGAATACGTGACAATGGTAGATACGCCTGCGCGTGTCACGAATTCGTGGTCCGCTAAGCATAAAAAGAGATTATGGTTCAATTTATGTGAAGGGATGGTCCGGCATGATGTAAACAATGGAATGTACTGAGCCCCAACGACAGTTGCTCTTGTGAAACTGGCGCCAGACTCGCTGTCTCAAGCGGCCACGGTATGAACACGTGAGATCCTGTCAGGCAGCGGCAGTTGCTGGGTGTGACCACTGCAGTACACAAGGAGTGCGTTTCTTTCGCGGGGGGGGGGGGGGGGGGGGGGGGAGGGGTTCCTAACTTAATTTCTTTTGTGTCTTGGTATGGAAGAGAGATCAGCTTCACAGACCAAACAGAACATGCAGAAAGCACACTCACTTGCTTCCATTTATGATGTCATCCTAATAACTCACCCACATTCAGATCATTACCGGCAAATCCAGCCCATTGGAGGAGCCAGTAATTACATTCCAGCAGAATGAATTTAATACTCTATTTTTTCAAAGTCCTTTACTAAAAGACAAGACTCAGTAATGCCAGATTAGTGATGTGCTAGAGAACCATGTTATTAATCTACATGTTATTAATCTTCCACACTCCATACAAATGTTTCCCTTATTTGTTCATTTACTGTAGTTATCTTATTGTGATTTCGCAGTCTATCCTTGATCAGGTAAAACCTGACCACTCTTCCTGACTTCTCCACAAACTAATTCTTGTATGGTTTCGGGGAAATTACCCTCTCCTGAGGCCTTCCTGCCTCAACGAATAATACTGGTCGCTTAGTAGTCCGAGCGGAGACTACTTCTGGTAATTTCCACCGCGACGCCTAGGACCTCAGGGTACTGGCTACACCACCAATCACGCCACCTAGACCTAACTGGACAAGCCGTACCTCCACCTCTCTCTAGGCCCTTTACGGTCTTGCCCCTTTGGCTCCCTACCCAATACTTGGGTAGATAACTATTTGATTAAAAACTCAACAAGTCAATGCCATAGATACTACACATACAGAGTATAGTCTAACTTCTCTCTCTCTCTCAGACTGTCTCTCTACTCTCCTTATATACATACATTCAGTCACATGATCATGATAGCCAACCAAATACTATAGAACATTCTATCTGTAATATTGGTCTTGGGTGTATTCAATTCTTGTGGTATTCATTGTGGTCTGTTCCCTTTTAGGTAATCTTGGTCTTGGATGTATTCAATTCTTGTGGTGTTCATTGTGGTCTGTTCCCTATTAGTCTTGGGTGTATTCAATTATTGTGGTATTCACTGCAGTCTGTCCCCTTTTAGGTGTCATGTTAACCACCTCTGGAGAGGGGAGTGACACTGGCCCATCAGGAAATGACCTATGTGATTTTCCTGACATATGGCAACAAATTATAGAGACAAAAAATTGTGTTTGGATTAGAAAAAATATTACTGAAAAAATTTCTATTTGCACCATTATGTATTCCTCTCCATATTTGAACTATGTCAACAAATTCTCTAGAATCAACCCTGTTGATGATGTCATCATGTGATGTAAGGTTAAGACTATGACATGGAAAAGTATGTAGTCAACTTACTAACAGCTGCTATCATATTATTAGTCCAAACTGGTTGCACGGTTGAGGTGTATAGTCAACTATCACACTATCTAAGTTTTAATGATTTCTCCATTAGTGAGCATCAAAGGGGAATCAGAAGCTGATGTGCATTCAGCAATTCTCAGCTTCCACTCTGGTTGAAGTGTTGGGGCTTCTGATGCATCATCTTTTCCATCACCCAGACCTTCAGCTCACCATTCAGCTAGAGCTTTACCATGGCATAAGCTTCACATCTCATAGTAATGGTATGACTTGACTATGGTGAACCACAGCATATAGACAGCTCTGACCACAATTAGCTTTTATCTCTCACTGGAAATTTTCCCCTACACAGCATCTAATATCTCTGTCAACTCCTTCACAAACTGATCGAGGAATCACCTGTAGCTATTTATGCTGTGTGTGATTCATAATATAGCATAGGATTACACTTATGAGCAGACACACTACAGTGCAATTAAAGTTGAAGGTCCATGTCAAATCAAAGGCATACACTCTTTCACACATGGTAATGAATATGTGTGAAATATTCAAGGGTGCAGAATTATCCTTGATATAGTCCATAAATATATTAGATGTAGTAGTATAATAGTTGTGATTTTAAAACATTATAGTCAGGGGGATTCTAGATAATTTGCTGACTTGTTTCTAGATCAGGGAAAGAAAGAAAAAGGTAATGGTGTCTAGTCTACAGGGAGTAAGTCAGGGAAAGTGGTCAGGGTTGACCTGATTGGAAGCTATACCTCTGGATATGCCCAACATTACATGCAGAAATGTGGAAGATGTCATGTGTGCAGAGCATGGAAGGTTAAGTATTAGCTTTCTATGTATATATACTTAAAGGCTGTAATTTTCAAGGATTTCTAATTTTATTGCAAATTTTGGCAAAGCCAAATAACATATAGTGTGTCCATATGTTTGACAAAGGAGATAAGGTAGGTCAGTATATTGTAACAGGAACACTTTTCATCCTCTGTTATGCTATATAGTATAGTATTTAACTCCATTACGAGGGAGCTTCCTATAGCCTCTTATTGTGGTGTATAGGGACAACAATCAAAAGTCAATAAACTCTCAGCAGACATAGTGGAATAAAATAAATCAACTCAAAATTTGCTTCTCAATGTTTAACATTTTACTAAGACCTTGAATAGGTTTGTGGATTATGCAATAATAAAAATAAGTGCTTCTGAGCATCATCAACTATGTAAAAATAAGTAGACATTACTTATTATACCAAATAGGTAGCTTGCACTAGTTTCCATGGTTACCTTTGATTTCCCAAAACAAAGTTTAGAACTTATACGTTCTCTTATGCCACAGTACACAACTATTAGTGTAATAGTATATTTATATTGATCAAGGAATTCAATGATATTCATTGAAAAACAGAGTTTTATGTGTAGATTTTTAAAGAGTCCATGATGGAAATGAATCAATGATCAACATGATCTGATGGTTAGTTTGCATGACTGAGCATAATTGAGGAGAAAATTAGAATAAATGGTAAAAAATAGAATAAAAGTGAAGTAGAAATTTGAGCAGAGCCTGCCAAGGCCCATTCTTGAAATAGATTATATTGACACAACTTGAGTGCCAGTGTGGATAGCACTATAATATTTATGAGTCCAGTCACATTAGCCAACAAATAGAGCTATATTCATGTCAAAACATAAAGGAAACAAGAATGTACTCATGCATACTGCAACCATTAGATTATTTAAAATCATGTACAACAACATTATACTGCATCCAAAGACTTGTTTTACGTGATTGGAGAGTGAAGTGAGATTTGAATGGTGTTGCCATGCACGATCCTATCTATGTTTCTATGCATGTATGTATTCACATGTTCATCTGTTAAACAATGAACAGGACACCCTCCGTAAATCAGCGGGCTTATGTTAATAGGGAATGTTGTCATAGTGAAGAAAAAGATTGAGAAAACAGCAGTAAAGATGATGCTAGAAAACTGGAAAGTGAGAATGGGCTGCATTCTTAATAGCTGACATGAGGATAATGGAGGTCAACTCAATGAATACCAACTTCCAGATAGCGTATCTATTGTTTTGCTGATAATATTTCAAGATTACCCTGTAGGTAATCAAAGGTTCAGACATCATATGCAGTTAACCATGTAGATAGAGTTAGTCTTGGTGCAACTATATGCACTTCACATCGTGGGTGTGGTGACAACTGCCATAGGAAATAACAGTTGAAGAATTATGATTTTAAAAATTATCATACGATTCATTCCTTTCTTCCAGAGGTAATCGGTTTCAACTTGCAAAACAAATTAGGCATGTAGTTTTGTCATAACTGTGATAAACTTCACATATTTGCATACATGCACACAAACTACATTACCTACTGAATTCACTAACACAAACACGATAACATTTATAATCAACTAGGTTAAAAACTTCTAAAATTATTACAGGATTTTCTGGAAAACAACAAGCACTGGTGGCTTGTATATGAAGTATTTTGCAGTGCAGTACACACAGTGTCTACTCACCTAGAACTAGACGTCATCCCGTCCAGTGATCTTCAACGTACAAACCTCATCGTAGCAGCTAGAGACTTCAAACAAATTGTATTTCAATCAGTGGCTCATTAGCTAGTCTATTGCATCATTGCAGTCATGATAACACTTATCAGTTCCAATTAATTACACAATATGGGTCAAACTGACTCACTGTGGTGTTAATTCTGATGTTACTACATAATTTACTAGTTGTAGAGGTGGATATGCCATTTTTTCATGAGGTGTAGAAACTATTATCAATCTTGGTAAACTAAACTTGTTCTCTATCATTCTATGGAAAGAGAGAACTGGCTACATAGTTGGAATATAGGAAGAATAAAGGATAACTGGTGCATAAGTAGATAGAGGAGAGATGTGCTAATAATGTAGAGCATACTGAACACAATGAACAGTGTTAATAGTGGAAACTATCATTTTAACAAGCCCTTGTCAGCTTCTGCATTCCCTTTAGTGCTCTGATAATTCCTGCAGAAAACACTGCCTGATGACCTCTCTCTTGGTGTAGTGTGCTCCCATCTTCTGCTTCCAAGTATGCTTAACAAAATCCCTTGCAAAGCAACACTACCACATGCACATTTCTGTTTAGAATTTGCCATCTAAATAATAGTACTTATCTATATAACAATCCAAGCATTGCAACACCATGGTAGCATCAAACACAAGCTACAGCTATGCTAAGGATATGACAATGGCCCAAACAATGCTATCTAACATTATTAGATTTCAAACTACTATTTTTTTAATGTTCTTACCCTCACACCATATCCATCACACCAACACTCACCTCGCAATGCCCTCATTTGTTGCTACTAGTTTAAATGGAAAAGGATCATCATAATGTGTCCACTTGGGTAAAAGTCTTCTAAATATTAGGTAAAAATATATTTGAGGGATTGGGGGATGGAGGTTTGCTGTTGATTTGATAAGTCAATCCATCACAATAATATATAATATAATTATATATAAATAATTTTGATACTACAGTATATAATATATGGGAATATAGCTCTGATTCACAGAATAAAGGGAGTAGGGAGGAATAGAAATGAACTATATAGAAATAACTGCTCTTTAATCTTATCCTATGGGCTAACATGTGTGGTAGTACATTATATATTGGGTATTGGTCATCCCTAAAAGCATGTTCACAACTCACTATGGCACATATATTCTACTATCTCTAGGCCCAACACTTCGATTAAACCATGCTGCACAAGCCATATTTAATGACACTCATATATTTAGGCATATATATATTCTACTATCTCTTGGTCCAACTGTCTGATTAAACCATGTTGCACAATAATGACTCTCATATAATTAGGCATATATATATTCTACTATTTCTTGGTCCAAAACTCTGATTAAACCATGCTGCACAAGCTATATTTAATGACTCTCATATAATTTGGCATTCTATTCTCTCTTGGTCGAGCAGTCTGATTAAATGTCGAGCTGCACAAGCCATTTTATTAATAACTCTCATAATTATAATAAAGTATATTCTACCATCTCTTGGTCCAACACTCCTATTAAACCATGCTGTGCAAGCCCATATTTGATTAATGAATCTCATATCAGTTTTAAACCTCATGCTGCACAAGCCCATATTTTATTAATGACTCCCATATAATTTGGCATATATGTATTCTACCAAAACTCTTGGTCCAACACTCCCATTAAATCCCTGTGAATTTCACTCTGTTTTTTGTGACTATAGAAATATGGTGGTTTGTTTAGGGAGATAAAATCAAAACATACCTTCAAGATCAGCAATGCTGAGAGAAAGCTGTTGGTTATAATCTACTACTTCATCGTTTCAACAGTAGTCGTCCTTACTTTATTTGCAAGGTTATCACGTGACTCTGATATATCCAATAAAAGGCTCTCCACTTACTTTTCCTGTGAACAATTCGGCCATGACCCTGACAACCCATGTCACTTTGAGACTACAGTATCTGTTACTCCTGTAATTATCGCATATGGTTTACATGGTTCTCACCCACTGGTGAATTTTATTTTTGCTCTAAACATTGAAGATCTAAAGAGGATTTATTATTGCAGATTTAAGCAGAACATCATATCAAGAAGCTCGAGGAGGATATCCAATGTTAGCCGTCATGAAGATATCCCACAGAAGTAACTTTTGGTTCTGATGATCAGAAATTCAGATTGTTCATCAATAGTCGGTAGTTATATATTGTCAACTATTTTCTTGGCACTATTTAAGTTTTTTTGGTTTAGTATTTTTGGTCATATAACTGTAGAGTGCAAGGTGCATGACCAGACCAAAAATATATAATTAAATAATGAACTACTGCCTATTAGTCATATTTCCCGATACCATGAAATACTATGATTGTATAATGTCCTCCTTGTATTGGTTCAGTGGCCAGATTCAGTGACTAGATAAAATGAATCCAATTTGGCAGCTATTATTAGTGAGCGAGGTGAACCCTCGCAGGGGATTTGGATGGAAAACTTAATATTGCTACACACTTGGCTATTTATGTTTCATTTCCCATTGGTTCACCCGAAAAAAATAGGAACAGAAAACCTGTCTTAAATAATGTGGGCTTATATTGGAATGGTACATGAAAACAACTTAGTCTGGATGCTCCTGGCAATTGAATTGCACTGCTTATGCAGAAAACAGAACTATGCTTGTAAAAGATTCTGGAAGCCACAGTTAGTGTACTGGATTCTGAAAATAGTTATTTACAGAAATAGTTATGGACTTAGATTTTAGATTGTGATAAAATAAATACATTTTCATTTCACAAAGAATCATTTCCATAATAACTGGTAGGCCTCTGTTGACACTGTGCTGACGGCTAGGGCTAGGGCTAGGGCTAGGGCTAGGGCTAGGGCTACCCAGTAGTTTGCCATGATTGTTCAGTTTGACTTTATTATTCTGGAAATGGTGATGACTGTATCTTGCACAGGAAGGCAAAAGGATGTGTGTGTGTGTGTGTGTGTGTGTGTGTGCTCTGTGTATGTTTGGGATATGTGTGTAAAATAATATTACCTTGAATTACCAAACCTTGTATATATCTTTAATAAGCTTAATTTATAGTGCTTGAAAGGAGAGAGGTTCTTACTGTATACCATACTATCTAGCATCTAGCTACACATTGGGGGGGAAAAATCAATTATAACTGTACTTTATTATTGATTTCATTGCTAGTCAGTGTTTGGTTTTATCCACCATCAAGAAACTTCCTAAGGATCAGATAAAGCTTCTACACTCCATCTGTCCTGTTTCTACAAGGGAAGCAGTGCCGTAAAAGTATCCCATTAACTAAACCTTGAAGAATGCTTTTGAGCTTGAAACGGACACTAAAGCCTGACATTCAATATACAATGGAGTGCTTGAGATAGCTGTGAGAAATCTATGGCTACAAACCTTATTTATATATATAACCACTGATTTTATTAGGCATGGTCCAACCTAAGGATTACCAGCACCTACAGCTTAGGTTAGCTTAAGCCACATGACTTACTTTGTTGTGGTTTGCAATGCGCTCTTGACTCAAGAGTGCTAGAAAGCTATAGCTAAAAACCACATCTGCTGCATTGGTCTGAGCTAGGACCAAAGAATGGAGTCCACTGATGAAAAAATCAAATGCATGTTGCTATAGCACTCCCTGAAGCCCACAGATTTAGCTGAAGTTGAGGACAGGATCAGTAGGTCAGGACAAGAAGTGATGTAGGCTGTGTAGTGATAAGTAATGCGTGTTGTGTGACAGAAGGAAGTGGAAGATATGCGGCACTTTTTTAATAGACTGTGATGAATTTGGAAGCGGATGAAAAATGTTAATGAATGAGCTGAGGGAGTTGGAATATGGTTGTAATAATAATAATAAATAATAAAAATAAAATATAATAATAATAATAATAATAATAATAATAATAATAATAATAATAATAATAATAATAATAATAATAATAATAATAATAATAATAATAATAATAATAATAATAATAATAATAATAATAATAATAATAATAATAATAATAATAATAATAATAATAATAATAATAATAATAATAATAATAATAATAATAATAATAATAATAATAATAATAATAATAATAATAATAATAATAATAATAATAATAATAATAATAATAATAATAATAATAATAATAATAATAATAATAATAATAATAATAATAATAATAATAATAATAATAATAATAATAATAATAATAATAATAATAATAATAATAATAATAATAATAATAATAATAATAATAATAATAATAATAATAATAATAATAATAATAATAATAATAATAATAATAATAATAATAATAATAATAATAATAATAATAATAATAATAATAATAATAATAATAATAATAATAATAATAATAATAATAATAATAATAATAATAATAATAATAATAATAATAATAATAATAATAATAATAATAATAATAATAATAATAATAGTAGTAGTAGTAGTAGTAGTAGTAGTAGTACTAATAATAGTTATAATAATAATAATAATAACAACAACAACAACAACAATAATAATAATAATAAAATAATAATAATAATAATAATAAAATAATATAATAATAATAATAACAACAATAAAACAATAACAACATCAAATAACAGTTTAAATAACAACAACAATAACAACAATAATACCAACAATAACAATAACAAAAACAATAATAACAATAATAATAACAACAACAACAATAATTATTTTTATTTAATTAATTTATTTATCTTTTATATTTTATTATAATTATTTATTTTAATTTAAGTATTATTATTATTAATTTTTCTTTTATATTGTAGTTTTGGTGTTTATTTCATTAGTATTATTACTTGTAATGAATTGGTGAGCGAAGTGTTTCCGAGAAAAAGACGATCACTCTTAGCCAACATATTAATGACTTCATAGTTATCTTTAACAGGCCTGAGCATTGTTGCCATAATGCCAAGTCTAGATCACATTGCTCTAGGAGTCTAGGCATTCTCCTATGCTGCAGGCCTACATAGTACTGATGTCATAAGTTATATTATATTGACGTTCCTTACACCTTCCCAAGCAACAATACCACATTCCCCTCAGTGCCCACCATCTCAAACTCCTCCAACCATATTCCAGCTCCCTCAATTGTATCCAGCTCATTCATTTACATTTTACGTTCCCTTCCAAATTCATCACAATCTATTACAAAGTACCCCACATCTTCCACTTCCCTCTGTCACACAACAAGCATTAATCATCACTACACAGCCTACATCGCTTCTTGTCCTGCGCAATAGACCTGCTGACCCTGTCCTCAACTTCAGCTAAATCTGTGAACTTTGGGGAGTGCTATAGCAGCATACATTGTATTTTTTCATCAGTGGACTCTGTTCTTTGGTCATAGCTCAGACCAGGTTTAGCCACTAATAGAGCTGTGGTCTGTAGCTATAGCTTTCTTGCTTCATTCTTGAGTCAAGAACTGCATTGCGAACCACAACAAAGTAAGTTGTGTGGCTCAAGCTAACCTAAGCTGTGGGTGTTTAAGCAATTCTTAGTTCGGACCATGCCTGGTAGAATTCTACAAATGAGGTTTGTAGCCATAGATTTCTCACAACTCTCTCAAGCACTCCATTGTATATCGAGTGTCAGGCTTTAGTGTCTGTTTCGAGCTCAAAAGCATTCTTCAAGGTTTAGTTAATGGGATACTTTTATGGCACTGCTTCCCTTTAGAAACATGGACAGATGGAGTGTAGAAGCTTGATCTGATCCTAAGGATGGTGGATAACACCAAACACTGACTAGCAATGAAATCAGTTATGATTGATTTTTAAGTAGAATAATTTTCAATGTGTAGCTAGCTAGATAGACCTAAAGTATGGTTGTAAGGTTCTCTCTCCTCTCAAGCATTATACATTAGGACTATTAAAGATGACAAGATTGGTAATTCAAGGTAATATTATTTTACACACATACCTCCCACACATACACAGAGCACACACACACACACACACACACACACTTCTCCTTCAGCCTTCCTGTGCAAGATACAGTCATCACCATTTCTAGAATAATAAAGTCAAACTGAGCATTCATGGCAAACTGCTGGGTCAGCACCGTGTGAACAGAGGCCTACTTGTTATTATGGGAAGGATTCCTTTTGAAATGAATTTATTTTACCACAATCTAAAATCCAAGTCCTTAACTATTTCTGTAAATAACATTTTTCAGAATCCAGTACAATTATAACTGTGGCTTCCAGAGTCCTTTACAAGCATAGTTCTGTTTTCTGCATAAGCAGCGCAATTCACTTGCCAGGATCGGCCAGAGCTAAGTTGCTTTCATGTACCATTCCTAATTTAATAAGCCCACATTATTTAAGACAGGGTTTCTGTTCCTATTTTTCGGAGGTGAACCAATAGAGAATACCTACATAGATAGATAGAAACATACATCACCAACTGTGCAGCAATATCAAGTTTTCCATCCAACTCCCCCGTAAGTGCTTGCCTTGATCGCTTATAATAGCTGCTAAATTTATCTGGCAATACAAGGAGGACATTATACATAGTATTTCTCAGGAAATATGACTAATAGGCAGTAGTTCATTATTTAATTATATATTTATGGTCCTGTCATGCACCTTAAAATCTACAGTTATATGACAAAAAAATAATAAATAAAAAATCAAATAGTCTAAAGGAAATAGTTGACAAAAAATAATGAACAATCTGAATTTCTTATCATCAGAACCAAAAGTTACTTCTGTGGGGTATCTCCATGACAGCATAAATTGAATATCCTCCTCGAGCTTCTGGATATAATGTTCTTCTTAAATCTGCAATAATATATCCTCTTTATTTCTTCAAAGTCAACAGCAAAAATAAAATTCACCAGTGGGAGAGCACCATGGAATCCATATCCGAAAATTACAAGAGCAAAGGATATTGTAGTCTCAAAGTGACATCGGTTGTTGGGCTCATGGCCGAATTGTTCACAGGAAAAGTAAGTGGAGAGCCTTTTATTATAGCTATATATCAGACTCGTATGAGAACTTTGCAAATGAAGTAAGGATGGCAACTGTTGAAACGATGAAGTAGCAGATTATAACCAACAGCTTTCTCTCAGCATTGCTGATCTTGAAGGGATGTTTTGATTTTATCTCCCTAAACAAACCATGCTTCTATAGTTACAAAAAATAGAGTGAAATACATAGTTATATGAGAGTCATTAATAAAATATGGCTTGTGCAGCATGGTTTAATAGAAATGTTGGACAGAATATATGTATATGCCATATTATTTTGAGAGTCGTTAATATAATATGTGCTTGTGCAGCATGAGGCTTAATAGAGGTGTTGGACTATAGTATATATATATGCCAACTTTTATGAGAGTCATTAAATATGACTTGTGCAGCATGGTTTAATCGAAGTGTTCGGCCAAGAGATAGTATATAGAATATATGTGCCATAGTGAGTTGTGAACATGCATTTAGGGATGAATATATAATGTACTACGACACATGTTAGCCCATAGGAAATAGTTATTTCTATATAGTTTACTCCTGTTCTCCCCTCCACCCTTCATTCTGCTATATATATTCCCATCTATTATATATATACTGTAGTACCAAAATTATTTGTAACAAATTTTATTGGATTGACTGGTCAAATCAATAACAAACCTCCACCTCCCACCCTTCAAATATATATATATACCTAATATTTGGAAGACTTTTACCCAAGTGCACACATATGATGATCCTTTTCCATTTAAACTAGTAGTAACAAATGAGGGCATTGCGAGGCGAATGTTGGTGTGATGGACAGGCTGTGAGGGAAAGAACATGAAAAACAATATGGGTTAGAATTCGAACAATGTTAGATAGCATTGTTCGGGCCATTGTCGTATCCTTACCATAGCTGGGTGCTTGATTTTATACATTATAGATGCCTCCATGGTTTGCAATGCTTGGATCGTTATAGAGATAAGTAACTGCTATTTAGATGGCATATTTTAAACAGAAATGTGCATGTGGTAGTGTTGCTGTGTGAGGGATTTTGTTAAGCAAATTTGGAAGCGGCTCCCCTTGAAGATGGGAGCACACTACACCAAGAGAGAGGTCATCAGGCAGTGTTTTCTGCAGGAATTATCAGAGTACTGAAGGGAATGCAGAAGCTGACAAGGACTTATTAAAGTGATAGTTTCCACTCTTAACTTGTTCAAATTATTGCAGGAGAGAGAGGAGGATAATAAAACTGATTTTGAGCTGATAAATGATGAACAGTATACGTAAATGTATTATTATACAAATATAAAGTTATGCAAATGTACCATCTTGAAACTAAGTAAGTTTTGTAAGCCAGTTAATCCATGTCTCTGAACATGACTCCATCACTCGACCAATTCCACAGTCGATCTTCACATAACAAAGCCTAGGGCATCCGACCCTGTATAATTGGAATCTGATGTGATGTACAATTAAACTTGATTGTGGTCAAGAAATGAGCTGCTGTTTTAAATTGACATGTCTCTTAACAACAACCAAATGGAAGATAGCCAGCATATGACTAACAGGTGCCCTTAAATGTTTTTTCAGTACTAATGTCACGTGTATTAGCTGATTGCTGCAAGGTCAGGTACTTAGGACAGTAATATGTAAAAAGTTTAAAGCAGTGGGCTTGAATTAACCAGAATGTAGTATATAGCTACATTTGGAAGAGTTATGCTTAAATAACTCACATCAGAAATGATTGACATGAGTCACATGATAACTTGCACGAGTCATATGAGCTAGCTAGGCACATGGTAAATTAACTGTAACTATATTCAAATATAAGGCCCGCCAAATTGAATAATTAGTCGCTATTATATCAGTGGCAGAAGAACATGGATATTCTCTTCTTTCCTGCTAAATGACAGACTTTCTAACAAGAAGAGATTACATTAAAACTTCTGTTATGCTTATATAAATATCAAAATTGCTATCTTTTTGGTGCATTTCAAATAATGTAACTTCATACGGGAATGTTTTTCAGTTTCAATGTAAATGAAAAAATTAGCTAAAAAATTCCTCTTATTTCAGTGGAAGCAGAGCAGTAAAGGAGGAAAAGGTGGGGGTGGGTGGGTGGAGGAAAGGCAACTCTCTCTGTATTTTGGAATTGTTTCAACCCAATGACTTTAATTTATTTGGTCTCTATATTCACTAAAGAAGAGTGAAACTGAATATATAACTCGCTTTGTCTCTTACTAGCATGAGATCAGTATTTCTTGTTATGCATATTATGACCCCATAGTGATTGCTGCCCAGATACCAATCAGCAAAGTCTCTGGCTAGACATGATTTGCAAAACTGAATCTGACACACTACTTTGTTCATGCTTCTGCCACCTCATGTTATTCCACTGTTTAATGGAAAAATAGATTCTTATATTAAAAATATACAAAAGAATTGCATTTATACCATATAATAACTTAATTTACTGCTAATTTTAAAGATGTCTACATTATTAATGTACATAACTATAATCCGCTACACATGGTCATTTTGCTTGCCAAGAGAATTTCTTTCGTGAACCAACTTCCAACATTTGCGTGCCACACTGTCCAAACTGGAGACAAGATCCCAAACCAGAATCCATAACAGTTGATGTTGTTGTATTTTTTACTTACTTTAACGGCTTTGTGGCATCAATTGGAATACTTATATTATCAACAATACGGCGTGAAGCTATGTAAGTTGTGACAATCACTGTATTTGAAATGATGCATTATTGTTATCTTGCAAATTGCTTCTTCTGTTATAGGTTTGCATATCCCAATTCCCTGGTTGTATATATGACCATCGTTTACTTTTTTCAGAGTAAGTCAACCACACCAACTCTACAGGTAACACTCTTATATATGTGTATGCAGGACATGGAATATATGCATTATATAGCAGAGATGTGAATAAATAAATTAAGGTCAAATCGAGTGTGTCATGTTCAAGAACCCTGAACCCTCATGCTGTGTATATTCTGATAGCTAAGTGGTGTTAGGATTTTACAGGAAATACAATGTGCTAAGTTGGAATATATCATGAGTCAGCATTTTTAGGGTGACTCACAAGTATATATTACAAACATAATTAACTTGTCAATATAGAGAGTGTGTGTATGAGTTAGTCCTCTCCAGCTATTGTGAAGTGTAACTGACTAGACACTAGCTAAAGGTACAGCTTTAACCACTTAGGTTGAAATGAGCGACCATTAGCAAACTTTGAAAATTGTAATTTAGGCCAGGTCTGAAATGATTGGTTGACAACTCGTACTTGTCAATATCAGAAATATCACCGCTAGCTAAATTATCAATATCACTTGCTCTATCTCTGCATCGCAATGTATCAGATTCCACTCTAGGATGTTTTGATCCAGGATGGTGAAGCTGATCACTGTCACAAACACCTGATATTATACCTTATTCAATACTATCTGTTCACATTTCTCCCCTTCAGCTTGTGATGGTGAACTTGTGCTTTTAAATACTTGTAAAGTGATATATTGCAATGTAATGGCAACTATATTATGGTCACATGGCATGCACGAGTCAACAATTTTCACTGTACAATTACTTTTAACCACAATTACATTGATGTAGCAGCTCTCCCCCCCCCCTCCTGCCCCTGGCTATGCCCCTGATGTTTATCCTTTGTTACTTTTTTTATTATTTTCATTGGAGAGATTCATGGATTAGTAGAGTATCATCTTTTCATCCTTTGACAATACAGCCTGTGACTTAGAATCTATCCTCTTCCTCTTCAGTGGTGCAGGTCTTCTTTAGATATGTAGGTACACACACACAAGAGGAGAAAAACAAATAATATATTTTTGCATGTGTTGTTCTGAATCAAATGTTGTTCAGGACTTGATGCACTCCCAACTTCCATTTTGGCATAGTGTGGACATGCCTTAAAATTGCAAGCATGAGGAAATCTGGGGAATTAATAAGTTGTAGGTCATTGAATATGCCCATTGGTCTCAAGTTTACATACTGTATATATGAAACACTAATAGAGTCAAATGCATTTTACATTATGGGAAGCAGGAACAAGAACATTGTTTGGGAGTTCTATTGACTAATGTTACTACTTGCTACATGTGCACATTTATTACCACATTCTTGCTGCACTACAATAATCTTCCTCTTCTTTCCTCCATAATACTAAGAGATGATGTGCAGGTCTAAAATCATAACCAAAATGACACCAAAAAAGGAATCTCTCACTGTTGGGGAGCTCTATTTGCATCATAGTAAAAATTTGTATACTGTAATTGATCTTCTGTGTGTTCCCTTTTGTATATTATAGTACCTGTGTGGTTATTGATTAGCTGCATATAAGTTGGGATCTACAACCTGACTGGCTGATAGTTGTCGTGTGATTTTTGTTGGCTCAATTGATTGTCGAAAGTCCTAGAAAATCGATAATAATGTGTAATTTTATTCATGTCTACCTTATAAGGAGTTGTGATGACTACCCTCCTGGTGACCTCATCAATTTGTTTCAGCTAACTTAATGCATGGATGTACATGCCACACTTTCATGGCACCACCCAGAGAAATGGTACCTTTGTCTTTAAGATTTTATAATCATTATTATGATGATGATGATGATGATGACCACAATGATGATGATGATCATCATCATCATTTTATGATTTGGGTGGTTGTAGACCAATATCCACCTGATGATAACCACCAACAGCAGTGTGAACTCTCATTTGACATAATAGACTTTCTCATGTGCATTATGTAATGGTATCGACCTTCTATTCTCTCCAACAGATTTCCTTTATATCGTCACTTTCTTTGACCGAGCCAAGTTGTACTGCTCTTCAGATAACTTGTTTGCAACCTTTTCACATGTGACGCCATTTTGTGTCATTTCAGGTATTGAGATGCATGATATTCATAGCCGTACTCTTATTATTGGTTATTTCATTACAGGCATGACTCAAGTATACACCTCACTTTCAATAAGCTTATGGTGGTTTATGCTAACAGCGGCACTGTTCTGGAAGATCTGGTTCCCAATGCATGCTAGATCCTTCCAAGTAATAAGAAAAATAAAATACATCCATGTTGGATGCTGTCTGCTTGGACTCCTCCTTCTATTGATCCCAGTTATTACACTCAAGATTAATTTTGCAGCTGAAGTCAAGTCGTCCGGCAGTACATTGAACTTCCTTTCAGGAGGTCTAGGCTTTGTATCTGTACGCCCACCTCCTTTTCCTTGCTATGGACGCTACACAGCTATCCTCTTTTATTCCGTCATCCTTCCCCAACAAATCTCTTGTTGTCCGCCGGCATTACTCTCACTATACTTCTTTTCTGGATTATTCACAAGTCAGTCTTGATAATTATGGGTTTCTAAATTGAATAACATCAGTATAATTTTTGATTAGTACTTAATATCAAAATATATGGAAAACAAAAATTGTAATTTTTTATCCACTACATATATTATAGTGCACACATAACATTCTGCATATTCATGATTAGAATACACATGTACTAATAATTTATCACACTAGATAGTACACACATAATACACTTCATATGCATGATTAGAATACATGTGTACTAATAATTTATCACACTACATAGTGCACACATAATACATTGCATTCCATGATTAGAATACATGTGTACTATTAATTTGATGAGCTTACCTGATATTCATCCTATTTGTGGCTAGATGTGGATCGAGTGCACGCTTTGTAATGTTAGAATGTAGTAGGGATTTACATCGACCCCGACAATATACTATTGAATAGCAGAATAGAAATTCACGTTATTGTTCTTAGAAATATATAGAAGTGATGACATTGAGATATGATAACTTTATTCAAGTAAGAAATCACCCATCATGAGGTTAAATCTAAACTATGTTGTGTATTTTAGAGGGAAAAAACCATGCCTATAGTGCGGTAATTATTTCTGGACAGACTTAAGTGTTTGGGAACAATTGATGAACAACTAAAGTTTTGTTAGTTTGCAAACTTTCTCAAGATGGCAAGTATAAAGAGCACATGTATAAACTAAGATGATGATATCCAATTACTTCACTCTTGGTGTCAGTGGAGCTACCAGGTTTTTTTACAGTCAGTCTCACTGATGTAGTATAAACTAGTGAGGAATAACAAATGGAGAATGACCATGAATAGGGAAAGAAAAACATGAAGAGCAAATATACGAACTACAAGCTTTGTGTCTATATCTATATAGAATTTAACTTTGTGAGCATCATTATAGAACTTGCTATGGTAGGCGTTCCTTAACTGACACTTTACCTCACTTGTGGGGAGAAAAGAGCATCTGGAAATAACACTACAGTCAAGTCGTTCCCACTACCAGTGCTGGAGGTTTGTGCATTTCACAATAAACAGGTTCTAAAGATTCATAACTTAATTTCTTTTGTGTCTTGTTTATGGAGGAGAGATCAGCTTCACAGACTAAACAGAACATGCAGAAAGCACACTCACTTGCTTCCATTTATGATGTCATCCTAATAACTCGACCCACATTCACATCAATACCTTCTGTTGGCGGCAAATCCAGCCAATTGGCGAAACCAGTAAATACATTCCAGCAGAATGAATTTAGTCCTCTATTTTTTCAAAGTCCTTTACTGAAAGCAAGATCAGGAATGCCAGATTAGTGATGTGCTAGAGAACCATGTTATTAATCTTCCACTCTCTACAAATGTTTCCCATATTTGTTTATTTAGTTTTCTTATTGTGATTTTGAGGTCTATCTTTCAATCAGGTGAACCCTGACCACTCTTCCTGACTTCTCCCACAGACTAATTCTTGAATAACAAATTACAGAGAGAAAAAATTGAGTGAGGATTAGAAAAAGTTTGACTGAAAATTTCTATTCACACCATTACGTATTCCTCTCCATATTTGAACTATGTCAACAAATGCTCTAGAATCAACCCTGTTGATGATGTCATCATGTGATGTAAGGTTAGGACTATGACATGGAAAAGTATGTTGTCAACTTATATATTAGCAGCAGCTATCATACCTTAGTCCAAAGTGGTTAAAGGTTTCAAGTGTATAGTCAACTATCACCCTATCTAAGTTTTAATGATTTGTCCATTAGTGAGAAACAAAGGGGAATCAGAAGCTCATGTGCATTCAGCATGTCTCGGCTTCTGCTCTGCTTGAAGTGTTAGGACTTCTGGTGCATCATATTTTCCATCACTCCAGAGCTTCAGCTGACCATTCAACTAGAGTTTCTCCATGACATAAGCTTCACATCTCATAGTGAAGGTTTGACTTGACTGTGGCGGACCATAGCATATAGACAGCTCTAACCACAAATAGCTTTTATCTCTTACTGAGAATTTTCTCCCACAGCATCTAATATCTTAGAACTCCTTCACACACTGATCGAGGAATCACCTGTAACTATTTATGCTATGTGTGATTCATAATATAGCATAGGATTACACTTATGAGCATGCACACTACAGAGCAATTAAAGTTGAAGGTCCATCAATTGGGATATTTGTAATAAAGGTTTCAATAACAATAAAAATAAAATTAAAATAAATATGACTTCTATATAATATATATATATACACACAGTGCAAGGAGTTTAAACATGTTAAACAATTATAAGGAGGTGGCTGTTAGGGACTTGTTAGGAATGACACTAACAGCTGTAACAACCCAAGAGCAACCTGTTGACCTCAAAGTTGACCACACTTATGCTAATAGCCGCATGCATAAACAAACACACAGACCTGGCACTGCTACTTGTATTCCATTGGATGGTCTTAATCAACCACATGCATGCATTTTACCTTACATGGTCATGTCCCTGGGGGGAGGCCAGCCTAGTTAAGGGTAGCCTCCCTCTGGACAGATTATTCGGTCTTTAGTTGTGTCTTGTCGAAGTGAATAAAGTTGTTATAACTAGTTGCCTAAAACACTAAGTGTGTAAAGCCTTAGCTAGACTGTTAGGTGTGGTGCACTTACCCTAACAGTGGCCCATGCTGGAGTTGCAGAAGTTTGGATTAGAGATGATGCCATACAGATGTAGGTCTTGTCATAGATAGCTATAGCTTACTAACTTCTGAACTAATCACGAAATGGGGTGTCAAATGCAACAAAACACACAAAGAAACAAAGCTCACACAGCAGTTAAAACTCACATTGGCAGCTTCTTAGCATATAAAATGGTGCTTACAGCCTATTTCATTTCCTAAAATACTTCCGGTGTCTCTTGAATCCTTTACAGCAGCAGCGCAAAAAAACATCAAAAACTGTGAAATTCTTCTTCAAGGAACAAGTTTCTCTGTATTTCTATATATCTGTTTTCTTCCACTCCCATAACTCAATTAGCATAAGTGCTTTCATTAGAAATTATAGAACCACATGACCGCAAATCTTACAAGACTTTCAACAACTTCTTTTAACTTAAAATTTGGTAAAGGATAATCAAAATACTAAACATGTGCAATCAACTCAGTCCTGCTATTTGGTCTGTGGAGATGTAACTCCTCAGCACCTTTTTACAAAGCAGAGTATAACTAACCTATAAAAAATCTAACATTTGATCTGTGAAAAATTTTAAGGCTTGAATAAGCTTTGCAATAATAATTATAAGTGCTTCTGAGCATCATCAACTATGCCAAAATAAGTAGACATTCCTTACCAAATGGTAGAACTTCAGTTTACACTAGTTTCCATGTTCTTATACTTTCTCTTGTGCCACAGTACACAACTATTAGTGTAATAGCATAATTATATTGATCAAGGATTCAAGGATCTTCATTGAAAAACTGAATTTTATGTTAGATTTTTAAGAGTACATGTTCGACATGAATCAATATCAACATATGAGTATCTGATGGTCAGTTTGCATAACTGAGCATAATTGAGGAGAAAAATAGAATAAATAATAAAAAATAGATTAAAAGTGAAGTAAGAGTCTGCCAAGGCCCATTCTTGAAATAGATTATATTAACCCTACTTGAATACCGTTGTGGATAGCACTATAATATTTATGGGTCCAGTAGATTAAACAAAATAGAGCTATATTAATGTCAAAACAGAAAGGAAACAAGAATGGACTCATGCATACAGATTATTTAAAATCGTGTACAACAACATTATACTGCATCCAAAGACTTGTTTTACGTGACTGGAGAGTGAAGTGAGATTTGGATGGTGTTGCCATGCATGTTGCACCTATCTATGTTTCTATGCATGCATGTATTCACATGTTCATCTGTTAAACAAATATGAATATGGGCACCGTCCTTAAATCAGAGAGCTTATGTTAATAGTGAATGTTGTCATAGTGAACAAAAAGATTGCAGTAGAGTTGAAGTGGCAAGAGAGAATGGGCTGCATGCTTAATAGTTGACATGAAAGGATAATGGAGGTCAACTCAATGAATACTAACTT
Organism: Cladorhizidae sp. MBARI D1340-BT2; assembly: GCA_028752905.1. Taxonomy (NCBI): domain Eukaryota; kingdom Metazoa; phylum Porifera; class Demospongiae; order Poecilosclerida; family Cladorhizidae; species Cladorhizidae sp. MBARI D1340-BT2. Next base: position 12,531,429 of record JAQNBH010000008.1, on the reverse strand, counting down.
CCAGGTAGCATATCTATTGTTTTGCTGAGTAATATTTCAAGATTACCCTGTAGGTAATCAAAGGTTCAGACATCATATGCAGTTAACCATGTAGATAGAGTTAGTTTTCGTGCAACTATATGCCCTTCCCATTGTGGGTGTGGTGACAATGCCATAGGAAATAACAGTTGAAGAGTTATGATTAAAAAAAATTATCATGTGGTTCATACCTTTCTTCCAGAGGTAATCGGTTTCAACTAGCAAAACAAATTCCGCATGTAGTTTTGTCATTACTGTGATAAACCTTACATATTTGCTTACATGCACACAAACTACATTACCTACTGAATTCGCTAACACAAACACGATAACATTTATTATCAACAAGGTTAAAAACTTTAAAAAATTATTACAGGATTTTCTGGAAAACAACATCATTTTTCACTGGTGTCCTTGTATATGAAGTATTTTGCAGTGCAGTAAACTAGCTACAGTGTCTAGTCACCTAGAACTAGATGTCATCTTGTCCAGTGATCTTCAAGGGAACGTACAAACCTCATCGTAGCAGCTAGAGACTTCAAACAAATTGTATTTCAATCAGTGGCTCATTAGCTAGTCTATTGTATCATTGCAGTCATGATAACACTCATCAGTTCCTGTTACAAATTAATTACACAATATGGGTCAAACTGACTCACTGTGGTGTTAATTCTGATGTTACTACATAATTTATCAATGAGCTCTAGTTGTAGAGATGGATATGCCATTTTTCATGAGATGTAGAAACTATTATCAATCTTGTTAAAGTAAACTTATTCTCTATCATTCTATGGAAAGAAAGAACTGGCTACATAGTTGGAATATTGGAAGAATAAAGGATAACTGGTGCATAAGTAGATAGAGGAGAGATGTGCTAATAATGTAGAGCATACGGAACATAATGAACAGTGGTAAGAGTGAAAACTATCACTTTAATAAGTCCTTGTCAGCTTCTGCAATCCCTTTATATAGCTGATAATTCCTGCAGAAAAAACTGCCTGATGACCTCTCTCTTGGTGTAGTGTGCTCCTATCTTGTAGGGGAGCTGCTTCCAAGTATGCTTAACAAAATCCCTCACACAGTATAACACTACCACATGCACATTTCTGTTTAGAATTTGCCATCTAAATAGCAGTTACTTATCTCTATATATAACAATCCAAGCATTGCAACATCATGGTGGTATCTATAATGTATAAAATCAAGCTACAGCTATGCTAAGGATATGACAATGGCCCGAACAATGCTAATATTGTTTTTCATGTTCTTTCCCTCACACCCTGTCCATCACACCAACACTCGCCTCGCAATGTCCTGCATTTGTTACCACTAGTTTAAATGGAAAAGGTTTATCGTATGTCTCCACTTGGGTAAAAGTCATATATATTTGTGAGATTGGGGGCTGGAGGTTTGTTGTTGATTTGACAAGTCAATCCAATAGAATTCGTTACAATTATATATAATTTGGTACTACAGTATATAATAGATGGGAATATAGCTCTGATTCACAGAATGGATGGGGGAGGGGGGAATAGGAGTGAACTATATAGAAAGAACTACCTTTCAATTTTTTCCTATAAACTAACATGTGTGGTATATACATTATATATTGGGTATTGGTCATCCCTAAAAGCATTTTCACAGCACTATGGCACATATATTCTACTATATCTTGGCCCAACACTTCGATTAAACCATGCTGCACAAGCCATACTTAATGACTCACATATAATTAGGTATATATATATTCTACTATCTCTTGGTCCAAAAGTCTGATTAAACCATGCTGCACAAGCCATATTTAATGACTCTCATATAATTTGGCATATATATATTCTACTCTCTCTTGGTCCAACAGTCTGATTAAACCTCGTGCTGCACAAGCCATATTTTATTAATGACTCTCATATAATAAAGTATGTTCTACTATAACTTGGTCCTACACTCCTATTAAACCATGCTGCATAAGCCTATGTTTGATTAATGAATCTCATATAAGTTGCCATATATATATTCTAGTCCAACACTCCTATTAAACCTCACGCTGCACAAGCCCATATTTTATTAATGACTCACATATAATTTGGCATATATGTATTCTACCATCTCTTGGTCCACCACTCCCATTAAATCCCTGTGTATTTCACTCTATTTTTTGTAACTATAGAACACGGTGGTTTGTTTAGGGAGATAAAATTAAAACATTCCTTCAAATCAGCAATGCTGAGAGAGAGCTGTTGGTTATAATCTGCTACTTCATCGTTTTAGTCATCCTTACTTTATTTGCAAGGTTATCACGTGATTCTGATATATCCAGTATAAAGGCTCTCCACTTACTTTTCCTGTGAACAATTCGGCCATGACCCTGACAACCCATGTCACTTTGAGACTACAGTATCCATTATTCTTGTAATTCTCGCATATGGATTACATGGTTCTCTCCCACTGGTGAATTTTATTTTTGCTCTTAACATTGAAGATCTAAAGAGGATATATTATCGCAGATTTAAGCAGAATATCATATCCAGAAGCTCGAGGAGGATATCCAATGTATGCCATCATGAAGATATCCCACAGAAGAAACCTTTGGTTCTGATTATCAGAAATTCAGATTGTTAATTTTTGTTAGTCAATAGTTGGTAGTTATATATTGTCAACTATTTTCTTGAGACTATTTAAGTTTTTTTTGTTTAGTATTTTTTGTCATATAACTGTAGAGTGCAAGGTGCATGACCAGACTAATTAAATGATGAACTACTGCCTATTAGTCATATTTCATATACCATGAAATACTATGTATAATGTTCTCCTTGTATTGGTTAAGTGACCAGATAACCCATTTGGCAGCTATTAATAGTTAGAGAGGTGAGCCCTTTTGTGCCAGCAGTGTTAGTAGACCATTAGGGGGAGGGAGTAGGTATGGGTGCCTATTAGTCTACATGGATTTTCTAGAATCTTACGAGAACTTATCTAAAATGGTATTAAGGCTTATCAGTTTTCAAGCAAGTATAAAGGATGTTATATGAGAAGACCCAAACTAAGAAAAGAGACTAGGAATACAATTTCTTTATATTTTCTAATTGCACTGAGGCCAATATATACTTCAGTCCATCTACCCGAGATTTCTATTTGAAGGGTGTTTGCAATTGAAAGGGAAATTTGTATTAACGAATCTGTTTGACAAGAATAAAGTTAGTGACAATCGCCGATCATAATGACTGACTTCGAAGGATTTTTTATGGGTGATCCTGCTGTTTTTGCAAGCTGTTTGCCCTACTGTGCCTATAATTATACCAGGAAACTCTCTCAGTACCTTCGACTTTGAGAAGTGAGTGGTACATTGTTTACAGTCTTAGAGTGTAAGACTTGTGAAAGATCTGGCTGTTTAATTAAACACCAGAAAGAGGAGCGTTAACCTTCAATAGTTCATCCAGGATCCCGTCCATGGACAATGATGGATGTTGCAGGGACAGTGCTTTTGAGCTTGATGGCAGCCAAGTGGTTCTGATCTCTGGGGGTATTAGGAATCATTTTACAATCAATTCTTGACTCAAGTAAGTCTGTTGATAAATGATCGCCAGTTATGGAGAACAAAACACTGACTTGCTTCCATTGAGATGAAGTATGCTACACCTATTAGTTAACATTGTTGTCCTTCGATGGGATCTTGGTAAAGGTAATGCTACCCTTGTTGGTTTCAGTACAGCTAGCTCCTACAAATGCCGAACCATCCCAGGTGAAATATGAATAGGGTAATTGTTTCTCTCCTGATGTTAGCTAGCACCTTTCAATGCCAAGCCTTCCTAGATGCCGTACAGTAATGCATCCAGGAGTGCATTTTATTCACAAGAGTGAAGATATTCTGAGGGATTTCAGGCTAGCATGGTGCCTATACATCTTTTATTGGCATGCAGAGAGAGCAGTAAGACAAGAAAGGGACTGTTTATGATGACAATTTGTGACTGTCATCTTTTTTATATTTTTATTGCTTCCTCCACCCACTCCCACAAATCCTAACAAGAAATATAGCTCTATATAATAATGCTGTAGCCTTCTGCACATGCGCAGGTTAAAAACTGGTTTTTAGCACATATGTCTTATATGTTTTGACGAATGACCCAGTTTTAAGATATATTTGCTTAAAAGGTTGAATCATTAATGAAATATGATTATTGCATTAAAAATTGAGAGCTTCTTTCTCTATTAACACAATGCAGATTGTGTTCCACGATACTTACACAGGGTTACATACTTACAAAATATTACTCAATGATTAGACTATGTTTCACAACAATTAACCTGTGGTAGAATCATTCTTACAAAATATAAGCATCATCAGTTAGGGAGAATTCAACTGGGAGTTTAACAAAACTAGTCATTTACTATACAAGCAAGACCTCCACTCAGAACCAGTTGGGCCAGGGTTATGTCTTTCAAACCAAATTAGTAGAAGCCCTAAATAGAGAGATGCAGGATGATAAGTTAGAGGTACAATACAAACAAATAAACATGCTCTGGCTGCATTTTATACCATGAAAACAAATAAATGCACACTGTAAACGCTGACCAGCCCAACATAAACCAATGGTAGCAAACGGATAAACCAATGGTAGCAAACGGATAAACCATCCGCTTAGCGGTGCTGAAGTGTAATCATTTCGCAATTTAAAGAAGTGTTGGTGCGCTAGTAATCATTAGTTGCATAGTGAGCATTTTTCAAGTCTTCTCTTAATTCCAGAGCCTTCACTCTTCCCACCTGAAGTATTGCAGTCTGGTCTAAGCCTCCTGTTCCGTACTTCAGTCGAGCATCCCATCAAGAAGCATTGCAGTTTGAACATCCATCTCGTACCTGAAGCACTTTTGTTACAGTCGAGTGTAGGTCTTCGCACCTCTTTCTTTCTATAAATACAGATTTATAGCAAGCTAGAGGTGCGGAAGCTGCTCGATAGTAGAACAAAAGTGCTTCAGGTAGAAGAAAGATGCTCGACTGCACTGCTAAGCTCTGCTTGGACCGACACTCAAGCATGGAAGAGGGGACTTGCACTACTTCAGGTGTGAAGAATGAAGGATCTGGAACTAAGACTAGCCCTCCTATCCGAAATAGAGATGAGCGTCAGAACTTTATTTTTTTTATTTTTTTTTTAATATATATATATATTTTCCGAATTGCTGCTCTCTTTATATGGTTTTCTACCTGGATAACTGTTCAATTATACGATTATAAAATGTTGTTTCAATTCAATTTTTGGGGCTTTGTTGCATCAAAAAAATCCTCCGAATTGAGAAAAATGTTCAGAATTATTTTTATAGTCCCACTTTTGAGTGACCACCTTCAAATCAACGGTCTAGAAGGAGGTGGCCTAGCACTAAGGTAGGTGAAGTAATGGGATGCCAACTTCATTGAACCTTGAAGACAAACTGGAGAAGGCTGAGGCACTGGGGTAGTTACCAGAGCCAACCTGTTCTCCAGATGTGGCACATGGTGGGTTAGCTCCCTCTGGTTCTTCTCCAATGAAGAACATTCTATTATACAAGGAAATGCACAATCACATCGTCCAAAAACATTCATTTTGGATGCATAACCACTTCTTTCTTTTTTTAATCCATCTCCAAATAAGATTGGTGGAATGTGGCTATATAGACAGCTGGAAAAATTTGGACACATGTTAGTGGAGATCTTGGAAGGGAACTGGGAGTCATCACCAAAATCCTACCCACACCAAAATCCTACCTACTTATTATTTGTTGCCAATCTCAGCATGTTCAAATATCCTTACGAAAATGATTATCTACATTTTTCCTCTCCCACTAACTTTCTCTTCTATACAGATCTAAACAAACTCTATGCTGCAATATGAGAATGCTGATATACAAACTTTATAGTCAAGATAAAGTTTAACTATTAACATTTTATGAGCACCTTACGTAGCTAAAGGCTTGCATACAAAGGTTATCTAAGTTTTGATAAGCATTTCTTATGTAACAACTTATAACGAAAAAAGGCTTGCAAAAGCAGAAGCTATGACTTACAAACCTGTGGAAGTCCAGTTACTAGCTAAAACGTGGTCTTGACTCTATATCACAATCTACAGAATTTACTCATTGTTTTTCACCATGGGCTTCAGGATATCTTTTCAACAACTTATGTTGGTAGAATAGGAGCTGTAAAACAAAGATGATCTATCCTTAAAAAGCTCGTGGAAATGGTAAGCATCTATGTGCATTCAAAATAAATGCAACCAACATGTATTTTTACCTCTATTGTATGATCAGTGCACTACTTGTGATGGTAACTATAGCTAACAGTTCATAGTGTCGTAACATGCGATCACTACACCATAGCTCACTGGTTACTGCACGCCTGGAGGCTGTTAGATTCAAGCATACTGCTTGGTCTAGACTTAGGCTAGAGAGTAGTGCATCTGCAGCAGCAATGGTTGCTAAGGCTAGAGGTCGCTGTGATAGTGGTCAGTATAGGCTTGAAAATGCAGTGGTTAGATCTTGCTGGTCACATGCAGTAGCAGGTGTTGGGAATACAACTTGTTCGGCATACCACAAAAGCTGACTTCACAGAGTATGGGTCAGGGTAGCTATGCACTGACAGAGGGAAGATGCGATGGCTAAAGGTGAGCCACAATTCCTATTTGGATTTGGCCCACACTTAAAATGGAAGATACCTAACAAACTAACACACACACACAAACCACAACAGAGAAGTTCACATCTTAGATAAATCACCAGCTTTTTACCAGCGTAAAGGTGGTTTTGCCGCGATTAGCTCAAGAAACACTTCCAGTGTGCCTCGGATCCTTTGCTAAGAGAGGCAGACCTAAAAAACTAAGGAATTTTTCTTCAAAGACCTGTATCTTCATCCACTATGTTCATCATCTTGTCTTGTATTTTACACCATCCACAACTAGCAAAGAATAGGTCCATTTACATCTTCTTAATTTATAACCAGAAAATCCAAATTTTCTGATTCTTGTAATGACCAATCTGTTCCTCGATTGCACAAAAACAACAACAACAAAAAACTATCGCCCCCAGTAGTCAGACCAAGTGACTGCTTAGTTCTGTCGTTTCACCCCCTCCCGCAATTTATTGATATGTGCCTAGTTCTCGTGAATGCAAAGGAGTTTCTTCACCATTAGCGTGCTTTCTTCAATGTAAATATTGAGAAAGTCTTCATGGCATCCGTTGCTCTGTTGGCTTGTCTGGTTTAAGAAGGGCATCGTCTTCATCCTTGGAATCAGTGCAGTCATTATCATCTGAGGCATCAACCAAGTGGCTGGAAATAGAACCACCATTGGAGCACTCTTGAGTGTGTTTCCATTCTATTATTACCTTTGTTCTAAGAACATCTCTGTCTCGTCTTGTTCTATGAAATCATCATCTTTAATTGTGGACCATACCTCTAGTGTACCTACTAGGCTAGCTGGGTGGCTGTAGCTCTAGTATGCCTACTAGGCTGGCCGGGTGGACCATCCCTCTAGTGTGCCTACTAAGCTAGCCGGGTCGAGTGTTCCTACTAGGCTAGCCAGGTGACCCTCCCTCTAGTGTACTGTTCCTCAACAAGGTACATAGTCTTTCAACAGCAGGTTCTCTCTCGCAGGTTGATGGTAAGTTCCAATACACTGGCGGGGCTTGTAATGAATGGCAAGATATCAAACTAATGTAAGTCATAACTAGCCACAGTGATCTGAGACATGGAGTGCCATGCTTCATGTGCCATTGTTACAGAGCTCTAGAGATGAGGTAGATAGCCGTGATCTAACCCTCACAAGCCTCCAACTGTCCTAACTTAACCCTAACACACCTGTAGGTAGCCGAACATCCTGCTGTCTTATGTAGCTTAACCTAGCATACCTTTAGGTAGCCAAACACCTCACTGTCTTATGTAGCCTGTCATACCTCTTGTTTTATAGAACTACCAGCATCACTATAACAGTATGACCCTTTTAAAAATGGCAACACCAATGGTGTCAACAAATAGGATGCAACAAAAATAGTTGAGTCTCCCATCCTCAAAAACTTGGCTGTTACAGGCCAAGGGGTAAGGAAAAAAGAGGGGCGCAGACCCACTATCAAGTGGCTGTTAAATTTCAAAATTTTATGGGTGGGTGGGGAATGACACAAAGGGGGGCTGATGCCCCCCCGACCCTATATGCCCTCTGCACTGTGTCAAATCTTAAGTTGAGATTTGATGGTAAGCACTTTTCAAATGAAAACTTGAAAACACTCGTTGTAGCTAGCAAGGTTGCTAACCATCTCCTCCATCCGAAAAAGTGGATATGCATCGAGTTCAGTATACTGATGTCTGAGAAGAGTCGTTATACAAAGCCTTTTGTTGGGTCTGAGTAAGGGATCTTTGACAATGGCATCTTGTGCCCTCCAAGGTGAAGTACTAGGCTCAATGATGCCCTCTGTTAGAAGTCGAGTGAATTCTTGGTGTATAAATTCTTGGTCAACTTTGCTGAAACATCATGACTTAGTTGCTAGTGGTTTACAGCCAGGAAGAAGGTTAACAAAGTGTGACAGCTCGCCAAGCTAAGCTTCTGTAAGAGCACAGACTGTCATCGAATGCGGTATTACTAACTTGGGTTTAGCACCACCAAACTTGATTATTGACACTCTTGTGTTCCTTCTGGAAATCTTGTCCAAGATTACATCGCTACAGGGATTTTTGAGAACACCAAGGTTGTGGCTGTAAAGACATGATCATCAAGGTTAATGCCTGCAAAACGGTGGCCAAGAACAGTCTTTACCGTTGTAAGAGCCATAGAAATGACTGAGACGAAGGATAAATACGAGGTTCAGCTTCCTAAAGACCCATTCATTTATGGAACTATCAGATTCCACCCTAGAGTCTAAATATTTTGTCCGCACACTTAGATGATATGGAAGCCTGAGACAGGTTTTTGAGACAGGAGGCAATGATCGAGCAAATTGTTGGTGAGAACACTGCAGCTGTTGCACTTTTACGGGTTATAGACTGGCATGCTGAGCAAAGTACCACAATTGTGGCACTGTTCATTCTATGCTGAGCACAGTTGTGGCACTGTCCATTTTAAGATGAGCACAGTTGTGGCACTGTTCATTCCATGCAAAGCAAAATACCACAGTTGTGGCACTGTTCATTCCATGCTGAGCACAGTTGTGACACTGTTCATTCCATGGTGAGCAAAGTAGCACAGTTGTGGCACTGTTCACTACATGCTGAGCAAAGTAGCACAGTCGTGGCAATATTCATTCCATGCTGAGCACAGTTGTGGCACTGTTCAGTCCATGCTGAGCAAACTCTCCTATTGTATGGCACCAGTTGCACAAGGAAAGAATCAGAAGGAGTGGCCACTTCACCATGTTCCTCAGTTTGGGGCATAGTTCACATGGGAGCAGGCGACGGGGGATGTAGGATCCCTATTAGTAGGAGGGGCATGTTGAGTAGGCGCCACAGCAGGGAGATGCCCATGCCTGCATTGGCATGGGACTGCTTTGTTTTCTTCCTTTCTCTTTCTCCTTGACTTTGTGATGAGCTGCATCCATTTCCATTTGAGTACGATGGAGGAAAAGTGTGGTAGGCAGTAACAGCACTCACACAGTGACACTCACACACTTGTTGCATGGAGAGAGTTCGTTGGTTCCAGAGCACACCACTAGGGATCCTCCCTCCAGAGCATGTTTCTTGGTTGTGAGCGCACTAGTAGGAATCCTTCCTCCATATATAGATCAGAGCACATTTTTTGGTTGTGAGCACACTAGGAATCCTCCATAAGTAAGTCAGAGCATGTTTCTTGGTTGTGAGCACAATAGTAGCAATCCTCCCTCCATGTGTAGGTCAGAACATGTTTCTTGGTTGTGAGCACACTAGTAGGAATCCTCCCTCCACAAGTCACTTTTTATTTTTGTGGGGAAGAAGATGACTGAAAAGCAGTTACACTGCCCTTCCTCATTTAGCAGTCGAGAATGAGGAACACCAACACCTTGGAGGGTATAGTAGACAAGGAACTTCTTCTTGACAGCTCATGCCACATCATTCATATCTAGCAACCTTGCTATTATGACCCACGGCAACAGTATTTGTCTGAGGATCCATATGCGGGAGGACCCTTATTGGTGGGCATGGCAGGCACCACAGCAGGGCTGTGTCCATGCTGGTGTTGTATGCATGGGCATGGGACTGCTTTTTTCAGTCCTTTCTCTTTCTCCTTGGCTTTGTGGTGACCTGAGGGAAAGCGGCTGATGTAGTTAGCAGTACATGTAGTGCAGTGTTGCTGAGTGTGGCTGGCGGTAGTGCATGTTTCTGAGTGTGGCTGGAGGTAGTGCATTGTGGCTGAGTGTGGTTGGCAGTAGTGCAGTGTGGCTGAGTGTGGTTGGCAGAAGTGCAGTGAGGCTGAATGGTTGGCAGTAGTGCAGTGTGGTTGAGTCTGGTTGGCAGAAGTGCAATGCAGCTAAGTGTGGTTGGCAGTGCAGTGCAACACTCACATGAGTTGTTGGTAGTTAATACTAGAGTCCCTGTATATATAAGAGTAGTGCCAACTGAGCGGCGGCCGCCATTTTGGACCCAAAAAATTGACGGTGCGTGCTAGACTTCTAACTGTTTCATTGTTTTTCTTTGAGAGAGAAGTGACATTCTGTATGGAAGCAGCAACTCAGTAAAATTACATTATTGTATTAGATGCTGGGAAGCTAGCAATAACTTGTTCACAAGCAATTTTCTATGCCAAGGATCAACTGGAATGGCCAAACAACAGACATTTGATAGCTCTGCTCTAACAAGTACCCTTGCCAAGCACTGAGACTTGACTTCTCATGGGATCTTGTAGATCTAGGGCCATTATTTGATCTTGTTATATTTCACTGTTAATATTTCACTATTATGTGTAATAAATAATAGTTGGTTTTTCATCATATATACAGCAATTTGATTTAAAGAATTGAGGGGGGGAAAACACAAACAAGTTAAGCCATATTTTCCACAAGTTTTCTCATGGCCATACTTTTACTGCTCATCTCACACCCGAGCTTGCTTCCTTGCATACGTGCCATGTTCTTCTTTTTGCAGTAAAAATGTAACCTGGTGTTGATAAATTTGGACAAAAGTTTTGTTTTCAATTTATGGCAATTTGGCAGGTGAATGTTTGCAACTTGAAACTCGGCCTTTTCCAAAAGCATTTTCTTCACATTATGCACAACCAATAATTCCTTCTCCATGGAGCGAAATATCATTTCAACCTGCATAAACATATCAAATACATCAGATGATACATGGGTGAGACTCCCTACTTGATATTCCTTCAACAGAGTTAGAGCTGAAGCTGGGTGGTTGGCATAACTGGATTCTTTGAGTGCCTTCTTTATACAGAGCTCACAGGTTTTCTCGCATGTGTGTACACTTTTTACACAAACATTGTACAAACTGTTGAGCTCAGCCTGTGAAAGATCATCAGGAGAAGTGCAGTCTGAAAAGATTGGACATTCTGCTGTTTCCGGTTCAGCAGGCATTTTTACTGGCTGTCCAATAAAATCTGCAAGGTATTCCCCATCATCTTTCTGGTAATTTCCAGAGCAAGGTAATGTCAAGAGTTGTGCAAGAGACACATGTTTGAGGGCATAACGAAACTCAAGAGGTGAAGGAATTGGCTTTCTGACTCTGATGAGAGAAAATAGGTTTTCCAGACAATCTTGTCCAAGTCTAGATGTGAGAAAACAAACAAATCCGTCCACTAAAAACTCCTTAGCTATATCAATGACAGAAATAGTAGACAAGATAAGACCTGTTTGAATGGGTTTCCATTCACCTCTCTTACCTACACGAAGACCTCGAAAAATTTCAACAACACCCTGAAGGAAGTTAATGGCCTCACTAAACTTGACAGGGTTCATTAGACTCAGAGCAGTGAGTGGACTTCTGCTAGTCATGAGTGCAAACCAGTGGCTTAGAACCTCTGTTAACCAAGCCGTTGTCAATAAATCAGGACTCTTGCCTTCTTCTTCCACCATATATTTCATCATGACATCATGACTAATAACACTTGTGGCGTTTGACACTTTCATTTTGTTAAAATGCTTGGCATTCAATGCCTTTTCTGTGATTTTTGGGGCCAGCTTTAAGGGTAAATTCTCTTGAAACTCAACAAGCTGAATAAAATGGTCTTTTCGCAGCATTGGTGTGTCAAGATTGTGCTTTTCAACAGTGTCAGCAGAGAGAGTAACAGTGTCATGGTTTGTAAATGAGGCTTTAATGTTCTTCATCAAATGGGGCACATCTGCCATGAAATAAAGATATTTTCCTGCCACTAGTGGGTGTTCAACCTTGTTGATACATCTTGTGCGATCACATTCGACACCAAAACTTCGCCACATGGCTCTGTTTGAAGCACCCATATCACTCGTCACAACTTTCACATTAAGGCCTATGCCGTATGCCTCCTTCAAAATGTCTAATATTATTTCCTTTATGACAGCTCCGTTGGTAGAATTTCCAGTAAAATGATAAGCCACTGCTTGTTTCCACCTAGTGGCGATGCCACCCAGCATAAAAACCAATGCATGGGTAGCAGTTCCATCATGATGTGGAAGTGTGACTTCCCCGATAAGACTACCACTTTCAACATCGAATTCCAAGTGCTGCGTAATGCTCATTTCATCGAGCGTCAGACAACACACCTTTTCCTCTTCTCGCATGCCTTCAATCTTGATAGTCAAATATTGAAATACATGTTTCAATACACCTGGTTGAAAGGGAATTGTCTGCATCCTTCTTTGAAGAGTTCTGATGGACGGTAGGGGGAATCCTTCTTGTAGCAATAACTTATCTAGCGTTCCACAAACAAACAATTTTTGTAATGCCTTCTTCACTGTAGGAGAAGACCACTCTATTCCTCTCATGCCACCTCGATCCAAACATTTCAGCTGGTCTGATCTGAACAGTCCAGCGAACTTTGCTTCTTGTCTACTTTTGGCTTTTCCAATTGTTTTATTTTCTTCTTGGCCTGTAGCAGTTCCATCTTCATTTTATCGATTCCTCCTTGTAAATCTGGAACATGCACTTGATCTAGATCTTCCATGGAACTTTCCTCCCCACAACATGTATCTATGAAGATGAACATATAGATATAAGACAGGAGATAATGTATTCGGAACATAACATTTATAACTTACCAAGCACACTTTGACTGCATGAACTTGATGAAGCGGCATGGTCTGACAATACAGTAGAGACTTCATCTTCAGTGTAGGACAGCTTCCATTTCATGGGAGGCTTTCTTAGCTTTGGAGCTGTGTGATGGATGAAGATGGTGGGAACAGCTGTTGATTTCAATTTCTGTATCCCATCTGCCCTCTTATTCTCAAAACTGTTGTTCATTAAAGTGTTCCTGAAAAAAAAAAAGGAGAAAAAAATCTAGCTAGCTCAAAATAAAAACACTATCAAATATCCCACCAATTTTAATCCCCCTGACTTCTCCCTGCTCATTTCACTTCATTTGTCCATGCTCTCAAACTCAACACATTTAGCTACCACCCCCAGTAATGTCCGCTCAATGATATTCACTTCTGTTTTCAAGTGTATATATCTGATCAAGCTGCCATTTACTGCCTCCAAATTGTTGTTAATCCAAATTGTTGTTAAGTTAATAATTAGCTAGCTATATAATTATAAAGCTGTATTAAACATACCTCGCACAGTCTACTCGGGATCCAACCAACACGGCTGACTTTTTGTTCCCTTTTCCTTCTGTTAGCATCTGCCGGGAAGCTAACTCCTCTCTCTGCAGGGTTAGTGCACCAACTGCACTACAGGACGGCATTCACGCTATTTGACTATTACAGCTGGCTCTATTTTGGGTCCAAAATGGCTGCCGTATTATTACTTCTGGTCAAAGGTCATGGCACTTCTCTTATATATACAGGGACTCTAGTTAATACTGTTTTGTTCAGTTGATAGGTATGTATATAAAGACAAATACAGTTGATTACTACAAATTATAGAACTATCAAAATCACTACAACAGTATATATGTGTCAGGCCTCAGCCCTGACTGGCTGCAGATCAAACTATAAATAGAATTTATAAATAGACCCAGAACTCATGACCTCAGACTATCAACACATATGACAATCATGATATCATCTCACACTCTTAGATAAGTTCAGTAGGGACATACAGTAATTCTACTACTCTCACACTGTACCATCACCATAAGCTGTGAAAGCCTGGCTGCAAGGGTATTTAAACCCCTCTGCTGTCCAGGCTTGGGCAGTCTGATCCTATCTTCATATTCTGCTACTCGACTGTTGTTTTAATATAAGCTACTTAAGATCTAAAACTCTTTTGTCAAGCTTGGAGTTTAGCTAGAAGAAGTTACGGAGTCACTCTGGTGGCAGCGAATTACCAAGGTTGGTATCTGTTAGGTCTCTTGTGGTTGGAGACTCTAACATAATGTACTAAGACTGACTACAACAGTATATAATATGTATGTACTAAGACTACAATAGTATATATACATATGTATGTACTAAGACTACAACAGTATATATACTGTACTAAGACTACAACAGTATATGTCAGACTTACCAACTGTCCCGGAGTCCCGGTGCGACTGCTTCATATCCTGCGCAATCTGAATCCTGCAGTCCACTTAATCTGTACTGACTGCACAACTGCATTCCTGCTACGCTTAAACCACAAGTAGGAAAGGCGAGACTAACAAAATCAATTTCATTTATAAAAATTTTCCCAAAATTAATTTTGAAAAAAACTACAAATCACAAACAGCCGAGTTTTAACTATTAGCAATGAGTCGGAGCATCGAGTCCGAGGTGGAGTCAGACAATGAAGCAGCCTTTACTTGCATTGCCAGTACTTCTAGTCTGAGTCATTCTCAGAGTGTAGCTTGCAGTGACCTCTCCACTGCTAAGAAGAGGAGAAAGAGAGCAAGTAAATGGCAGGAAGACTGGAAGCGCTACAATATGAAGGAGAGTAAGAGGGGTGCATCATTTGTTCGTAGCAATATATGTTGCACTGATTTTTCTGTTGCCTCTGGTGGTCTGCATGAAGTAAAACAACACATGGAGACAAAGAGGCACTGTGCATTGGCAAAACAGATTGTAGGTCAATCAAAAATTACTGCTGCTACCTTTAGAAAGGACAGACAAGAAGCTGATCAGGTTACAGCTGCAGAAATTGATTTTTCTACATTTATTGCTGAACATAATGTACCTTTTTTAGCTGCTGATCACTTCAACAAACTCTGTAAAGTTATGTTTCCAGACAGCAAAATCGCTCAGCAATTTGCATCTGGTAGGACAAAAACTACAGCCATAGTGAAATTTGCACTAGCTCCAACGCTTAATGACGAAGTCATTTTGTTCTTCTCCTTTCATCCTTTTGTGTGATGGTGGTAATGATCAGATAGGAAGTATTTTGGAATGATGGTATGGTATTGGGATAAGGGGGTACAAAAGCCAGTTACTCGTTTTCTGTGTATGCCAGTGTGTAATATTGCCACAGCAGAGTCACTTTTACTGCAATAGAGAAGGAGTTTCAGTTTCGTGGTATCCCTTGGAGCAACATGATCGGTTATGCATCAGATACTGCAAGTGTTATGGTGGGTGAGCGTAACTCTGTTTTGAGTCGACTTCTTTGGAAACAACCCAAGTTGTTTAGCCTTGGCTGTCTTTGCCACTTAAGTGCACTTTGTGCTGCTGCTTCTCTTCCAGTCTCTTGATGATATTCTGATTGATATATTTTATCATTTTAAACATTCTTCCAAGAGGTATATATCATGAGTTCAATGAAATTCAAACTGAGTTTAGCAATGTCACACCAGTTCAAATCCTAAAACATTGTTCAACCCGCTGGCTTAGTTTAGAACGCTGCCTCCTCAATCAATCTCTTAGCTTTTTATTGTTATTTTGACAGGATAGCTGAATCTGAGCCTTCCAATGGGCATGTACAGAGAGTGGCCAAGCATCTTAAAGACCCACTAGTAAAGCTGTTTTGCATTGTTATGCCCTTAAGCCCTTGAGTATTTTCTCAACTGCCTTTCAAACTCATGCTAGTCGTATTGGTTCTTTACAGGCTGATGTTCGTCGACTCTTGCACTCTTTCTGTAGTAATTTTGTAGATCCAGATGTCGTCAATTCCACTGATGATATCACTTCTATTGATTTCACTGATAGAAATATCCAGCTTAGTAATGATGAGCTAGGTATTGGCACATCTACCCGTTTATTGTGGTGTGGTGATCTTGAAGAGTTGGTGGGGAACTGCTCTTGAGAAACATTTTTTTGAATGTGTGCGCACTTTCTATGTAACCATTGTTTCAGCTAAATTTCCATTTAACGATGACTGTCTGCTTCAACTTGCTTTTCTTGATCCTAGAAATAGAGATAAGACCTCTTTAAATGGCATTGTTGAATTGGCAAAGCGCTTTACATCCTTCTCACCTGATGAATAGGACACTTTGAGTATGGAATTTCGTGATTTTCGTGCTTCACCCTTCCCACATTTGACAAAAGAAGCGATAACTTCTGGTCTGTGATAGCGAAAGTTCATTCAAGGATTTGGAACTATTTCGTTTTGGGGTCTTGTCCAGTTTTGCACAGATTTTGCTCGTACTTCTTCATTCCAATGCAGATCCAGAACGCCTTTTTAGCATGGTGAGAAAAATCGAGACGGAAGAACGATGGCAGTTGAATCCATCCACAGTGTGTGACCTGCTGAGTGTTAAAATAAATAATGATAAGCCATGCCATTTATATGCACATCTAATTAATTACAGCATGCTATCATTAGCTAAATCAGCCACCCATGAAAAGCCTACAGACAACCTCATAACTACATAATAATCATATCATCATCTCTACCTCACAATCATGCATCTGAGACTCTGATTCATTGATTCAATATTCATTATAATAATATTATTGAAGAACTACACTGTTATATATAGTGGGATGGGGGGGGTGGTTGCAGAAGCGCATCAAGTAGCTCCTCTCTCCACAAGATTGATGTGGAGGGGGAGCTGAGTGTGTAGAGGGAACAACGATACCTTAACATTTTTAGACCCACGGCCACTTTTACCTGGCCATGTTGTGGTCCTGCAAAAATTAGCAAGATCATAGATTCTACAACAGTGGTCAAAGTCATCAAGCACAGTAAGACCACATGAAGTTGGGATCATGTCACACCATAAGTAACATGTGATACAGTTAAGTGCGAAGTACACGTACATAAAAGTTTAATACACCTCTCAAGGTTTCTTAACATGACACGGAGAAGCGCTCTTGTAGTTCCTTTTCAGGGCAGCCATGAGACCCTGGTCCACAGTAAGCCATGAGATCTGGTCCAGCGGGCAGCCATGAGACCCTGGTCCACAGTGCAGCCATGAGCTGGTGCACACAGCAGCCATTGACCCTGGTCCACGGGAAGCCATGAGACCCTAGTCCACTGGGCTGCCATGTGACCCTGGTCCACCGGGCAGCCATGTGACCCTGGTCCACAGGGCAGCCATGAGCTGGTGCCCACTGAATCCATGAGACCTGATCCACAGGAAGTGCAATTGGGTGTAGGAAGGACCCATGATATGCATATATATTCTATCGCAGGTTAATTTGCATCAGGGGAACCAAAATGTCGGCTATCAACACCACTTGCCTAGATATTTTCTTCCTTATTTGAGAAAGGAAACCACCATTTCATGAGATTGCTGACATTCCGAGCTTTTTTTTTGTGAATTGTACCGGAGAAGTGATTTGCATATTCAAAAACATCGAGGCTTAGCAGCCTTGCCAATCATAGCCAAGGTAATTTTATGAGTTCCAGTAGCACTTTACATGTTATTCATGCCACATGAGCTTTTTTCTTTTGAGCCTTGGTCCCCATGAGCAATTATCTCTGTTCACTCCTCGCAGTATATGTGGAAGTTGGAATCAATTTAATGTAGAGACCAGTTTTGAAGGTCTCGGAGGAGGGTGGGCGGGAGGGGGGTGTGCATTTCTCTCCAGACTGTTGCGAATTTCTTCAAACTTAGTTTTCCCAATGTCAATATTACCAGCCTCTCCATGTCCTGTGGGCATTGACTTTTTCCAGTTCCATGACACTAGCTGACCGTATCCCACAAACAAATTGATGTTTTTAGGTTATTTAACCAAGAAACTTGGCCACCCCTTAACAATATTCTCTGATTTCACAAAGTGGGTGGGTTTAGTGTAGCTTAGTTCTGTTTTGAAGCATAAAATAAACTTTCTCTTGGATAGAACCTTACATTATGGCAAGATTATCTGATCACCTGGTAAGTGAAGGACATGTTGTCTGGTAACCTCAGCATTCCAGAAGAATATCCATGTCTTACCAAACTGCTTGGCAGCTCTGTGTGGCTTAGTCATGACAAAGGTCTGCCTACATATTTTAAGTTTAAAACATCTTAAATGACATCCAACTTCTGTTTAAGAAATTCTAGGTTCCTTTGCAGAATGGGAGAGGGAACAAAGATAGGGAAACTGGGCGGTTGAGAGTGGCGTTTGTTAATTGTAGAGGATGGTGGTCAAGGGAGGTGGATTTGAAGGTAGTGTTGGGAACGAATTTGAAGTGCTGGGATTAGCGGAGACATTTTTGCAGAAGGAGGATGAGGTGAGCGTGGCAGGATATGAGTGGTATGGAATAGAGAGGGCGGCAGGCGTGCGAGTGGAGGTGTGGGAGTTCTGGTGCATGAGAGAGTTTGGATTCTAGGGTGAGGAAGTCAAGAGAAGGTTTGCTGTGGGTGGAGTTAAGCGGAGCGGGGAGAAGAAAAACCATGGTAGGGGTAGTGTATGTGAACAGAGAAGGAGTGAGAGTGAGTGAGACGGAGGTATTGTTTGAGGTATTGCAGGAGGACGTGGTGAAGTATGAAGAGAAAGGTTTTGATGTTGTTATGATGGGGAACTTCAATGCAAAGATAGGATTAGGAGTGGAGGACAACCCAACAGTAATGGAAGGTGGCTGTTGGAGTTGGTTAGGGTTGGAGGTCTGGTTGGGGGAACGAGTTGCAGTGCTGTGAGGGCAGGTGGACGTGGGAATGTGGGGAGAGAAAGTCGGTCATACACTATATGTTGTTTAGTGAGGACATGGATGTAATTAGGGTGGTAGTTGAGGACTCAGGCAAGCTGGATGTGGGGTCGGACCATAAGATTATTTGGGGAGAAATTACGTGGGGTAGGAGAGAGGTACCAATGAGAAGAGAGCGACATAAATGGAGAGTTGACAATAGGCTTAGACTGGGTGGAATATCAGGAGGCAGTGGAGGAAATGTTCATGGGGTGGGAAGAGGAGGTGAGAGAGCTTGAGCAAGAGTTGGGAGAGAACATAGTTGAAGAGGTGTGAGGTAGGTGGAAGGAGAAAGTTTTGGCTGCAGCGGAGAAAGGAATTGGAAGGAAGATGATTACAGACAGGTCAGAGGGATAGTGGTCAGAGGATGTGGAGTGGTTCATTGGTGTCAGGAAGGAGAAATGTAAGAGGCTAAGGGAAACCAGGAAGAGAGGGGGGGGAGAGGCTACATTAAAACAACTATGGTATGACTTTAGAGAAGCAAGAAAGGAAGTGAAAAAGACTATTAGGATAGAGAAGAAGGAATTGAGGAAGAGAACTATAAAGAAGATTAGAGAGCAGTGTGGGACTAGTTGTAAGCTGTTTTGGAATGATTTAAGAGCAAAGAGGAAGGAGAGAAGGATAAAAGGAGTGAAAGATGATGAGGGAAGGATGGTGGAGGAGGAAGACGAGGTGTTGGAGGTGATGGCAAAACACTGGGAAGAGCTGGGGAGGAAAAAAGAGGATACCACAGTATAAGAATTAGAGATGGGTGGGCATGAGCTGGGTATGTGTGAAGAATTAAGTTGGGAAGAAGTAGTAGAGGTAATGAAGTGTTTGAAGAGAGGAAAGGCTCCAGGCCCTGATGGAATGTTGAATGAGATGCTGATGTATGGAGGTAGAAGGTTGGTGGAGGTGATGGTGCAGGTGATGAATGTGGTGATGAGGATTGAGTGCTGCCCAGTGGACTGGAAGAGGAGTTTACTAGTACCTCTCCACAAGGATGGTGACGAGGACGAAGTAGGGAATTATAGGGGAATTTCATTGTGTTGTAGTGTGGTGAAGGTGTTTGCGAGAGTGTTGGCAAGGAGGTTGGGAGTGTTCGCTGAGGATAGGATTTTGACGGAAGCACAAGGAGGATTTAGGAGACAGAGGAGATGTTCAGACCAGTGGTTGGTGTTAAGAGGAGTTTGTGAAGTGAGGAAGAGCGAGAAAAAAGCTTCATATCTGGCTTTCCTGGATATAAGGCATATGACAGTGTGTGGAGGGAGGGACTGTGGCAGAAGTTGAGGCAGTATGGAGTAGAGGAGAAACTTGTGAGGACATGTGAAGGATTGTATAGTGGGGTGGAGACGACGGTGATATTGAATGGAAGGAGGTCAAGGTGGTTCACTGTGGAGAATGGACTTAGGCAGGGATGTCCTTTGTCTCCACTTCTTTTCAATATATATTTGATGGGAATGGCAGAGGAATTGGAGAGAGCTGAGCTAGGAGTCAGAGTGGAAGGCTGCTGGTGTGGGGCACTTATGTATGCAGATGATGTTGTTCTTCTGGCTGACTCAGGGGTGGAACTGCAAGCTATGTTGGATGTGGTACAGTGGTAAGTTGGAAGATGAAATTTAATAGCAAGAAGAGCAAGGTCATGGTAGTAGGGAAGAAGGAAGCAGAAGTGCATTGGAGGATTGGTGAGGAGATATTGGAAGAGGTCAAAGAATTAGGAATATGGTTTGATAGGAAGCTAAGGGGTAATGTTCAGTTAGAGAAGATGGCAAAGAAGGCAAAAGAGTGGGTTGGAAAGGTAATATGGATGAGTAGAGAGAATGGGCAGATGGAAGTAGACAGAGGAAGAATGGTGTGGGAGCTTCTAGCGAGACCCAGTATGGAGCATGTGGTGGACAGGAGGACGGAATGCTTGCAAGAAATTGGAGTCAGCACAGATCAGAGTGGGTAGGAGACTATTGGGGGCAAGTGATACAGTAGCAGGAGTGGCAATACGGGGAGATATGGGGTGGAGGAAGCTAGGAGAGGAGGGAAGAGATGAAGGTTTTGTTTGGCAAGAGATTAGAGGTGTTGGAACAGAGCAGATTGGTAAAAGTTGTGTAAAGAGAGGATGGAGGAATTGGATGGTGGGAAGAATATGAGATCTTGAGGAGAAAGTACGAGATAAACAACGAGGTTGGGTAAGTGCGCAAGTGGAAGGGGAAAGTGAAGGTGAGAAATGAGAAGGAGTGGGAGGAGGAAGTAGACAGAAAGAGTACACTGAATTATTATAAATTGGCAAAGAATGGTGCAGGGGTGGAGAGGTATGTGAGGTCCATGCATGGTCAGGAAGGTGTGCGGCTGCAATTTCGACTAAGGACTGCATCTGCTGGGTTGTTAGAGGATAAGAAGAGATGTGGGATAGTTAGGGATGAGAGGTGTATAATGTGTGATAGTGGAGCATCACACAGATGATGTTTGACGTAACCGTCAAAATAAAGCCTGCCCATATTCATGGTCGCTGCGCAGTCGCAGACATGAATTTCAATTACTGCACATGCGATCGTTTATCTCTCTCGAAGATGAACCGTTTGGCAAAGAAAGCTCGTTCTACCATCAGGCATAAGCGCCCCAATCGCTTCATGGAGGCCGGAGATGATTCTAGGCCGTCTAGCTCAGCAGAATCTCCGATAGCGATGCAAACAGCAAGTACAAAGAAGATAGCGCTTGAAGCGCCCAGTACTTCGGTTCAGGTCGACGCTTCACTAAGGATCTTCACCTGATCAGCCTGGGAAGTCTTCAGGGAGCGGTCAGTTCCTTTAGTTGTTGTGGTTCTCGTCTTACTATCTCAGAAGATAGGACTAAGAGAAGGGGATTAGTCTCTATCAATCTCGTGCCATATTTCAAGTGTTCTGCCATCACTGACCCCTACTCCAAGAAGGATTTGGAGGTCAACACTAAGTCTGTTCTTTCGATGAGAGCAATAGGCAAGGAAAGGGCTGGTATGGAGACTTTCTGTGGCTTGATGGGAATGTTGCCTCCAATGACAAAGCGTGCCTTCTCAGTTCAGAACCACAAATTGAATGCTGCCTCCTTGATAGAGAGAGAAGCCTCCTTTGGTGCTGCAGTTGCTGAGATACACAAGGATGTGCCAGAGGATGAAGTGATGGATATTACCATCACTTGTGATGGCACCTTGTCCAGGCGAGGCTTCCAGTCCCTCTATGGAGTTGTTGTGATTGCTTCCTGGGATACAGGAAAAGTCCTTGATGTTGAGGTTCTCAGCAAACACTGCCAAATCTGTGCAGCTCATCGTGACCTGGATGAGTCGTCCGAGGAATTCTTGGACTGGTAGGAGGAGCATCAAGCAGTTTGCGAGTTGAACTATAGTGGATCATCGTCAGCGATGGAATCTCAGGGAGCCCTCACAATTTGGAAACGGTCTGTGCAGAAATACAAGCTCCGCTCCACGTCAGTTATTTCTGATGGAGATTCCAAGACCTACAAGCTGCTCTGTGGTGAGGAACCCTATGGTGCTTGCCATCCAGTGAGCAAGCATGAGTGTATTGGCTATGTCCAAAAAAGAATGGGCACTGCACTCAGGGGCAAGTGCAAGGAGAAGTTAGTAAATGAGAAGGGTGAACATGTGAGAATGAGGGGGAAGAGGAGGCTCACTCATAAGACCATCAAGCTGCTGACAAGATACTATGGTAAGGCCATCAGGTCAAATGTTGGTGATGCGGCTGCAATGAAAGATGCTGGTGGGCTATCTTTTATCATTCACAGTCCACAGATAGCACGCCGCAACACCAATATTGCCCTAGTGGGCAGCAGTCTTGGTGCAAATTCCAACCGTGCACTTTCCCTCTCCAAGTCACCTCCACCTCACTCAACCATCATTCCCCCAGATATTGCTCCTCATCTTTTCAAAGTATTTGAGCATCTCTCTAGTGACATTTTAATTGGGCGTTGCCTTCTTGGAGCGAGTCAAAATCAAAATGAGTCATTTAATAGTACCATCTGGCACCGATGTCCGAAGAGTGAGAGTTCTGTTCTGCAACCACAGTGGAGGTTGCTGTCAGTTTGGCAGTGATCTCCTTCAAAACTGGCCAGGTTCCCTTCGCAGCTCTCCAGGAACGGCTTGAGCTCACCGTCACCAGGCAATACCTTTCTACTAAGGACACTAGCTGAGTATCTGCTTCAGTGATGAAGGCAGAGGTGCAGGAGAAGAGGAGGAGGCAAGCTTTGCACCTGGACAGGGTGATACTGGAGGAGCAGCAAGTGGAAGTAGAGGGGGAGACGTATAGTTCTGGGAGATTTTGAGAAGGCAGGGCACGCCAGAAGACAACCACCCCCTCCTAACATTTTTTGACGGGCTTTTTTCAAAGCCACCACTTCCCAAAGGGTTCACTTTGTTTGTGAAGGGTGGAAGAGATCTGAGCAGTTCTTATTTTGTTGCAAAATAGTCTAGTGCACAAACTTACCAAAACTACCAAAACTACAACTAAACTACAACTTAAATGCAACAAATGTTGTTTTTCAGAAAAATATTATGTTATTTTTAGGGGAAACGGATGTATCTAAATAGTCACTTCACTAATTTCAACTTTCTATATACCTATTACTTTTATCTATGTTATGAATGGAAGCTTTTTTCTTTTCAATGTATACCAGTCACTTTTTATGGGTGAATGTTTGATCCATACTTGGTAACTTTTTGGTACCTTTTTTTTTAATACAGCCTCATTGTCACACAGTGTACTAATGAACTAAAAACTTCCACTCATAACATTCCTCTGTGATTACTATAACCACACTCTAATGGCTAGTGCTCTTTGATTTTATAGAATTTATAGGAGACTGGTGAGGTAGGCACATTGTACACATATGATTTCATTGAAATTACAGTAGTGTATAATAAAAAGCATATCCTTAAGAAAGCACAAAGAACTAGCTACAACATGGTATCAAAATTACCTGCATAGGATGAAAGGTCACAAAGTTATGAGGTCACAAACATTACAAAGAAAAATGGTATACCACCCCCTTATGATAAATGAGATGCAAACATTCTATATACCTGATGATAAACCGATGCACCAGGCCAGTAGTTCCATGACTCTCTGTGATATTTACCATTCAGAGGATGGCACATAATATATGCCTCTCA
This sequence comes from Cladorhizidae sp. MBARI D1340-BT2, assembly GCA_028752905.1. Taxonomy (NCBI): domain Eukaryota; kingdom Metazoa; phylum Porifera; class Demospongiae; order Poecilosclerida; family Cladorhizidae; species Cladorhizidae sp. MBARI D1340-BT2. The sequence continues at coordinate 12,507,196 of JAQNBH010000008.1, read as the reverse complement.
AGAAATGTTTGGTTAAGACCAAGCTTAGACATGATGTCATTTCATCCCTCCACTATCCCATCAGGAAGTGAATTTTCTCCTCATAAGCAACAAAAAAACACGCAACACAACATTTTTCAAACCAAGTAACCCTGTCTAGAAATCATATGCTATATCTCTTATCAAGTCATCCTTCATTTCTGTATTAGTTTATTTTGCATGTAGCATTGCTAAGAGAAAAAAATTACTCGCACACAAAAAGACACACACATGTATGCATTTGCTGACAGTGTTCTCCTACACACATCCTCACCTTGCACTTTATCTTCTTATTTGTAAACAGAGGCTCTTGAAAACACTCATTTTAACAAAGTCCTCGGGGACTGGAGCCATTGCTTTGTTCTAACTGCATTTTGTACTGACAGACGTAAAAGTTAAGAAAACCCCAAACCCATTTCAATGTCGCTCCAATAGCACAATAGTTAGCAACTTGCCTGCAAAGAATAACTTATTTTATTCGCTTACAGTGATAACCTTACCTTCATGAGTTTGCATTGCATGCAATACCAAACTTAAACCTTTTATCGTGGCTATAATAAGAATCACACCAATTATATTTCATATGATGGCTTGAACCAGAACACAAATCATTGCAATTTTGAGTTGACTTGATGGATACAAATCTTTTGACATGGATGGTTTTCTCTTGGAATGAAATTGTGATTTTTTTCGTACTGGTGCCGAATCTGGTCTACTTCAGCCAACCTTATAGGGTTGGTAGTGGATATCCATGTTGAGATTCCACCCAAGTCTCCTTGCAACTTGCTACTGCTTCTGTGTTTTGCTTGTGGAATGCAAGTCAGCTGTATTTACGGGGTTTTCTAGGGATGCCACCCTCATCATGGCCCAGAAATCAAAGGAGTGTACATAATTCCCTTGAATGACTTCTTGAAAGGGCCAGATCCTCCCCTTAAGTGACTGAAGTGTGTTACAACTTTAGAGCTTTTTGAAGTCTGTAAGCAACTTGCCTTTATGATCACACCTATAGGTGCATACCTGCTTCCCCCCCCCCCCCCCCCCCCCCACTCCCCCACACACAGAGACAGATCTCTAATACCAACTACACAACTCTTGTGTGTGAGAGGTAGGCCGAGGTGAGAAGGCAATGGAAGATGTGCCTAACTCCTTGAGATGTTAGTGCACTTGTACCAGACACCGAGTTGTGCTATTCACAAACTTGCCAGGAGCAGCCAGAGCTAAGTTGTTTTCATGTACCATTCCCAATTTAATAAGCCGTATATTATTTAAGACGGGGTTTCCGTTCCTATTTTTTCCGTGTGAACCAATGGTGAATGCATTCACAGAAAAATAGAAACATACATTGCCAAGCACACGGCAATATCAAGTTTTCCATCCAACTCCCCTGTGAGGGCTCACCTCAAAATAGAATTCAGATTATCTGGCTAATCAACCGAGACAAGGACGACATTATACATAGTATTCTGTCAGGAAATATGACTAAATAGATTTAGAACATTAGTTCATTATTTTTTATCTGGTCATGTACCTTAAAATTCTTGCACTCGATAGTTATATGACAAAAACTACTTAACAAAAAAACTTAAAAATAGTCTAAGATAAATAGTTGACAACATATAACTACCGACTATTGACGGAATTTCTGATTATCAGAACCAAAAGTTACTTCTGTGAGGTATCTCTATGAGATCGTACATTGGATATCCTCCTCGAGCTTCTGGAGTTCATGTTCTGCTTAAATCTGCGATAATATTATATCTTCTTTAGTTCTTCAATGTTAACAGCAAAAATAAAATTCACCAGTGGGAGGGCACCATGTAATCCATATGCAAGAATTACAAGAGCAATGGATACTGTAGTCTCGAAGTGACATGGGTTATTGGGATCATGGCCAAATTGTTCACAGGAAAAGTAAGTTTGGAGAGCCTTTTAGACGCCTAAATACTATTCCCAGCCTCCCTGCTAGAAATTGTTTAAGCCGAACTTAGTAGCCCTCCCTGGCTAGTGGCTTCCCCACCCGAATAGGTGAAATATATAAAGATATATTTAAGTAAAGATCATCAACTAGTGCGCAAGGGCAACAACAGTACAAGAGTAGTTCAAAAAACATCCCATCCTTACAATGTTCAAATAGTTCCTTTTATACAAATTAATAATGTCCAGTTAGCAGTCACTAGGTCAGCATGGCTTCTTCCCTGCCGACCAATCAGATGTCAGCAACTCATGGCTCTCCCGATGGGGTGATGTGTCTTGCTTTGGTCCACTATCAGGTGAGCTCATCTTATGGTGTCTGGCTGTGGGCTTCATTAGAGAGTGAGTTCTCATGTTTGGTTCTGTACACAACATCTGTCCCTAACAATGCATTTGTTGTGGTTAACATGGATGGTCTTATTCCCTTAGTACCAAAGGTCTCAATAGGGGAGCTGGAGTTCCCCGACAATGGTTCTCTAGCATATCACTAATCTGGCATTGCTGAATCTTGCCTTTCAGACTTTGAAAAAACAGAGTACTAAATTTATTCTGTTGGAATGTAATTACTGGCTGGTCCAATTGGCTGGATTTGCCGGCAACAGAAGGTATTGATGTGAATGTGGGAAGAGTTATTTGGATGACATCATTGATGGAAACAAGTGAGGGTGCTTTCTGCATGTTCTGTTTGGTCTGTGAAGGTGATCTCTCCTCCATACCAAGACACAAGTTATGAATCTTTAGCACCTGTTTATTGTGAAATGCACAAACCTCCAGCACTGGTAGTGAGAACAACTTTATTGTACCAGATGCTCTTTTCTCCCTACAAGTGAGGTAAAGGGTCAGTTAACTAGTTTAACACAGGAATTTCTATAATGATGTACAAATTCTAGACCCTATTAATATGGACAAAAAGTTGGTAGTTCGTATATTTGCTCTTCGCGTTTCTTTCCCTATTCATGGTCATTCTCCATTTGTTATTCCTTGCTATATAGTTTATGCTACATCAGTGAGACTGACTGTAAAGGTAGTTCCACTGACACCAAGAGTGAAGTAACTAGATATCATTTTAGTTTATATATGTGCTCTGTATTACTTGCCATCTTGAGAAAGTTTGCAAACTAACAAAACTTTAGTTGTTCATCAATTGTGCCAAAACACTTAGTGTGTCCAGAAATAATTACTGCACTATAGTCATGTTTTTTTGCTCTTCAAAGACCTTATAATACACAAAATAGTTTAGATTTAACCACATGATGGCGATTTCTTACTTGAATAAAGTTATCATATCTCAATGTCATCACTTCTTTATATATTTCTCAGAACAATACATGCATTTCTATTCTGCTGCATATTGTCGTGGTCTATGTAAATCCCACATCATTCTAACATTACAAAGTGTGTCCCGATCCAGAAATGCCAATGAATAGGATGAATATCAGGGAAGCTCATCAAATTAATAGTACACCTGTATTATATTATGTTTGCAGTGTGAAGTGTGATAAACTAATAGTACACATGTATTCTAAGCAGTTTGTTATGTGTGCACTATATAGTATGATAAAAAAGACAATTTCTGTTTTCCATATATTTTGATACTAATTACTAATTAAAAAAATATACTAATTAAAAAAATACACAGATGTCGTTACTTTTTGAAACCCTTTTTCCCCAATAATTACAAGACTGACCTTGTGAATAATCCAAAAAAGAAGTATAGTGAGAGTAATGCCGGCAGCCAACAAGAGATCCGTTGGAAGGATGACAGAATAAATGATGTTGGCTCCATTGTAAGGAAAAGGAGTAAAGCGTACAGATACAAAGCCTACTCCTCCTGAAAGGAAGTTTAATGCACCACCATATGACTTGACCTCAAAGCAAAATTAATCATGAGTGCAATAACTGGGATCACCAAGCAGACAGCATCCAACATGGATATATTTGATTTTTCTTGTTACTTGAACGGATCTAGCATTCAGAGGTAACCATATCTTCCAGAAAAGTGCAGCTGTTAGCATAAACCACCATAAGCTTATTGAAAGTGTGCTGTAAACTTGAACCATGCCTGTATTGAAATAACCAATAATAGCACAGCTTTGAATATAGTGCATCTCATTACCTGAAATGACACAAAATGGCGTCACATGTGAAAAGGTTGCAAACAAGTTTTTTGAAGAGCAGTACAACTTGGCTCGGTCAAAGAAAGTGACGATGTAAAACAAATCTGTTATGATAGAATAGAATATCGATTCCCATCATATTATGTACAAGAAAAAGTCATTATATTCTATTAAGTCAAAGGAGAGTTCAACACCGCTGTTAGTGGTTATTATTTATCAGGGGGATTGTTCTATAACCCCGCAAAATCATAAAATGATGATGATGATCATCATCATCATCATAACTATACTGTTCAACTGTTAGTTATTGTTTATCTGGTTGTCTTTATATCCGTCCAGGTCAACTGATGGGACTAGATTTATTGAGACCGTCGAACCGTACTTAGTCAGTTATAGCACGAGTATAAAACTTCTCATTCTTCCATCACGTGATATATATAATAATGTGTAACAATCAATACATAATGATGATGCAATGTCTATGCATAATAAATCAACGTGACTAATACAGTGTGTGTGATTAGTAATATAATACTTGAACATTACAATAACAATGATGATAAAATCTTAGCTCCATGTCTCTGGGTAGTGCATCATGAAAGTGTGGCATGTATATCCATGCAGTCAAACAAATTCATGAGTTAACCAGGTGGTACTTATAGTCATAAGAACTCCTTTAAAGGTTGAATTACACATCATTATCGATTTTCTGAGACTTTCAACAATCACAATTGAGCCAACAAAAAATCACACAACAACTATCAGCCAGGCTTGTCAGAGTTGTGTGGTTTACAAACAGGCATGCATATATGTGGTTTAGATCCCAACTTATACGCAGCTAATCAATAACCACATAGGTGCTACAAAAGGAACACACAGGATCAATTCCAAATTTTAACTGTGATACAATAGAACTACAACAGCGAGAGATTCCTTTTTGTGTGTGTAAATTTGTTTTGGATTCTAGACCTGCACAGCCATCTCTTAGTCTTATGAGGAAAGAAGTTATGTTTAAAATTGTAGTGCAGCTTGCATCTACGTAGCAACACTAGTTAATAGAACTCCTAAAGAATGTTCCCATTTCTGCTTCCCATAATGTAAAATGCATTTGACTCTGTACTTAGTGTTTGGGTGTAAACTCGAAACCAATGGGTATATTCAATGACCAATAACTTATTAATTCCCCAGATCTCGTCATGCTTGCAATTTTAAAGCCTGTCCACACTATAGCCAATTGAAAGTTGGGAGTGCATCAAGTCCTGAACAACATTTGATGCATCAGAACAACACATGCAAAAAATAAATAAATATTTATTTTTCTCTTGTGCATGTGGTCTACAGATCTAAAGAAGACCTGTACCACTGAAGAGAAAGAGGATAGAGCCTAAATCATAAGCTCTATTGTCAAATGAAAAAATAAAAAAAAGACTAAGAATAAAAGTCAGGGGATGGCCAGGGGGAGGGGGTGGTAGCTTGGCCCCCCCAATGTAATTGTGGTTAACAAGTAATTGTACAAAACTGTTGATTCGTGCATGCCATGTGACCATAATACAGTTGCTATTATATTGCAAAATATCACTTTACAAGTATTTAATAGTACATATAGCTCCATCACATGCTGAAAGGGAAATATGTGAAACTCATTGTTCTATAAATCTTGGTGATGGTGTAATATCAGGTGTTTGTGACAGTGATCAGCTTCACCATCCTGGATCTGAACACCTTAGAGTGTAATCTGATACATTGTGATGCACAGGTAGAGCAAGTGATATTGATGATTTAGCTAGGGTTGATATTCTTAATATTGACAGGCACGAGTTGCCAACAAATCATTTCAGACTTGGCCTAAATTACAGATTTTCAAAGATTGCTAATGGTCGCTCATTTCAACCTAAGTGGTTAAGGCTGTTCCTTTGGCTGGTGTCTAGTCAGTTACACTTCACTATATAGAGTTGGAGAGGACTAAATCATACACACACTCTCTATATTGATAACTGCACTATGTTTGTAATATATACTTGTGACTCGCCTTAAAAATGCTGACTCATGATCACCCTAAAAATGCTGACTCATGATGGATTCCATTAGCACATCGCATTTCCTGTAAAATCCCAACACCACTTAGCTATCAGAATATGCTCAGCATGAAACAACACAGCAGCTGTTAAATAGCATGGCTGGCTGAATATGTATGGAGGTGGATTCTCGGTCCTTGAACATGACATGCTCGATTTGACCTTAACTCAATTTGTTCACATATCTGCTATGTAATGGATATTCGATGTCTTGAATAGCTACACATAAACTGTACAAGTGTTACCTGTAGAGTTGGTGTGGTTGACTTACTCTGAAAAAAGTAAATGATTGTCATATAGACAACCAGGGAATTGGGATATTCAAACCTACGACAGAAAAAGTTGTTTGCAAGATTACAATACCTTATTTATGTGATTATTACAACTTATATAGCTTCACGGATATTATGATTATTTCCACAAAACCGGAAAAGTAAGCCAAAAATACAACAACATCAACTGTTATGGATTCTGGTTTGGGATCTTGTCTCCAGTTTGGACAGTGGTGGCACGCAAATGTTGAAAGTTGGTTCACGAAAGAAATTCTCTCAGCAAGCAAAACGGCCATACAGAGAATTATAATTATGTACATTAATAATATAAGCATCCTGAAAGTTAGCAGTTGAGTTATAAACTAGAATAATTATAGCTACTGTATTGGTATAAATGCAATTCTTTTATATATTCTTAATAATTCCCATAAAACAGTGGAATAACATGAGGTGACAGAATCATGAATAAAGTAGTGTGTCAGGTTCATGTATGCATATCATGTATAGTCTTGCATAGCCAGAGACTTAGCTGATTGGTACCAGTGTAGCGATCAGTATGCGGTCTTAATGAGTAGAACAAGAAATACTGATCTCATGGTGAGTTATATATTCTCTTTCACTCTTCTTTAGTGAATATAGAAATGAAACTGAGAGAGTTTAGCTTGATGGAACATTTCCAAGATGCAAGTGTAGTTACCTTACCCCCACCACCTCCTCCTTCTCTGCTCTGCTTCCACTGAAAAAAAGAGGAATTTTTGAGCTGATGTTTTGAAACTGAAAAACATTTCTCAATTCTTATGGAGCTATATTATTTGGAATGCAACAAAAAGATAGCAATTTTGATATTTATATAAGCATGACAGAAGTTTTAATGTAATCTCTTCTTGTGAGAAAGTTTGTCATTTAGTATTAAAGAAGAGAACATCCATGTTCTTCTGCCACTGATATAATGGAGATCCATTTGGCTGGCCATATATTAGAATATAGTTACGTTTAATTTACCATGTGCCTAGCTAGCTCATGTGACTCATGCAAGTCATCATGTGACTCATGTCAATCATCGTGTGGCTTATGCCAATCATTTCTGATGTGAGATATTTAAGCATAACTCATCCAAATGTAGCTACTACTTTCTGGTTAATTCAAGCCTACTTTTGTACATATTACTGACCTTGCAGCATAGCTAATACACATGACATTAGCATTGATCATTGAAGAGCTAAATACATACCTGTTAGTTATCTGCTTCATCAACACCTAAACTTCTTTTCTGCCTATCTACCACTTAGCTGTTGTTAAGGGACATGTGAATTTAAAACAGCATTTCTTGACCACAATCACGTTTAGTTGTACATCACATCAGATTTCACTTCTCCAAACAAAGTTGGATGCCATAGGGTTTGTATATGTGAAGGTCTACTGTGGTATTGGTTGATGATGTGAGTCATGTTGAGAGACATGGATTAACTGGCTTACAAAACTTACTTAGTTTCAAGGATAGTATATTTGCATAACTGTATAATAATAATATATACACTTATGTATACTGTTTACCATTTATCAGCTCCAAATCAGATTTATTATCCTCCTCTCTCTCCTGCAATAAGTTAAGTTAATAATCTTGCACATAATATTAATAGACTGCGGATGTCCCACCCACTTCATCCAGATTAAGATGTGAACATTAAAAAGTCAGTGCGTGAAATAATTTTAAACAAACAAACAAGCAAATAAAATAAAAATTTAATGTGTCTTCTATTGGCAGCTAAAACCTTTTTTCTTTTAAGATACATCCCTTGTTTATCACTTCAGGAAAGTTATCAGGAACAGGAAGCACTAACCCTTTACCAAACATGAATTTGTTACAATAAAGTATTACTTGTAAAATCATTTATCCAATACTGCTGTCAGTCATGCTATAAAAGAACTTGAGTGAGTCTATTTCTGTTATGTGTCCCATATACAGCGTACCATTTTCGAGAAAGCTTTATTCACCTAGATTCAAACACACACAACAGAGAAGGTGACAGCATGAGCTAAAATAGTGTGCACCAATAAGATCTGTTATCACGTGAGAGTGGGGTGACCTAGAGTCGAGTACAAGGTTCAAGTTACGGGGTTCCTTCATAATCACTACATTTACCCCTTTCTTTTAATTGTTCTAAAACATAAGACGGTCCACAGGGCAGTGGAGGTGCTCTGATTGTCACTGATCATCACAGTGATACTTCCTCAGCAGAAGGAGAGCATAGAGGTTCAGGACTTCGTTCTGCCTCTGTAGATACAGTCTCAGTAGATACCGGAGTAGCCACACCTTGGAAACTAGGTCCTACCTCAGGAGAGAGATCGGTTTGTAGAAGTGGTTGAGGTGGCGATCTTTTCATAATATCACCACAAAGTGCGAGATGCTTGGTGGACACAGTGTTCTAACAGCTGTCAGGGTAACAGGTGTAAGCGTAAGTTGGGTTTGCTCAAGGAGTTCAATCTCATCAACCAGGGGCTCTGTCCTGCTTGCTCGGACATGACGCTTGAGAAATACTGGCCCGGGAGTAGTCAGCCAAGTGGGAATAGAGTTTCCAGATGTGGATCGACGAGTGTAGCAAATAATCCGCTCATGAGGTGTCTCATTAGTAGCTGTGCAGAGAAGAGACTGAATTGAGTAAAGGTCATCATTGGGAAGGACTTCCTGCCAATATTTGACTGGGAGGTTTCTAGACTTTCAGGCCATGGTAACAGCTTTCCACTTTTCTACCTGACCATTGCATGTAGGATTATAGGCTGTAGTGTGGATCATTGCAAACCCCTTTTGGGTAAGGTATGAACGTAATTCGTAACTAACTAGGAAAGGTCCTCGATCAGAATGAACATATGCAGACATTCCCGAAGACTGTGAACAGCATTTGATTACTCTTTCAACTGTAATGTCGTAACAAGGATAAATGAATGGAAACTGAGAGTATTCATCAATGAAATTGAGAAAATATACGTTCTTTTTACTAGAAGGGAGTGGTTCTTTGAAATCAATGTTCAATCGCTGTGTAGCTTTGATGAGATGACATTTATCAGGTCGATGGTACCTTGGCTTGCACTCACAGCATATCTGGCATGCATTGGTCATCTCTTGATCTCTTCAACGGAATATGGTAAGTTTTGAACACGAACATTCTTGTGATGCCAGGGTGGCAAAGAGAATGGTGCAATTGGTAGAGAGAATCATCGAGCGATGCCACTCTGGTATTCCGGGAAAGAATCTCAGGAGGTATGTTCTCTCTTCCAGGCCGATAGAGTATGTAAAAACTGTAGCAAGACAGTTCCACCTGCCAACGCAAGATTTTGATTTTACCTTTGTGTCGTTGATCAAACATGTATAACACAGACTTCTGATCAGTCTTTAGGCTAAAATACTTTCCTGTGAGATAGTGTCTTTAATAGTGGATGGATTCTACGATAGCTAGGGCCTCTTTCTCAAAAGATGGATGTCTAAGTTTAGGTCCTTGTAATGTTCTTGAAGAAAACAACAGGATAACAAGCTTGATTAAGGGTACCGGCTATTGCTCCTGCAGAAGCATCAGTTTCCACTTCAAATGGTATATTTTCGTCGATATCCATTACAACTGACTGCTCTATGCTTGCCTTGAGACTTTCGAAATGAACTACAGCTTCAGTGGATAATGGAAAGTCTTAAAACTGTTGATCGGTTTCATTGGGAATCTACTGTGAATAGTAGGAGAACAGCTCTTTGCATCCGTTGAGTGACTTTGTATTGTTCGGGTCTGGGAATTCTCGGAGAGGCTTAAAGTGCTCGGGATCAGGTCGAATTTTATTGTTTTCAACAATACAACCAAGGATAGCAAGGCGACGTGTCGAGAAAACATTTTTTTCATTATAAGTCATGTTCTTACACTTGGCAGCATCAAAACAATTCTCCAAATTAGCATCATGGTCAACTTGATCTTTTCCACAGATGGTGATGCTGTCTAGATAGGGTAAAACTCCAGTTAATCCCTCTTTTCGTTAGAAGTCAGTCATTTTGCGTTGAAAACAAGCAACACCATTAGTGACACCAAAAGGAACATGGATAAATTGATATAAGCCAAGATCGTCTCGAAGGCAGTGTAGTCTTTCTTCAACTCTGAGCGGCACCTGGTGGTATGCACTTCGAAGGTTCGTAATGCTGTATTGAGCATTTATCTGATCATTTATATGGGGAAGATGGAAAGCATCCAGCTGTGTAAACCTGTAGTTTGAGAGTAGTCTACAAACGTCCGCTTCTTGTGGCTTTCTCCTTTTGTGACCACTACTGGGCTCGCAATGGGGATTTGCTGGGCTCAATGATTCCTTTGCTTAAAGGCCTGTACTTCTGAGGAAATGGAAGTGTAATCATTGCGACTGTATTTGCATGACTTGGTTACAATTGGGTGACAGTCATCAGTTAGATTCGCGAATAACTGAGGAGGATTCATATTCAAAGTGCTTTTGCCACATTTAGGGACGGCTTAGGACTACCATATTTGAATACTACACTCTCATGTTGCAATTGAAAGTCTAGACCTAGTTATCAGGTCAGCACATAATTGAGGAAGGACTGATAGGTTGACTTGAGGGTAGGTTCTCCCCTCAAACTCAAGGTCTACAATACAGTAGCCTTACTTCTGTAGCCAAGGAGGATGTTGCCATTGATATAGTACCAGAAGATGGATAGATGCAAAGGGTAGCTGATTTGACCAAATTAGGATGCATAAAGCTTTCCGAACTTCCACTATCGACAAGTGCTTTTGCTTTAAAACTGCCAATGCTTACAGTGGCTGTTGATTTAGAGAGTGAGACGAGCAGCAAGTGTAGGGCTCCACATAGCAGCAGAAGTCCCCCCTGAAGGCACAGGTGGGGGGCTGCCATGACAAACTTTTTGGAGGTGTCCCTTCTTGTGACATTTAGAACAGGTAGCATCACGAGCAGGCACTTAGAACAAGGATGCCTTTTGTAGCCACAGAAGAATCACTTCTGCCCTTGAGACAGAGGCACTGCCGTAAGCGTAGAAAAGTTGGTGGCTGATTCTTCGGGAACAATGGCAGGAATTACCTGCATTGAATGAAGGAGTTTGGGCCAAGTAAGCTTCAGAGCTATGAGCAGCAGCTTCTAGAGTCCGAGCTTGGTCAAACATAATAGCAAGGTCTAACGTCTTGTTTTCCAGCAGCCTCTGGAAAATAAATCCTAAAGTTAGACCTGATGAATGCATCCCTAATACTTTCTTTGTGAATACTTCCTTTGTGATATACAATAGAAGAGACACTCCAGTAGTAGCAGTCCTTGCTGAATGTTTTGAGAGCTTGAAGGGACTCGTCTAGAGTTTCAGCAGGGCAGTAGCCACCTTTAGCGAGAAGGTGATGAGCATATACTTCATTAGTTGGCTTCACATAGAAAGCTTGTAGTGTCTCCAGTGCAGCCAGGTAGTTCCCACAGTCTTCAACATACTGAAAGATATTGGGTGACAGGTAGTTAGTGAGGACTCCAAGTTCGTCGAGTCCTTCACGGTCGAGGACGGCGAGAAAGTTCCGAAAAGTCCATTTCCAATGAAGCCATTCTTTCAAGGCCACTGTAAAGTTAGAGTCAGCATCGAGTCATTCAGGTCGTAGGATTTTAGTCCATCAAAATCTTAGTTGAATAAATTATGTAGTGATAGCAGAGTACCATTATTCGAAAAGGCTTTATTCAACTAGATTCAAACACACACAACAGAGAAGGTGACAGCTGAGTTAAATAGTGAGCACGAATAAGATCAGTTATCATGTGGGAGTGGACTGACCTAGAGTCGAGTAAAAATTCAAGTTACGGGGTTCCTTCATAATTATAATCGCAACCTTACATGCATGTAAAAATTGTGGAGTCACCTAAATGCACACCAGTCAAGAAGCAACTTTGGGCCTCTTAACATGGTTTCTTTGAAATCCAATCTTGCCTTTAAGAGACCTAAAACAACTTAGTAGTAGAGAACGCTAAAGTTTTAGTGTTTTATACTTTCATTGTCTCTCCTATTGCTCTACTTTTCTGTCTGGTCCCTTTTTTCTTGTCTCACTTCAATTGTTCTGTTCACTTGGGGTGCCTTAGTAATAGCAAGTGCTAATTGGCATTGCCCCTAATGATGTGCATTGTTACCAAAAACAAAGGAAACCAAAAAGTAATAACTACGTATATATGTTCACGTACGCAATTTCACATTTCTGAAAGCACCGCACAAAGGCAGTAACTTGGAAGTCATTCACAAAAACTGTCGTAGAGCTTGCATATTGTTAATCAGCATTAAAATACTGTAGTTGCTGAACATGGTGAGCTTTACAGTGGCAAGTACTACCATCATTAGCTTTGAAAGCACAAAAGTTATTTTCACAATAATTATGTTACTTCCATAATGATATCATGCATTTTTACCATGCATATATAACTAATACATAAGCATAAAACTTACCTGAGGTAAGGGTAGATAATAAAATAAAATAGGTATTAGTAACAAACCCCAGACAATGAAGATTACAATGCATACAATTGCAATTTGCACTAGCTTCATTTTTTCCCCCTCCACTGGGTCATCTTTTGCTCTTCTTCCAGGAGAAGTCTCTTTGGAAAGTCTGCCATCTGATCCAACCTTACTGAGCTCCATTCAACTGGGAGTTACAATGACAATTAGGACGGACGCCAGTAGAAAATAATAAAAAATCTGTAACTCCCGCTGATTTATAGGGCTACCCTGTAATCTCCACTCTTGGGTTCGCACTACATACAGACACTACTACGTTACGCTATAGGGTCTGGTTATGAGACCTATATACATACAAGATTGAAGGTGGACATCGTCCAACCGGTGAAGTGAAAGCTTATTTCGTGAGGCGAACCGTTTTAATGCGTGAAATCCAAATCTTAACTGTTGTTGGTTTTTTCAAGCAAGTTGAATGCTCCCCTTGACCTTAATTGACATGGCAAGAATGCTAATAAAAATAGTATGGTCTAACAAACATATTATAACTCTTGTTGATTTGCAATAAAATCACAGCCTTATACCACAGCTGGATTATACCAACCATACTTTAAAGTAAAATGTGCTGTTCCATGATGCTGGGCTAAGTCAATTTCACTCTCATATTATTGAGTGCTCTAAAAGATGCAAGGGAGAAGACATTGATGTATTGCTTTATTGAAAATTGTTCGCTGTTTATTTCTACAAATAGTTCTCGTAGTGTTTGTGAATACTCAAACTGTGTTTTAGACTAATCTTACCATTATGTCAAGCATTTTGGTCTCCATATTAAGCATGACAATGATGACACAGTGTGGATATTAGCCAGTGTAGAGGTTTGCATTGCTAGAACTTTCACTTGCTCACTAGTGTCTGCCTTTGTGTTCAGCTCTCTCCAGACATTTCTTTCATCCTGCTAATGCTGCTCTTATTAGTCAATGCTCTTCTCTGTTCTGCTCTCTCCAGACATTTCTTTCTTTATGTGGTAATAATGTTCTTCTTTCACTTTCCCATTACCTATTAATACTTGCTACTACAGAAAACAGCCCTTCAGCCTCTAACTCACACTTGTGGCATTCAGTCTTCTCGCTGCTCTCTGCCTTTCTCTATTCAACTCTTACTGGACATTTCTTAACACATCTGTTCATGCTGCTCTCGCTAGTTTCTGTCATTCTCTGTTCATCTTCCTCCTGACTTTCCTTTCTTTGCTAATGCTGTTCTCACTAGTTACCTTTCTCTGTTCAGCTCTCACCAGACAAAGTCTGCTAGCTGATCTCTCTAGTACCTACATTTCTTCATTCAGCTCTCCTGGATGTTTCTTTCCTTCACTGCTAATGCCATTCTCTTCTCTACCTTTGTCCATTTAGATGTTTCTAGCTGTACCATTCCTCGGTGGTAATGTTGTTCTTTCCTCGGTTTCCTGCATCCTGTTAAATATTCTGATAGTTTCTTTACATTTTCATCCAAATCAGCCATCTCAATTTCTGTCTCTCTCTTCTGTAGCCTATCTTGCACTGATGTCAATTGTAGGTTAATGACAGTCGCTGCTACATTTTGCACTGAGCTTGCTCGGTACCATGAGACACACACAGTATGACAACCATATTACTATATATATAATGATGTCACTGCAATGGTAATTATTATGTAGAGCTACACATCATAAGCAGGGGGAAAGTAGAGGTAGATAAATGCTTTATATAATCTGTAACATTTGCCATCTAGCCTTCTCGGTAACCAGAGCTGGGGATGTCAGAATCCATGGCCCATTCCACAATCACTGCCAGGGTTTGGGAAAACCAGAGTCGGTGAGTTCCAGTGCTCCATGTCCTAGACTTACCACACAGACGGCAATGAAAATTCGTCAATAGCTAATTTACACACAGTGCTGTTCCATTAGGCCCTATTGGGACTTCAAGAATTCTGAAGAGAGCACCGAGGGGAGCGTGGGACCCAGCAGCCAGAAAGCTGGCTACAGTCATGGGAATTTAGTGGCTGGCAATGATCCTCTCACTTGGCAACGTCTCCTACTTTTTAGCTTGTGCCATCTCAAGTTGCCAGGATATGGAAGGAAGTGCTGAAGCCTGTCATTGGCATTGAACAGACAGATCAGGGAGGAATTGTCTGAGCTAGGCCCAGCGACAGGAAGTCTGTAGACCCCATGGATATTCTGGCTTCCTGAGTGTTGGGTAAGTTGGGTGAGGGCAATTATAAGGTGCAGTAAGGCTTGTTTGTGGGAGTGACCGCTACTCTGGAGAGCATGAAGCTAAAATACCATGCCCCTCATCATCGTTACTTCATTCTGCCCCTAAGGCTGAGATGTTCTCTATTGCTATCACAGAGGAGAATGTCAGAAGGGCCATCATTTCCTTCCCAAATGGTTCTGCTCTTGGTCCTGGTGGCTTACAACCCCAACATCTGAAGGCCCTGATGGGTCCTGCAGCCAACGAAAAGGGCTCGATCCTCCTGAGGGGTTTAACTTCACTAATGACCCATATCCTTAAGGGAAGGGGCCCAGGCCATATTCGACCCTACTTTTTTTGGAGCCACTCTAGTAACACTCTGGAAGAAGCATGAGGTGTACGACCAATTGTTGTTGGATGCATACTGTGGAGGTTGGCTGCAAAGTATGCCAGTGCCTTGCTCTGGAGAAGCATCTGGATCTGCTAAGCCACACACCAACTGGGCTTTGGGGTTCCACGGTGTATGGAAACTGCAGTTCATGCTGTCCTGATATACCTGCGAGACCTCCAGTTGGACCATGTAATCATGAAAGTGGACTTCAAGGGTTTTATTAACAGTGTTCGATAGGACAACATGTTGCTTGCAGTGGATGATTTCATTTCTTAGCTCCTTTCATTTGTCACCTCTGCCTACTATGAGCCTACATCCCTGGTGTAGGGAAGTAATGTGGTACAATCTTCGGAGGGGGGCCAGCAGAGAGACCCACTGGGTCCATTTATGTTTTGTCTGTTTATTTGTATAAGATGTGTGCGAAACTGAAGTCTGAGTTGGCAGTCTTTTATCTGGATGATGGGACCCTTGGAGGATGAAGGAAGGATGTAACCAGCAACCTGAAGCTAATTTTGGAGGAGGCAAGTGAACTAGGCCTGTAGCTAAACACGAGCAAGACAAGCTCATCTCTTCTCACAATACCACCAGATGAAGGGATAGCTCTCCCCAACCACCCAGGGCAGTGTGGTCAACATTGAGCATGCAGAGCTTCTGGAGTCACCTCTGGGGGAGGTCACCTCAGTCGATGCATGTGTGAGTGACAAGATCAAGCTGTTGGGATTGATGGGTGACAGGCTCCGTTACCTACACTCTCATGATGCACTGACTCTGCTGTGCCACTGCTTTGCAATACCGAAGTTACTGCACCTCCTTTACATATCTCCCTATTTAGACTCACCTTGCCTTCAAGTTTATGAAACCACCTTCGTTTAATCCTCAGTAACATGGCTAATATCAGGTTTGAGGAAAACGAATCAGTTTCATTACAGGCTACCCTACCAGCAGTGAACATGGGAGTGTTGGGCATTAGAAGTGCTCTCCACCTACCATCTGCCTTCCTGGCATCTGCTGATGAATCACTTGAGCTACTCTGCAAGATACTCCCTCTCCATCTCCACAACACCCGATAACAGGAGCAGATGAGAATGCATGATCAATGGGTGACCTCGATGTTCCTCTACCCACCATACCGGAACCTTCAGGCAGAAAGTGTGGGACATGCCTAGAGTTCAGGAAAGGGTCAATTCATTGGTATACTCTACCTACAATGCTAGGTCCAGAGCTCACATCTTCTAGCCAAAGAGTCTGGAGTGTGGATAAAGTCTCTGCCAATTACATCTCTGGGCCTTCGGATGGATAACGAATCGGTATATATTGCCATTGGCCTCAGACTGTGATATCAGTCAAGCTTACATGTTTGTGCTCACTTCAATGAGGCTGTTGATATGCCAGGTCTGAGCTGCAGGTGGAGCCTTGAAGCACTTTAGGCATAGTAATATGACTGACGTTATTCACAGATCCTTGATCTTGTCGAAGATACCCTCCAAGATCAAGCCAATATGTCTGCTATGATCAAACGGCAAGAGGCCAGACTGAATGGTCTAGTGGACAACACTTTGTATGGGATGCAACCTGTTGTGACAACTTCACTGCATCGAATATCCATACGGCACTGACTGAGCCAGGATCAGTGCTCGCTCAAGCAGAGAGCAACAAGGTGTCCAAACTGACACCTAGATCCATCATACCTTTTCACACCCATGGTGGAAGAGACATTTGGGACTTTTGGGCTGAAAATACAGGGCTTCTTATGTGAGCTAGGGCAACAAGTGAAGGGAAACTCTCGAAATGAATGATTACCAGTATCTGATTTCAGTCACTTTGCAATGTGGCAATGCTGCTTCAGTACTGGATTCTCTGGGCAACCAGCCAATTGTGTTGGTTTCATTTTTAAAAAATCCTTTTTTTTTAATTTATTTTTTACTTAAATTAAAATTTTAAAAAAATTTCAGTTGTCATCAGTTTTCAGCTTACAATTTAAAAAAATGGGCTTAATGATTAATTAGTGAGGGCCTTATGAAACCACACCCAAGAAGGATATCATTATGTGCTTTGCACACATGCAAGCCTGATGGAGGATCACTCCATGACCATACTTGATCAACACATCCTGGTTATTTGAACAACACACATGCCTGGTTCCTCCCATGCTAGTGGGGTGATACCCCTCTGACTGACATATATAGCAGCCACACAAACAAAACATTGCTCTATTGGCTCCTTCAAACTGAACCCACACACCCTCCATGGGTGGAGCTCCACCAAAAAGGCACAACACAATATTCCACAAACCAGGGCTGCCAAAAACACAGATTTTATACATTTTTCTAACCTTGTAAGGTATCTTTGGATTGTATTTAGGTACTATTACTGTGACTATGACTCTGCCTGGCATTATAGGCCTACTGCAACTGGAAACCTGCTTTGGGCATTGGGGTTTTTAAAGTTCAAAATAATTATTGTTAGCTCTGTAGAACTTTTAACTCTGGGCAAGGTGATGGCAGAGCACATTGTCAGTGATCAGCAGGGACCTCAGGAGACAAGTATTGTGAGTAGTGCTAGTAGAAGTTCTAACCAGTCAGTGTCACTGTCAGAGTATACCACCAGCAGCATTGTAGAACAAGAAGGCAGTTCTACTAATGAAAATGTTGATACAGATACTGATAGGCATAGCTTCTCATCTAAGATTAAGAAGCCAAGGTATGTTTGTGTGCATCAAGCCAGACTATTCTAATAAGTTCAAGTAGGCTAAGAAGCTATTAAAAAAAGGGTTCATGTTACGCATTCTGCAAATTATGTAATCGTGTTATTGGCATTGCATATGGCGGCACCAGAGACATGAGAAAACATGAACAGACTGCTGTGCATATTTCAGCAAATAAAAGTGTGGAATCTGCAAGCTCTCTTACCTCATACATTCGAAACAGAGATGGAAGGCTGATGCAGCAAGTTTATTCCAGGTCCTATATACTCTAATTTCAGTGACAATGGACCTATAAAATATGCTAATCTAGTGGGACTGGGCTCTGATGGTGCTAATGTCATGCTGGGAAAAAGAAATTCTGTTATGACTAAATTAAACAGTAATCAACCCTCTTTCACTGTAATTGCCATAAGCAGCCTTAATTGGTAATCATGCATGCAGTGTGTCTTGCCCGAAATTCTTGATGACATTACAGTTCAAATTTGGTATTTCTTCCATAAAAGCCCAAAACGTCAACGCACCTTTGAAAATTCTCAAGTTTTCACCAATACCAAGCCACACAAGTTCCACCAGCACAAACGAGGTGGCAGTCTGTGTAAATAGACTACTAGAACAGTGGATACTTTATCTGGATTGCTTCGATTGCAAGTGACACAAAGGAACCTTGTTTCGACTTCAAACCAACAGCAAGAATGCTTCAAAGATGCAAGAATGCTATTTCTGAACTCAGAAAACTTATTACTCTAACATTCTTAAATATCAGTATTGTATTTGTATTTTTTAATGAGACAAGGCCCTGACAACCTAGTAGGGCCTACCATGGCCCTGACAACCTAGTAGGGCCTACCATAGCCCTGAACATAGCAATTTGGTAAAGAGGGCTTATAACTGAGACTGTTGCAACTGAGGGAGAGTTTAAGTACCCATTGCAGGGTGATCAAACTTGTTGTGTGTCTAGGGCGGTTAAGAACCCTGCCTGGAAAGCATAAGGGATCAAGTTCAACCCCTGATGGTGCCTAAAAAATTCCTCAGTTCTCAGCTTACAATAAAAAATGAGCTAATTTGTGAGGGTCTTATGAAACCTCACCCAAGCAGGATTTCATTATGTGCTCTACACACATGCACATGCAAGCCTCGTTACCCCTGACCATACTTGATCCACACACCCTGGCTATATGCACAACACACATGCCTGGTTCCTCCCATGTGAGTGGGGTGGAACCCCTTTGACTGACATAGCAGTCTACTCACACATAACATTGCCTATTGCCTCCTTCAAACTGAGCCACACCTCCCCATGGGCGCAGCCCAAACAAAAAGGCACAACACAATATCCACACACCCTGGTTATATATACAACACATATGCCTGTTTCCTCATTTGTGAGTGGGGTGGTATCCCTCTGACTGAATAGCAGTCCAACCACACAAAACATTGCACCTTCAAACTCAGCCACCACTCCTTCCATGGCCGGAGTCACCAAAAAGGCACAAGACAATATAACACACCCTAGCAGGGCCTAGCCCTAGCCCTGAACATAATAATTTGCAAGAGGGCTTATAACAGAGACTGTTGCAACTGAGAGAGAGTTTAAGTACCCATTGGGGGGTGATAACCTGTTGGGTGCCTGGGCCTAGCAGTTGAGACCGATGCCCAGAAAGCGTAAGGGCACAAGTTCAACTCCTGATGGTGCCCAATTTTTTTCCTTTTGTCCTCAATTTTCAGCATAAAATCAAATGAGCTTAATGATGGGTCTTATGAAACCACACCCAAGTAGGATATCATTATGTGCTCTACACACATGCAAGCCTGATGGACAATTAGTGAGGGTCGCCCCAAGATAACACTTGATCCACACACCCTGGCTATATGCACAACACACATGCCTGTTTCCTCCCATGCGAGTGGGGTGGTACCCCTCTGACTAACATAACAGTCCACCCACACAAAACATTGCTACAAAGGCCACACACCCTCCATGGAGCCCACCAGAAAGGCACAACATAATATACCATACACCCTCAACGTAGCAATTAGTTATTAATTAGCAAGAGTGCGAATAACTGAGACTGTTGCAACTGGAGGGTTTTAATTAAGTGCCCATTAGGTAGTGATCAAACCTGGTGGGTGCCTGTGGTATATTGGTTGAGAACCCTTCCTGAAAAGCATATATAAGGGCTCAAGTTCAACTCTAGAAGGTGCCCAAAATTTTGTCCTCAGTTACAATAAATTAATGATTAATTTTTGAGTGTCTTATGAAACCACACCCAAGCAGGATATCATTATGTGCTCTACACACATGCCCTGCTGGACAATTAGTGAGGGTCACCCCATGACCACACTTGATCCACACACCCTGGCTATATGCACAACACACATGCCTGGTTCCTCCCTTGCGAGTGGGGTGGCACCCCTCTGACTGACATGCAGTCCACTGACATAAAACATTGCTCTATTGGGTCCATCAAGCCAAGACCCCACCCCCTCCATTGGTGCACCCCCACCAAAAAGGCACAACCCAATATACCACACCCTAGCAGGGCCTAGTCCTAACCATGAACCTAGCTAATTAATTAAGCAAGAGGGCTTATAACTGAGACTGAACTGAGGGAGAGTTTAAGTAACCATTGGCAGGGGGGTAATTTCTGGGGGGGGCTGGGGGGGCCATGGCCCCCACCAACTTTTGGCCTAAACAAGTTTTCTAAGGGAGTTTACGCAAGCTGTTGAAGGTGTTGACTAACAAGTTATAGCACATTCATAATTGTAATTGGTGTGAAATATGCTAGATAGAACAACACCATAGAACAACACCATAAAAAAACTTTGTTCCCTAATCGGTTCAATACATGTGACCAGTTAGTGTATGTCAGGAATAACAGCCGGACAACTCAACCACCAAACAAGCCTCTGACCATACCATGGAACTAACACTTTAGGTGTGAGGAACATTTTAGCTGTTAGGATCATTTTGACATTTATATAGTTCATGTATTTCATTGGTTCATTTTGATTTTGCCATGACAGCAGTGGAGTGCCTATATAAGTAAGCTCTCCACTGCCTTATGTTGAGTTCTGCTATAAACCTAATGTGCTGTTAATCATTATTCAGAATACTAAGCAATATAAGAGTGAACCCTAACAGTGTAGCAGGCCATACATTGAGAAATTAGCTAGTGCTGCTGCCATGCCTAAAAGACAAGACTCCTTGTTTAGTTTTTGTCAAAGTCCAACTAAGAGACAAAGGGAGTCTGAGGAGAAGGCTGATGATCAAGCCCAAGGTAGCCAAGATGTACAGGTTGAAGAAAACCCAGAAGAATCTGAAGAGCTACATCTGTCATAATCCATCACATGATAACAACATTAAGCCTCTCAATTTTTATGTGGCATCTCAGCCTCTGATGTCAGTGACTCCTTATTAACAATCATATATTGACAGACCCTGTTGTTGTAGTTGTTTTTGCAAAATTAGAAGATACAAGTACTTTTGATATCTCTCAGGAGCAGCAACAAAGAGCCAGTAGAATATCCCTGACTCTGGATACCCTTCCTCAAGTTCCCTACCAGCCAATCAACATCAAATACCCTAAAAGCAAGATGGGTCATCAACGAGCATTCCAACCAGCCTGGTACTCGCAATTTTCATGTCTGCATTATCTTCCAATTTCAGAGACTATTATTTGCCACACTTGTGGCACAGCCAATTTGAAGGGACTGCTTAAGCTGGATACAAGGTCTGAAACCTCCTTCTTGTCTGATGGGTTCAGAAATTGGAAAAATGCTCTGTGTAAAAACAAGGGTTTCCATAAGCACGAAAGCTCGCTATGTCACAAGCACAGTTGCTATGTTAACTCAACCTTGTCATATTGATGAGCAGCTGAAGGAGCAGCTTAAGAGTCAGAAAGAGGAAAATAGGAACTGCCTCCTGAAAATCATTCAAAGTGTATCCTATCTTGCCTGCCAGGGCATTGCCCTTCGTAACTTCATAAGGGCAAGCAAGAGGAGGAGTCAAATTTCAAGCAACTCCTCCTTCTGCGAGCTGAAGATGATAAAGTGCTTCGTAAATGGATTGAAAAGTCTTACGACAAGCATATCAGTCCAAATGAAATCTTACAAATCATGGCTCTAAAAGTGCTTCATAGTATAGCATGACATAGCTGAATCTGGATGTTACAGTATCTTGGCTGATGAGAGTACAGATGCGAACAACATTGAACAACTTGTGATTTGCATACGTTGGGTGAATGAGATGACAGTACGTGAGGAATATATTGGTCTGATGTCAGTTTCTCAGACCAATGCAGACACAATTGTTGCTTGCATAAAAGATGTGCTGCTATGCATGAATCTCAAAATTCAAGATGCCTGTGGGCAATGTTATGACGGATGTTCGAGCATGAACAAATCAAGAAACTGAATGAAAAATGTCTGCTAACACACTGCTATTGCCACTCACTTAATCTTGCTGTCGGGGATACAATAAAAAATATTTCCCTGTTGAAAGACACGCTTGATGTGGCTTATGAAATTACTAAATTAATAAAGAAGAGTCCAAAAAGAGAGGTAGTATTCTGCAGAAAGCAAAGAAATTCTGGGGCAAATGGAACATGATCTCCATGTAGACAATATTGACTCACCAACTCTGAAAATCCTCTGCCCAACAAGATGGACTGTCCAAGCAGTATCACTGAGTGCTATTCTGAAAAATTATGGCACTCTCATAATCCTATGGGACTGGGCACAAGACCATGTCAAAGACTCTGAAATGAAGGGAAGAATAATTAGAGTGGAGACTAAAATGCAAACTTTTAGTTTCTTCTATGGTCTTCAGCTTGCCATTGTAGTACTTTCACATTCAGATAACCTCAGCACTTGCCTTCAGAGGGCAGAGCTATGTGCAGTGGATGCTCAAGCAAATGCCAACCTATCTGTCTCTGTCCTACGAGGAATACGATCAGACAGGGATGCAAGCCTACATTGGACAAAAGTAACTCAAGCTGCTGTGAAGTTGAAACTAAAAGAGCCTTCACTTCCACGTCACTGTAAGATGCCATCAAGGGTAATGCTCAATATGAGCCATACCAATGTAGAGAACTTTTACCGCCAAATCTATTTTGAGGCTGTGGACACTGTAGCTAGCTGCATTGAAGAGCATTTTAATCAGAAGGACTACACCACATATGCAACCTGTGAGAAGGTCCTAGTGAAAGGAACATTGGGGGAGGATGTCTCACAAAATGTTGACGAACTATGTGAGTTCTACACTGAGTTTGACCCTGATACCTTAAGAATCCAGCTATCTATAATGGCAGAGTCCTATCGCAGTTTCAGTCAAGATGAAGGTGGTGGTGATACATTGCAAAATGTCGTTGATTTCCTCAAAAAGAACAAAAGCATCTGGCCCCTCATACCAGAGGTCATGTCTTTGGTCAAGGTTGTTCTGGTTATGCCGGCAACTAATGCAAGCTCTGAACGAGCCTTCAGTGCGCTGAGAAGGGTGAAGTCTTAACTTCGTACAACAATGTCGAACAAACGCCTCAATCGATTCATGGCATAAAGAGCTGGTGAAGGAACTGAGCCTCAAGCAAGTGACAAATGACTTTGTGGATAGAGTAGAGAGGCGCTCATCCATCTTCGGCCACTTTTTCATTTCTTAGTAGATGTGAATGATAGTCTCTTTCTCTCTCTTAGATGTTAGTGCTAGTATACTGTTTGTCATCTGGTTATGTTATGTGTTCGGGTGATTACTAAATTGAAAATATTTTCAACACTAATTTACCCCAAAGTCTATAGTTCTAATTACTCCTATTTTTCAAAATATCCTGGATGAGTATCCAGAGACTCCTCTAGAGACTCCCCTAGAGTAAGCAGCTTTAATACTGCTTTTGGCCCCCCAACTTTCATATGGAAATTACCCCCCTGATCCTGATTGGGGGGGGGGGGCGGGGGTCAAACCTGTTGGGTGTCTATGGCCTAGTGGTTGAGAATCTTGCCCAGAAAGCATTAATGGCTCAAGTTGAACTCCTGATGTCCCCAAAAAAATTCTAGTTCTCAGATCTCAGCTTGCAATAATGAGCTTAACGATTAATTTGTGAGAGTCTTATGAAACCACACCCAAACAGGATATCCGTATGTGCTCTACACACATACATGCACATGCAAGCTTGATGGACAATTAGTGAGGTTTACCCCATGACCACATTTGATCCACACACCCTGGCTATATATACAACACATATGCCTGGTTCCACCTATACGAGTGAGGTGGTACCTCTGACTGACATGCCAGTCCACCAACACAAAACATTACTCTACTGGCTCCTTCAAACAAAGCCCCCACTCCTCATGATAGGGCCCCACCATAAAGGCACAATATATCACATCCTAGCAGGGCCTAGCTGAACATAGCAATCAATTAATTAATCATTTGGAATACCAGCTTTGGCACTATATATGAAGTATAAAGCTGGCAGAGAAACAGGAATGTGATTCTACTACTCCAAAAGTTTGTCATCATCTGAGAATTCATCGGCATAAGTAATTAGCAAGAGGTCTTATACTGAGAGAAAGTTTAAGTACCCATTGGGAGGTGATCAAACCTGTTGGGTGCTTGTGGCATAGCGGTTGAGAGCTCTGCCCCCAACCTGTGCCCAGAAAGCATAAGGACTCATGTTCAAGTCCCGATGTTGCCAAAAAAAATCCAGTTATATCAGTTCTCAGATTATAATAAAGTGATTAATTTGTGAGGGTCTTATGAAACCACACCCAAGCAGGATATCATTATGTGCTCTACAGACATGCACATGCAAGCCTTGTCACCTCTGATCATACTTGATCCACACACCCTGGCTATATCCACAACACGCATGCCTGGTTCCTCCCATGCGGGTGCGGTGGTGCCCCTCTGACTGACATAGCAGTCCACCCACACAAAATATTGCTCCTTCAAACTGAACCTCCAGCCCTCCATGGGCGGAGCCCCACCAAAAATGCACAATACAATATACAACACCCTAGCAGGGCCTAGCCCCAGCCCTGAACATAGCAATTAATTAGCAAGAGGGCTTATAACTGAGGTTGTTGCAACTGAGGGAGAGTTATAGCTGGGCCATCAAACCTGTTGGGTGCCTGTGGCCTAGCAGTTGAGACACCTGCCCGGAAAGCATAATGGCTCAAGTTCAAATGCTGATGATGCCCATTCCCCTCCAATTGTCCTCAGTTCTCAGTTCTCAGCTTACAATAAAATGAGAATAATGATTAATTTGTAAGGGTCTTATGAAACCACATCCAAATAGGATATCATTATGTGCTCTACACATGCACATGCATGCCTGATGAAGAATTAGTGAGGATCACCCCATGATCACATTTAGATTTAATCTAAACTATGTTGTGTATTTTAGAGCAAAAAAACATGCCGGTAATTATTTCTGGACAGACTTAAGTGTTTGGGAACAATTGATGAACAACTAAAGTTTTGTTAGTTTGCAAACTTTCTCAAGATGCCAAGTAATAGAGAGCACATGTATAAACTAACATGATATCCAGCTTCACTCTTGGTGTCAGTGGAACTACCAGGTTTATTTATAGTCAGTCTCACTGATGTAGTTTAAACTAGCAAGGAATAACAAATGGAGAATGACCATGAATAGGGAAAGAAACGTAAGGAGCAAATATACGAACTACAATCTTTGTGTCGATATTAATAGGGTCTAGAATTTGTGGAATTATTGCAACTTCCTGTGGTAAACTGGTGTCTTAACTTACCCTTTACCTCACTTGTGGAGAGAAAAGAGCGTCTGGAAATAACACTACAGTAAAGTTGTTCTCACTACCAGTGCTGGAGGTTTGTGCATTTCACAATAAACAGGTGCTAACGATTCATAACTTAATTTTTTTTGTGTCTTGGTATGGAGAAGAGATCAGCTTCACAGACCAAACACAATATGCAGAAAGCACACATGTTTCCATTTATGATATCATCCAAATAACTCGACCCATATTAACATCAATACCTTCTGTTGCCGGCAAATCCAGCCAATTGGAGCAGCCAGTAATTACATTCCAGCAGAATGAATTTAGTACTCAAAGTCCTTTACTGAAAGGCAAGACTCAGCAATGCCAGATTAGTGATGTGCTATATAGAGAACCATGTTATTAATCTACATGTTATTAATCTTCCACACTCCCTACAAATGTTTCCCTTATTTGTTGTCTTATTGTGATTTCGCAATCTATCCTTGATCAGATAAAACCTGACCACCCTTCCTGACTTCTCCCACAAACTAATTCTTGCATGGCAACAAATTATAGAACAAAAAAAATTTAGTGTGAATTAGAAAAAGTTTGACTGAAAAAATTCTATTCAATCCATTATGTATTCCTCTCCATATTTGAACTATGTTAACAAATTCTCTAGAATCAACCCTGTTGATGATGTCATCATGTGATGTAAGGTTAGGACTATGACATGGAAAAGTATGTAGTCAACTTACTAGCAGCAGCTATCAATTCATACATTAGTCCAAACTGGTTCCGTGGTTGAGGTGTAATAGTCAACTATCACCCTATCTAAGTTTTAATGATTCATTTGAGCATCATAGGGGAATCAGAATCTAAGGTGCATTCAGCGTGTCTCAGCTTCCGCTCCTCTTGAAGTGTTGGGGCTTCTGATGCATCATCTTTTCCACCATTCCAGAGCTTCAGCCCACCATTCAGCTAGAGCTTTACCATGGCATAAGCTTCACATCTCATTGTGATTGTTTGACTTGACTATAGTGAACACAGCATATAGCTTTTATCTCGCACTGGGAATTTTCTCCCCACACAGCATCTAATAACTCTGTCATTCAGTACTCCTTCACACACTGGTCGAGGAATCACCTGTAGATATTTATGCTCTGTGTGATTCATAATATAGCATAGGGTTACAATTATGAGCATACATACTACAGGGTATCAGGACCCACTGGACCGACATGAGAGAGGGGAGGAGAGAGAAAGAGGAGAGACCTAGAGAGAGAGACAGAGAAGAGCCAAGACAAAGAAAATTTACACATACTGGTATAAACCACCTGTTTCAGTACATATTCACCTATTCCCTTTATTCATGATAACACCATCATTATGTCGTAATCCTTACTGTAAGCTTAGGTGGACTGATCCAATTGTTCATACATTACAAAATCACAAGTGATATGGTAAAGTCAGAACCAAAGGGGGACAGACTATTTAAAGCCATCCCCTGAGTAGTGATGTAGATATCCTATTTTCTTGACATAAGATAAGTCTAACTGAGTCTTGGGTAGACTAACCCCTACCTTGTCTTGAGGATATCTCTGGTGGCAGCTTATTAACTGGTGGATCGGAGACCTAATCCAGTCCCAGCCCCGACACATGGTGGCAGCAGTAAACTACATCTTCTAGCCATCGAATTATTGCGTAGCTACTGAACTACTTTATTGTTTATAAATTCATTTCAGCTATTCTGCCTTCTGAGCTAACCATCAGAGAAGAGGATGGCTCAACCTTCCCAAACCCGACAGTCCCAAATAACGGACCTCCTAACCCAGCTGGTTCTCTCCCAGACGAAAACAGCCAACAGGAGTTTTCGGATAGAGGAAAGACTGATCCAACTACAGGAGTCCCAATAGCTAAGGAGCAGAAACAGCAGGAACTAATGGTCGAATTCGAAAAGGAGAGAAGGGAACTAGAGCGAGAGCGACAAAAATGGGAGGATGAACGATTTGAAAAACAAATGGAGCGGGAGGATAGGAGACAAGAGATATCAAGGTGGAGTAGAGTTGCTGACAGGATGACTCCCTGGACAGGCATGGAGCATCCTACGGCATATCTGAGCAGGTTTGAGCATGTAATGCAGGATGCTGGAATTAGTGTGTAGAGCAGTGTCCCAGTAGGTTAACAACCTTGTTGGCTGGGAAGGCTCTAGATGCTTATACCCATAAAATACCCCGACGAGCAGCAGCTACCTACTCCTCCCCTCAAAGAAGAACTCCTCAAAGTGATGGGGATGTTTATAGAGAGATGCCAGAGAGAATTCTGGACTCTCAAAAAAAAAGTACACAGATACTTCGCAACAGACGGCATGCCTGGTGGAAACTATGGTAGACCGTATGACAGATGATTGCACCATGGTGCAAGAAGGTAAAGAATATGTCTAAATCTTTCTCTATTTCACCCAGAGGATGCAGACTTTGTCTGTCTCCAGAAACCAATCTCAATATTGGATGCAGCCAACATTCTCGATGAGCGGAATGCGGTAAAATGTGAACGCCCGAACTACACCAGACCTAGCCAGAGCTGGCAGCAGCAGAACTACGGGGGGACAGGAAAGGCGAGCACCAAACTGAATACCACAACAGACCCCCACCTTCAGGAGTAACATGTATGCATCACAATGTATCAGATTCCACTCTAAGGTGTTCAGATCCAGGATGGTGAAGCTGATCACTGCTAAGGCATACATTAGAGGAGGAGATAGGTCACACAAGAAGGAGAATAGTTTTTCCGCTTGGGAGGCGGAAAACTGTCCTTAAGCTAGCTCACAACAACCACCTTAGTGGCCACTTTTCGGTTAGAGGAAAACTAAAGCAGCAATCCAAATACTGTTTATGTGTCCAGAGATGACCAAGGACAAGCTCATGTGGTGTGTGGCATGCCCTGACTGCCAGAAAGCAGGAAAATCCAACCCAGCTAAAGCCCCTTTACACCCTCTACCTATAATCCAAACCCCCTTTTCACGAGTTGCTTTTGATCTTGTCAATCCT
Organism: Cladorhizidae sp. MBARI D1340-BT2; assembly: GCA_028752905.1. Classification (NCBI taxonomy): domain Eukaryota; kingdom Metazoa; phylum Porifera; class Demospongiae; order Poecilosclerida; family Cladorhizidae; species Cladorhizidae sp. MBARI D1340-BT2. Next base: position 12,478,173 of record JAQNBH010000008.1, on the reverse strand, counting down.
TTACCTCGGACAACCCATGGGAACAAGTACTTGCTCACATGTATGTGTTTGGGTTCCAAATACGCTATACCCCTGAGAAAGGTAGAAGCGACTACAGTCGCTGAAGGTATGATGGAAAAAATTTCCCGTATAGGCCTCACATCTGAGCTCCTAACAGACCAGGGGTCAGTATTTATGAGCCAGCTCATGAAACAGCTCTGTACCTTGTGCAATATTAAACAGTTAAAGACTTCCCCATGCCATCCCCAAACAGATGGAGCACTTGAGCGATGGCATGGATCGCTCAAGCACATGCTCAGGAAATGTGAGCATAGGCAGAAAGATTGGGACTTACTACTAAAATATTTTTTGTTTGCATATCGCAATTCACCCCATTCTAACACTGGTTTGTGTACGGTAGGGCTCTTAGAGGACCCCTGGAAATCTTACGAAGGATGGACTGATGGTGGCACCAGCACCAATGTCGTCGACTGGGTGAACGAGCTGGCAGACCACCTCGAGATGACAAGAGAGGTGGTGAAGGAGTGGAAAGCGCAGGCAAAAGCTTGCATGAAGAGACACTATAACGTGAAAGCCAAGGTATGCACATTCAAGGAAGGAGACATGGTGCTAATCAGAGCACCGGACCTCGGTGGGAAGCTTGAGGATGGTCCATACGAAGTCACCAGACTCATCTTGGATGTCACTCTAGAAGTAGCTGTGCCATCCAGTTGGAACAGAAAACAGGTTGTTCACATCAACAGGATTAAGTCCTGGATCGCTCCAGAGGCCGCAGTTTTATGGGTGACTGTGGCCCAAGAGGAGGAGGAGCTTGGGAATGAGAAGGAGGTGACCTAGAAGCCAGGAGCAGAGTTGACTTAGGAGCAACACAGGCAAGTAACCACCTTATTGTCTAGTTACACTGATGTAGTAACGGAGATGTTAGGCAAGACAAATACGGTACGCTTGAAGATAGATACAGGCGAAGCTTCAACCATCAGAGGTTACCTCGCCAGACTACCACCACTTTGGATCAACCAGCTGAGAGAGGAGATCCGGGATCTCACTGAGAAAGGAGTACTCAAACCCTCCTTCAGCCCATGGTCATCTCCTGTTGTTCCTATCCGTAAACCAGATGGATCAGTGCGGCTCTGCCTAGACTTCCACAAGATAACTACGCCTGACCCATATCAGATGCCTCGTGTCGACGATATGCTCTCACAGATTGGGAATGTCCGATTTCTAACCAATAATAATAATAATAATAATAATAATAATAATAATAATAATAATAATAATAATAATAATAATAATAATAATAATAATAATAATAATAATAATAATAATAATAATAATAATAATAATAATAATAATAATAATAATAATAATAATAATAATAATAATAATAATAATAATAATAATAATAATAATAATAATAATAATAATAATAATAATAATAATAATAATAATAATAATAATAATAATAATAATAATAATAATAATAATAATAATAATAATAATAATAATAATAATAATAATAATAATAATAATAATAATAATAATAATAATAATAATAATAATAATAATAATAATAATAATAATAATAATAATAATAATAATAATAATAATAATAATAATAATAATAATAATAATAATAATAATAATAATAATAATAATAGTAATAATAATAATAATAGTAATAATAATAATAATAGTAATAATAATAATAATAGTAATAATAATAATAGTAATAATAATAATAGTAATAATAATAATAGTAATAGTAATAATAGTAATAGTAATAATAGTAATAGTAATAATAGTAATAGTAATAATAGTAATAGTAATAATAGTAATAGTAATAATAGTAATAGTAATAATAGTAATAGTAATAATAGTAATAGTAATAGTAGTAAGTAATAGTAGTAAGTAATAGTAATAATAGTAATAGTAATAATAGTAATAGTAATAATAGTAATAGTAATAATAGTAATAGTAATAATAGTAATAGTAATAATAGTAATAGTAGTAATAGTAATAGTAGTAATAGTAATAGTAGTAATAGTAATAGTAGTAATAGTATTAGTAGTACTTAATAGTATTAGTACTAATAGTAATAGTAGTAATAGTAATAGTAGTAATAGTAATAGTAGTAATAGTAATAGTAGTAATAGTAATAGTAGTAATAGTAATAGTAATAATAGTAATAGTAATAATAGTAATAGTAATAATAGTAATAGTAATAATAGTAATAGTAATAATAGTAATAGTAATAATAGTAATAGTAATAATAGTAATAGTAATAATAGTAATAGTAATAATAGTAATAGTAATAACAGTAATAGTAATAACAGTAATAGTAATAACAGTAATAGTAATAACAGTAATAGTAATAACAGTAATAGTAATAACAGTAATAGTAATAACAGTAATAGTAATAACAGTAATAGTAATAAAAGTAATAGTAATAACAGTAATAGTAATAACAGTAATAGTAATAACAGTAATAGTAATAACAGTAATAGTAATAACAGTAATAGTAATAACAGTAATAGTAATAACAGTAATAGTAATAACAGTAATAGTAATAACAGTAATAGTAATAACAGTAATAGTAATAACAGTAATAGTAATAACAGTAATAGTAATAACAGTAATAGTAATAACAGTAATAGTAATAACAGTAACAGTAATAACAGTAACAGTAATAACAGTAACAGTAATAACAGTAACAGTAATAACAGTAACAGTAATAACAGTAACAGTAATAACAGTAACAGTAATAACAGTAACAGTAATAACAGTAACAGTAATAACAGTAACAGTAATAACAGTAACAGTAATAACAGTAACAGTAATAACAGTAACAGTAATAACAGTAACAGTAATAACAGTAACAGTAATAACAGTAACAGTAATAACAGTAACAGTAATAACAGTAACAGTAATAACAGTAACAGTAATAACAGTAACAGTAATAACAGTAACAGTAATAACAGTAACAGTAATAACAGTAACAGTAATAACAGTAACAGTAATAACAGTAACAGTAATAACAGTAACAGTAATAACAGTAACAGTAATAACAGTAACAGTAATAACAGTAACAGTAATAACAGTAACAGTAATAACAGTAACAGTAATAACAGTAACAGTAATAACAGTAACAGTAATAACAGTAACAACAGTAACAGTAATAACAATAACAGTAATAACAATAACAGTAATAACAATAACAGTAATAACAATAACAGTAATAACAATAACAGTAATAACAATAACAGTAATAACAATAACAGTAATAACAGTAACAGTAATAACAATAACAGTAATAACAATAACAGTAATAACAATAACAGTAATAACAATAACAGTAATAACAATAACAGTAATAACAATAACAGTAATAACAATAACAGTAATAACAATAACAACAATAACAATAACAACAACAACAACGACAGCAACAACAACAATGCCAACAACAACAACTACAACAATGACGACAACAACAACAATGACAACAGCAACAGCAACAACAGCAACAGCAGCAGCAGCTGCAACAACAACAACAACAACTACAACAACACCAACAACAACAATAATACAGACATAATTAATGATGAAACAAAACCCCTCCATTATATTAACTGTATATATACTTGTAACAATGATAAATAATTGGGAAAATGATGTTGAATATAGAGCGTTATATTGGTGTATATAATAGTATATAGATGAATTGTAGTCAACATCCTTCCCTTTTTTATATAAAAATTCATGAAAATACATTCAAATGATACACAAATAGTAGTCCGCTAATATTAAGGTGCACCAGTTATGAGTTATGATAACAAGAAGAAAGGTGCAATGTAGTGTTTGAAAGTGATGAATGAATGCATCTCTAGAGGTAAGTTGTTCCACAAGGTGAAATAGCCAGGTACAAAAGAAAATTTGAATGCCGCATATGGTTGGTTCGTACTGGCCTATTGAGTTTAATTATGAATACATCTTGAGGAAAAAGGAGCTAGCCTTTCATGATTTTGAATAAAATACATGGCTTCAGAAATATTCTGCGATTCTCAAAGATGGGATTCCCATTTTCATTAATGGGTCCTGATAGTTGCAGGCCCACTGTTTTGTACACATTTTGAGAGCAAACATAAAGCCTTTTCTAGTTCGCAACATCTCCAATGGTGTATGGGTCCCAAATAGGAGTGGCATATTCCCAATGCAGATGTACTAGGACATTAACATGCTGGCAGCATCTACATGATTATAGAAACTCGTATATATATTAGGCCAATTACTTTCCTAGTTGTAGCACAAATACTGTTGATATGTGCAGACCAAGTTAATTCTGAAGAGAGCAGCACAACAAGGTATTCGTAAGAATTAACTTTTTACAGAGTTTTACCATTAGGAACAAGTTATCGACAAACAATGAATATTTTTCTTGCCACTTAAAGTCCGCTGAGGTATGCATGCAGACATGATTACAGAAAATTTCGCAGACCAGTTAGCTGCAGAACAATTAATGTCCCTTGCCCCTAGTAAACTATCCCAGTCAGATTCATCATTTCACAAGCCCTCTCAAACTCAGCATCCCTATATTTCCAAATTAATCTGAGGCTTAGTACTTATGTGTCCAGCTAGGTGTTTCCACATAAGTAGACTAAGGTGATCTGAGTTAGATAGTGGAGGTACTATGACACACTTGTAAATATTTGTAGGACCAATTTTGGATGCTGATGTGCGTTGGTGCTCTAACAACTTGCAATAATGAAAAATCTTGCTGAATAGTTTCAAGTCACAAACAATGTGACTGGTTAGGGTTGAGAACATTAACATTAATTAAGACAAAACTTGAGAACTAATGTGGATAAATTCGCTGTAATGTACTATATACATAAGTTATCAAAAAAGATCCCGATGAAGGAGGATGATATACATGTGAGATACAATCATTATATACTACAAGGTGACCTAACTTTTATAGCTACAACTCAGTCATCTGTGCCTTTGTACATTATTTCCCAGATTAGAGCAGCAAGACCATACACGATAATGCCACCTCCATGCCTATTTATGTCACATCTGATTAAGCTGTAATTGTCAATTGCTAGCCCATGGTGAATTATTTCCTACGACAGCCATGATTTGATATACACACAATAGATGGATTTTCATCAGCAACCTCAGTCCTCAGTATATCCAGTTTGTGCAATAAACTTCTTGTGTTAATATTGCAGAAATTGTAAACAAACAGTTGTGTACAGTTAAATGACTAGATCTCTTGATGCAGACTAGGGGTTAATTGTGGTTGATGAGATCATAAGGATGCATAAGCCGAAGTATTACTGTTGAATTTCCAGTCATGATCAGGGATAGGGTTAGAAATAGGTTTAGAGGTCGAGTTGAGCTTTACTACACATGCATAGTTTTCTTAATCTCTCCAGTTAAGTTTACATCTAACTGGCCGTTCATTGGGATTTTTGATTACCTGAATTTTTGCCCCGACATAGGCGAAGTTGGTGAGTTCTGATCTCCACTTCGATATCTCATTCTTTAAGGTTGCAATTTCTTGGTTATGTTTACTAAGTTGGCAGTGAGTGCATGAAAAGGGTTCAATGGACCAGCACATTGCCTGTGAATCCACGATTTGTATTTTGCAGATCGAATCTTGGCCTTCTTTACCATCAGTGTCATCGGTGATGACATCCAGACAGATAGGGCAGATGACACCCTCTCCTCCTGGAGGGACTGGATTTTTCTCTGCCACATTTATCTCTTTGTCTCTTTCATGGGGACGAATCTTTAAAAAAAATTATATGGCCATAGCTCACAAACAAAATAGAGACTAGCTAGAGAGCAAGAGATACTGTAGATACTAACCAAGTTAAGGGGGAAAGAAGGCTGCGTATCGCGTAGTCTCATATAAAGTATATACCATATCTTTGCTCGCATTCACTCTAGTTTCCCGATTTATATATATATCAAATCATTGCTTGCAGTCTGTGCTTTCTAATGGCAAGTCTCTTTTGTTATTTTGTTTCGCCATAATTTTTTCCTAGCTCATTATAGGCTCTTCCAGTGCGGACCGTAAGCCGTTAATGTACCACGTTGCAGTAACGACCTTTGCGAGGCGGTCTATTACTCATCATAATGACTACAAACTGCGAGTCTTGAAATTTTGAAAAAAAGTTTTTTTGTTGATTTTCTGAACATAGCTTTATGACATCACGTTACATTTTCATCTATAGATCTTTTTTAGTAATCCTATCAAGCAAAAACTCTCGCGCAAGTTGTAGAATATAAAATTTGCTTTCAAATGATATAATTATTATTTTTAATGAAAGGATAAAAAATATTCAAGTTATCATTTGAACGGTTTTTCAAAAATCACTTCAGAGATATTGAGCCTTGAAGTCCAAGCAGTTTGTAATCACATCCCAGCTGCCAGAAACACCCCCTGCTTCACCAGAATACATCCCCTCATTACTAGAATTGTGTGTGTACAAACAAAATGTTGAAAGCAACCAATTGATTTTTCAGTCCTATATTTTTTCAACAACAGCAGTATCCTTCATCCTAACTACAACCTGAAAACCAACAATATATATATATATATATACATACACATAAATTAAAGACGCATCAGAAGACGCATCAGACTTGTTAGGTTGCTTTGCTAATATTGAATTAGCAAACAAACACGTCATCATTTGCAGGGCTCCCATGCCCAGGTCCATCCATCGTCACCCTCCACACATGTCTTCCGACACCCTCCAGTAATCCCTGAAAAACAATAGAACACAAACAAAAGTCATCCTACACTAATTCCTAAGCTTGACAAAAATACACATAAACAAAAGTATCTTCCAGTAATCTCTGTTTGAAATCTGTTTGACAATAGAAAGCAAAAGACACATAAACAAAATAAAAATGTTGCAGGTTCCCATGCCAGGACCATACAATGCTCCACCCTCCATTGAACTCTGCTGCCTCTCGACGGCAAGCCTGACACTTGTTGCACTCATATGTCTGTCTTACCCGCTCTTACCCGCTCTACTCCACACAACAGAATTAAACTCTCATGTTGCACTCATATGTTCTGTCTTACAGAATTAAACTCTCATTTTGGTTCTGTGTATAGCCACCTAAACATTTGCACAAAAGATCCCCGGACATTAATTTATCAAAAACCTCCTAACATACATAGCCTTGTCCAGAGGAATCATAGGCCTATGGGTACTGGTGAGATACCTCACCTTTAGCACAAGCTGGATTAAACTTACACCAACTCAAAACTCCTGTAGGACAATACTCGTGTTGGGATGTTCTATAGTTGACTAAGAGTGATAAAAAATCGCTTTCACATCGCAAATCATCCCCTCTAGGTTGTCCTTATTATTTCTAATTGCTCCCCTAGCATTTTAACTATAGACACACGACTAACCCCCCTAGCACCACCCAAAGACACTAGCTCGACTTCCAACAACTGTTTATGTGCATTTGTATACCCATCACTAATTAATGTGTGTGTACCTAAGCTTCAGTCTCTCCACTGAACGCTAAAAAAGTTTTTGTGTTCCCATAGAACCCGAAGAGCCTTCAAAATTGGCTTCACAATTTACCTTGTGACCCTCAAACCATTCGGTGTAACTTGCTTCTGTTTCATGGTCTTCGCACACAAGCTTGACAGAAACTTAGACATAAGATAATAATCTAATACTTCTCCAGTGTCCCAAGACATCACCGCAACCAAGCCATAATTTGATTTGTGGCCCTGTCTAAGCCATGTGCCATCAACAGTAATACTAACATCAATGATGTCTTCATGCCTAACCCTATAAAAATCATGTAACCTATGAGCGACATCCAACATAATACTCTGTTACTGCATTTGCGTCACTCCCTATTGACCTAGTATATTTAAAAAAACAAGTGGAACTAAGAGGGGGCAACATATCCATGACTGCAGTGATGTCTTCCAAACCAGAATGACTAATTCCAGCAATGCGAGCACCCAGTAACTGACTGGATGTTCAAAGAATGCTTCTACAGATACAGGGTTTGAGATGTCTCGAGTGTTACTACAATTTGAACAAAAAGTAAAAATGAGACACCATGCCTGTCCTACGGGCTTCAGTTGCAAGGGAGCTCAGTTACCACATTGAATACACTTATTACACCTTTCTATGACCTCTCTAAGCTTATCTAAGTTTATTATACGATTACTCTTACCTAGTTCTCCAACACCACCCGAGTCCAAAGAGGTAGAGCCAGTAGATCCAGTAGCAACAGCCACAGAAGCAGCTGAACGATCCATGAGAGCCAACTTCTTCCTGGTCATAGTCACTGGTCATAGTCACCAATGGAACTGGCCTCTCTTCAGACATTTGCAATTGATTGCAAGGTAAGTGAAGGTTCACAGAAGGCGCTACCCCACCTACAGGATCCAAGAGACTCACTAAGAAAGGAAGGAAACAGCTAGTAACTTTTTAGTACGGAGATAAACATTAAAACTTGCCTGGCGCGGCTACTGTGATAGGCTCAACAACAGCCGCCTGTAAGGCTTTCTTCTTCTTGTCGTCACTCTTCTTGAATCCTTGGCCTTTCTGTTTAAAATGCTTCTCTGTTCTCTTCCCACAGTGTGAAAGTTTCAAGTGATTCTGGCGAACTGACTAAAAAACACGTGACCTAAAATATACCTGCTCGTCTTAGAGGTTGCGCAATACCCCCCCCCCCCCCCCCCCCCCCCCCCCGCCCCCCACCTGGCCAATTCATTGCGCAAACCACTGGTAAGGGTCTCCATGAAATTGGCAACATTTTGATATATATTCTGGGTAGGCGATCATCGCCGACCGCCCGATTGTAGCCAGGTAAGACTGGGAGAGAACCTCTTCCAATGTGAAGTGAAATGAAATGAAATGGAATAATAATGCACTGTATAAAAATGGCTATATGGCTATATCTTCTGATGCAAGTATTCACTTGCTCTGAAACTTGAAACTCAAACTCCAGACATAATTATGAACCCTTTTGGGCCCCCCCCCAAAAAATAGAAAAAATATGTGTTTTCAGCCCTCTTCCCCCCTTAAGTCAAGAATTCAAATCTCAAAAACCAAAACTAGTCGACGTGCCTATTGACACATCATATCACACATCTCAAGCACTACCCACCCCTACCCACATGCTTGTAGGCTAGCTGAAAATGACATGGGTGCTGATTTAGAACTTATTAATAAGGATTAGACATGCATTATGAGGATTACTACATTATTCAACTCACACAATGCTGGGCTATATATTAAACTGTCTATACTCAATTTTCCATACCTGAATTTGAATAGCCAACTAGGTTATCAGGTGTACATTCAGGCGATGCACATTACATAATTAGATGCACAACGAAGATCTGCTATATATCTACTTGCCACAATCATTTTACTATAGCTCAATAGCTCTTTAATGATTTTTGAGAGAGACAAAGAAGTTGTGATCAAAAGTCAAAATTATAATATGTACATTCCTACTAGTTACTAAGGGACTAGCCACAAAAAATAGACCTCAATATGCAAGGAAGTATAAAGTCTGCTTCAGAAGAATCATGAGAGGTGAGACAACTGGACTATATACCCTATAATGAATAAAGAATACTTACTGCATTATAAGGGGAGGAGGAGGAGGAGGGGGAAGGATGTAAAAAGTTGTAAAAAGATGTCCAACCCTAGGCCACAAAACTTGCCAACATTTGTAGGGTTGTAGCCAACTTTGATGTAATATCAAAGGAAGCACAAAGCTTTTATCTTGAGGAAGTTTTCAGAGCTTGATTTTTTTCCCTTCTTTTCATTAAAACAACATGGAAGATGCAAATGTGCGATCAAGTATCCACATTCAACTGTGTTGTATATATTCCTACAAAGCTCCACTGGGATAAGATGGTGTCCCCATTCCAATAATGTAAAATATTGAAATTGTAGGACATACCAGTAAAATCTCACTACAATAAACTCTGACTGGTCCCTTGTTCCCCTATCCATAGTATATACATTGTTATAACAAAGTACTTTAGAGCAAAACTTTGATGCAACAAAGTCATTTTTTGCAGAATGAAGTATTTATATCTGAGTACATAAATGAAAAAAATATCAAACCCTCATATTTTTTGCTAAAGGAACCTGATGGGCATAACTAGAGGTGGTATCCAGTGGGAGTGAATAGGTGTGAATAACAATTCTAGGTGTTATGTCCATTATAGCAACTTTCCTGTGCTTGTTCTCAGCTTCCAATGCAGCAAAAAAAATTGTTTATATGAAGGCCTATGTGGAAGGTGTTTTGGAGGACTTGCAGGGTTTATTAGGAGGATTGTAGTGTTCTGTTAGGCCTATCTCAGGCTGGCTTGTTTCTCTGGTACGGTACTGCATCAGTTATTAACTCTGTATGTAGCTCGTTATCACTTGCTGGTAGCGAGCCAGGCCAGTCTAGCTTTGTATATGCTGCATGCGGGCATTCTCTTGATTGATATTTACACTATTATGACCATAGCCAATTTAGATAGGCCAGTTTTATTTAAGACAGGTTACCTGTGCATATTTTTTTGCATGTGAATGTACAGTGATTACCTACACAGAAGTTGTTGTTGTTTTGTTTACATCAAACACTAGTAGTGAATGTTAGGCATTGAGTGGCAAGCAAAGGTGCAATGGAGAGTTTTAATAGATTTTAAAAAACAAAATTTTAGCACGAGTTTAGATCAGATATAGTTGTAGTCATTGAAGCTGGTTCACAATATGATGCAAACAGCAAAGTCACGTCGCATTGCGTCCTCAAGCATCGTCTTGACTACAGCTACAATCTAACAATATTGAACTCCTGCTAAAAAGCAAGAGAAGAAGAGGAGGAGACGGGATGAACTAGAGAGAAGGAAAGCAAAGAACGGAGATTCCTGGAGCTGTAAAGCACAGAGACAGGGGCAAGTTGAACAAATACAGTGCTGTGATAGAAGGGGAAGAAACTTAAGTGGCCCAGGGAATTGCTCTCGCTATTAACCCCAGAAACCAGGAAGGTCCTAATAGGCATGAACCTAGTGAGAAGGACGACTATGATCTGGTCAGGAATGCTTTAATGAAGCACTACCACATTACCAGCAGCACTTACTGGGCTAAGATTGAGTGGCTGAGGAAGAAAGGCCCTGACTCTTGGGTGATTTAGTCGCAAGTTGCAGTATTTAGGTACCCAGTGGATTTAGGAGTGTATGACCAAGGAGGACATAATGGATCTAGTGATGCAGGAGGGACTTTAAAGGCAATACCTGAGGACATTGCCACATTGGTCAGAGGACTGAAGCACTCTCAATGAAGCTGCAGAACTGGCTGATGACAGGCTCCACCACCTTAGACTGACTGGGGACAGGCAAGACTGAAGCCAGACCCAGAATGGAGCCAAGCCCCACAGAAGACATGAAAAAAGGACAGGGAGATGAGTTGTGGGAAGGCAGTTAAGAAGGACACCAAGTTGGATACCTTCAAGAGCCAGCAAAAACCTAAGTTTGACAAACAGGGGAGACCCAGATGTTTTAATTGTAATAATTTTGGTCACTTTGCAGCTGACTGTGCGGAGAGAGCCACCACTGGCAGAGCAAGACTAGAACACGTCAACTTGGCAGTGCCTCTAACTGGAGGAGAGGAAGTGCAGCTACTGAAGGCTAGCATGAAGACAGTACCTGGACAAGTCGATGGGCAGCTCAAAGAGAAGATTTCCTAGGCACAGGAGCTCAAAGGTCAATTGTGAATGCCATCTTAGTCTCAGATGAACAGCTGACTGGAGAGGAAATACAATTAAGAGGCATAAATCAAACTTACTCTACGTCCTCTTGCTAACATAGCAGTAGAAGTTGGAGGAATCCAGCAGCAACTCAAAGCAGCTGTTAAAGAAGATTTAGTTTATGACTAATGCCTAGGATCAGACTTTGATCAGGTCTGGTAAGTTGGAAAATGTCTACTCCATGATGAACTTGTACTCATGGCCAGGACCAGACAGGCTGTAACCAGAGAAGCAGTGCAAACAGAGGCTGGATATGAGATGAGAGGAGGAGTTGGGAGAAGCACTACCCTGGGAGAATGTACCAGATGGCCCTAGTTCAGATATTGCTGAGACAGAGAGCAGTGAGGAAGAATCAGATCCTCCACCAAGGGACAGGGTCTACTAGAAGGAAAGCCAGAGCCCTCTACAGGAGTCGACAGCCCGGACACCCACTAGATGTGGTCACAAGAATTCCTCAAGGAGCAACAGCAGGACCAGACTCTGGACAAACTGTGGCAGAAGGCAGCTGCAGAGGAATCCAAGTTTTTAGTGTTGATGGACTTCTACACAGGATCACCACTGACAGAATGGGAGAAGAGACTACAGAGCTGTGCATTCCTGGTGCCTCATTCTCTCATTTGCCCACAGACCAGCACACCTTGGCAGAAACAAGACCACTCAGATGATATTGGACAACTACTTCTGGCCAGGACTCTACAGGGATGTCAGCAAAGTATGTGCATCCTGTCCAGAGTGCCAGAGCGCCTCAATGCAGCCAACCACCAGAAGCCCTCTCAATCATACCCCTGGCTGACACATCTTTCAAAAGGATAGCAGGACATGATTGGCCCCCTGCCTTGAACTCAATCAGGTAATCGTTTTGCTCTTGTAACTGACAATGCTACTAGGTGGCCAGAGGTATTGCCACTAAGGACCACAGACAGTGTGACAGTGGCTGATGAGCTTCTGATTCTCTTCACGAGAACTGGAGTCCCAGAGGAGATATTGAGTGACTGTGGCAGTAACTTTTCCAGTAGGCTCACCAAGGAACTCCACAAGCTGTTAGGAGTCAAGTCACTGACAACCACTCCCTACCACCCACAAGGTGATGGGTTGGTAGAAGGGTCTAATTCTACCCTGAAGGAGATGATTTGGAGAGTGCTTAAGAAATGGAATGGACAGTGGGACCTGGCCCTTACTTTTTTCCTCTTGCAGAGTTCAGGAGACCAGGGGAGTCCACAGGCTTCTCACCAGCAGAATTTCTTGTGGGTCGACCAATAGCAGGAACTCTACAGTTGCTGAGGGATCAAGCAACAGCACACCTCTAACTTATATATTTACCATACAGGATAGACTGGAAACTATGAGGGAGCTGGCTCAAAAGAGAGCGATGGAAGCAAGATCAGACAGAAGGATAGGTATGATGACAAGGCCAAGAAGAGGACCTCCAACAGGAAACCTGGTGCTGCTCACTGTAACCTAAGTTGACTGTGGAGTGGGAAGGACCTTACACTGTGCTAGGAAGAGTGGCAGAGACCACATATCAGCTAAAGATGCTGAGAGGAAGGTAAAAAGACATGTAAATCTGTTGAAAGAATTTGTGTCCCCAGTAGCAGCTTGTTTAATGAGCAGTGACATGCTGGAGCTGTAAGAAATGGAGAAGGAAGGATGGCCATCTATCAGTGCTAGACTGTCACAGAGGAAAATAGAATGGTGACGGTCCTGCTTAGCAGGCACAGGGAGCTGATGGGAGGTGGGGACTAGGAAGGACAAACAGGGCATCCATCACCTTAGCATCAGGAGATGCCTACCCAAACAGCAAACACCCCTACCAGATGAACTCCAAGAGGCAGGAGCAGAGAGACAGAGCAGTGAGGGAGTTGCTGGAACAGGACATTGTGAGGCCATCTCAAAGCCCCTCATCTTCCCCAGCTCTACTGGTACCAAGAAGGATGGGTCCCACAGGCTGGTGGTGGATTTCAGAGCATTAAACAAAGTGACCAGGGCAGACCCCTTCACCCTCCCAGAATTGAGGACTTGCTGGATCAACTGGGACAGGCAGCCTACATAACAACCCTGGACCTGGCCAAAGGATACCACCAAGTTCCGGTACACCCAGACTACATTGAAAAAAACAGCATTCGTAACACCCCATGGGAAGTGGGAGTACCTTAAAATGCCATTCAGGCTCAAGAACGCCCCGTCAGTCTTCCAGAGACTCATGAATTATATTCTCTGGGACAAGGTAGCATTTGCTGCTGCCTATATCGATGACATTATTATCTTTAGTGCAAATTTTTATGACCGCCTGGATCACCTGGAGGCACTCTTGACCAGATTAAAGGAGGTGGGACTCAAGTTGAAGCCAGTAAAGTGCCCTGTGGGGCAGGAGACAACTAACTACCTGGGACACAAAGTGGGAGGAAGAGCAGTAAGACCACTGGAGGCCAAAGTGAAGGCTCTACTGGAGTATCCCCATCCTAAACAAGAAACATATGAGGGCCTTTCTGGGACTTGACAATTGTTACAGAAGGTTTGTACCGGGATTTGGCAGCATAGCCATACCGCAGGCTCTATAGAGAAGGTGGACTGGGGACCAATGACAGAGTTGCATCCTTTGAACAACTGACACAGAGCCTGACAGGGGGTAAGTGCTTCGCAGCCCTCACCCAGGCCAACCATTTCTCCTCCAGACAGATGCCTCTGGGGTCAGACTTGGTGCAGTTCTCAGCCAGGAGGATTAACATCGAACAGATCAACTCATTGCATACTTTAGCAGACAGCTCAAGCCAGCAGAGAGACGTTACTCTGTAACAGAGCAGGAGTGCCTGGCTGTAGTGGAAGCCATCAAACATTTTAGAACTTAGTTATCAGTTGCAGAGTTCACAGTCGTTGACCATAGCAGTTTGCAATATCTGGACAAAATGAAGGATGAGCAGCAGGCTCACCAGGTGGTCTCTTGCCACGGGGCAACCTCCAGGGTGCCGTGTGACTATGGAACATTGACTGTGATACTCTAGTATCACGTTGTTTAATTAGCATCTGTATTGTGTCAACCATTATACTGAATACATTTATGTAGTTGAAACCCACTGGAAGGCTAAACTGCTGCTCGGCTTATAAAGAGCAGTAGTAAAGCCTGAAAGACAGAGATTGCTGTAGAGTTCATTAAAGTTATTTGAACTAGTGAACAATAGACATATACTTAGTACGGGGCCCTGACATTTGGAATGGGAGGAAAGGTATTGTCCTGGTGGCAGCACAGAACAGATATAACCTATGTGACAGCTGGCACCCGCTAAGCCATCACAGGCATTCAGAGCTCCATTGAGAACTATATAGACAACATGAGTAGTCAAAGTATAAGAAACTTAGAAATGGAGTTGCAGGGTTGCTAATTCAGCATAGAGAGGATAAACCACGAAAGCAAAAAGGAGTTCTGAAAACTGTAAAATATCTCAACAAGAAAATGTCTGCCACCCAAACTCTGATGATATTGGTGAGTCAGACTCAGACAAGGCCAATATGCTGAATGAATTTTTCTCACAGTGCTTCAACCAAGCTATCCCCCCTTAATCTCAGTCTGACCATGTATATGCCAGTGAAAATTGTATCTCTTGCACAGACAAATTAGGATGAAGTAGTATTTCGTATGATAATGTCACTGGACACCACAAAAAAGACATATGGTCTAGATGCAAGCTAAAGGAAACGTCATCTCTCACAACTTATTCATTACTTAGGGGTGCTTACTTAGGGTTGCTTACTTAGGGATGCTTACCACAATGTTGGAGAGCATCCTCCGTTTGGATCACCAAATCAAACAAGGGAAATGGGGACCCCGATTGGCAACCCAACTCAACTTTGTCAATAATCACTGACCACTTGGAAGTATTGCATCCACTGACAAGCAATGGGGTTTCCAACATGGAAAATCAGCTTTACTGTCAGTTACACATTATTGGCTCCAGGTACAACTATGGACCAAGTTAATTCGTATGAATATCTTGGTGTGCTGTCTCTTCAGAACTATCTTGGTCTGCACATATGGTCAGTATTTGTGTCAAAACAAGGAAAGTAATTGACCTATTATATAGGAGTTTCTATAATCATGTAGATGCCGCCAGCATGCTAGAGATGTATAATGCCCTAGTACATCCACATTGGGAATATGCCACTCCTGCCTGTGACCCATACCACATCAGAGATGTTGCAAACTAGTTATGTTTTCTCTCAAAATGTGTACAAAACAGTGGGCTTGCAACTATCAGGACCCATTAATCAAAATGGGAAGCCCATCTCTTGAGAATTGCAGAATATTTCTGAAGCAATGTATTTTATTCAAAATCATGAAAAGGCTAGATGCTAATTCCTCAAGATGTATTCATTATCAAACTCAATAGGCAGGGTCACCCAGCACCATCACCTGTTTAACCAACCATATGCTAGCTCAGACCAATGCAGCTGCTAATACAGATGTGGTTTTTAGCTATAGCTTTCTAGCACTCTTGAGTCAAGATCTGCATTGCGAACTACAACAAAGTAAGTCATGTGGCTTAAGCTAACCTAAGCTGTGGGTGGTAAGTTAATCCGGAAGTTTCTTGATGGTGGATAACACCAAACACTGACTAGCAATGAAATCAATAATAAAGTACAATGATTTTTAATTTTCAAGGTGTAGCTAGCTAGATAGATACTCATAGTATGGTAGTAAGAACCTCTCTCCTTTCAAGCACTATAAATTAGGCCTATTATGGATACAAGGATTGGTAATTCAAGGTAATATTATTTTACACATATCCCAAACATACACAGAGCACACATACATACACACACACACATACACACACATTCAAACACAAACACACACACACCTCTCCTTCTGCAAGATACAGTCATCACCATTTCCCATTTCCAGAATAATAAAGTCAAACTGAGCATTCATGGCAAACTACTGGGTCAGCACTATGTGAACAGAGGCCTACCAGTTATTATGGAAAGGATTCTGTGAAATAAAAATGTATTTATTTTATCACAATCTAAAATCTAAGTCCATAACTATTTCTGTAAATAACTATTTTCAGAATCCAGTACAAAAGATATTCAGAGTCCGTTACAAGCATAGTCCTGTTTTCTGCATAAGCAGTGCAATTCACTTGCCAGGAGCATCCCGACTAAGTTGCTTTCCTAATTTTATTAGCCCACATTATTTAAGACAGGGTTTCTGTTCCTGCGGGTGAACCAGTGAATACATACATAGATAGATAGAAACTAAAATAGCCAAGTGTGTGGCATTATTAAGTTTTCCGTCCAAATCCCCTGCAAGGGCTCGCCGTGCTCACTAATAATATGCCAAATTGAATTCATTTTATCTGGTCAATGAACCAACACAAGGAGGACATTATACATAGTATTTCATGGTATCAGTAATAGGCTACTTAATTATATTTTTATGGTCTGGTCATGCACCTTAAAATCTACAGTTATACGACAAAAATACTAAACAAAAAAATTAAACAGTCTAAAGAAAATAGTTGACAATATATAACTACTGATTGATTTAAAAAAAATTAACAATATGAATTTCTGATCATATCAGAACCAAAAGTTACTTCTGTGGGGTATCTTCATGACGGCGTACATTGGATATCCTCCTCGAGCTTCTGGATATAATGTTCTTCTTAAATCTTCGATAATATATCCTCTTTAGATCTTCAATGTTAAGAGCAAAAATAAAATTCACCAGTGGGAGAGAACCATGTAATACAGATGCGAGAATCACAAGAGTAACGGATACTATACTCTCAAAGTGACATGGGTTGTCGGGGTCATGGCCGAATTCTTCACAGGAAAAGTAAGTGGACTGCCTTTCACTGGATATATCAGAGTCACGTGAGAACCTTGTAAATGAAGTAAGGACGACTACTGTTAAAACGATGAAGTAGCAGATTATAACCAACAGCTTTCTCTCAGCATTGCTGATCTGGAAGGGATGTTTTGATTTTATCTCCCCACCGTGTTTCTATAGTTACAAAAAATAGAGTAAAATACACAGGGATTTAATGGCAGTGTTGGAACAAGTGATGGTAGAATACTATATGCCAAATTATATGTGAGTCATTAATAAAATATGGGCTTGTGCAGCATGAAGTTTAATAGGAGTGTTGGACTAGAATATATATGTGGCAACTTATATGAGATTCATTAATCAAATATGGGCTTGTCAGCATGAAGTTTAATAGGTGTGATGGACTACAATATATATATGGCGAGATTCATTAATCAAATATGGGCTTGCGCAGCATGGTTTAATAGGAGTGTTGGGCCAAGAGATAGTAGAATATACATTATATGAGAAGTGTTGGGCCAAGAGATAGTAGAATGTATGTGCCATAGTGTGCTGTGAAAATGCTTTTAGGGATGACCAATACCCAATATAATATAATGTACTATATACCACACGTGTTAGCCCATAGGAAAAAATTGTTCTTTCTATATAGTTCATTCCTATTCCCTCCACCCTTCATTCTGTGAATCAGAGCTATATTCCCATCTATTATATACTGTAGTACCAAAATTATTTATACATATTATTGTAGATTGACTTGTCAAATCAACAACAAACCTCCATCCCCCAATCCCTCAAATATATATTTACTTAATATTTACAGGACATTTACCCAAGTGGACATATTATGATGATCCTTTTCCATTTAAACTAGTAATAACAAATGCAGGGTATTGCGAGGCGAGTGTTGGTGTGATGGACATGGTGTGAGGGAAAGAACATGAAAAACAATATTAGCTCAGTATTGCATTGTTTGGGCCATTTTCATATCCTTAGCATAACTGTAGCTTGATTTTGATACCATGGTGTTGCAATGCTTGGATTGTTATAGAGATAAGTAACTGCTATTTAGCTACATGGCAAATTCTAAACAGAAATGTGCATGTGGTAGTGTTGCTGTGTGAGGGATTTTGTTAAGCAAACTTGGAAGTAGCTCCCCTTGAAGATGGGAGCACACTACACCAAGAGAGAGGTCATCAGGCAGTGTTTTCTGCAGGAATTATCAGATTACTAAAGGGAATGCAGAAGCTGACAAGGACTTATTAAAGTGATAGTTCCACTCTTAATATTGTTCATTGTGTTCCGTATGCTCTACATTATTAGCACATCTCTGTCCTCTATCTACGTATGCACCAGTTATCCTCTTCCTATATTCCAACTATGCAGCCAGTTCTCTCTTTGCATAGAATGATAGAGAATAAGTTTACTTTACCAAGATTGATAATAGTTTCTACATCTCACGAAAAAATGGCTCTACAACTTGATAAATTAAGTAGTTATGTCAGAATTAATACCACAGTGAGTCACTTTGACCAATATTGTGTAATTAATGATGCAATAGACTAGGTAATGAGCCACTGGTTGAAATACAATTTGTTTGAAGTCTCTAGCTGGTACGATGAGGTTTGTACGTTCCCTTGAAGATCACTGGACAAGATGGCATATAGTTCTAGGTGACTAGACAATGTAGCTAGGTACTGCACTGAAAAATACTTCATATACAAGGACACCAGTGCTTGAAAAATGATGTTGTTTTCCAGAAAATCCTGTAATAATTTTAGAAGTTTTATATCTTGTTGATATAAATGTTATCGTGTTTGTGTTTGTGAATTCAGTTGGTAATGTCAAATATGTGAGGTTTATCACAGTTATTACAAAACTACAGAATTTGTTTTGCAAATTGAAACCGATTACCTCTGGAAGAAAGGAATGAATCGCATGTTAATATTTAAAATCATAACTCTTCAACTGTTATTTTCTATGGCAGTTGTCACCACACCCACAATAGGAAGGGCATATAGTTGCACCAAGACTAACTCTATCTACATGGTTAACTTCATATGATGTCTGAACCTTTGATTACCTACAGGATAATCTTGAAATATTACTCAGCAAAACAATAGATATGCTACCTGGAAGTTCGTATTCATTGAGTTGACCTCCATTATCCAACTATTAAGCATGCAGCCCATTCTCACTTGCCAGTTTAACGCTAATGCTGTTTTCTCAATCTTTTTCCTCACTATGACAACATTCCCTATTAACATAAGCCCTCTGATTTAAGGGGGTTGCTTTATTCATATTTGTTTAACAGATAAACATGTGAATACATACATGCATAGAAACATAGATAGGTGCATCATGCAGGGCAACACCATCCAAATCTCACTTCACTCTCCTGTCACGTAAAACAAGTCTTTGGATGCAGTGTAATGTTGTTATGATTTTAAATAATGTAATGGTTGTAGTTTGCATGAGTGCATTCTTGTTTCCTTTCTGTTTTGACATGAATATAGCTCTATTTTTTGTTGTTAAATTGCTAATGTTGACTGGACCCATAAATATTCTAGTGATATCCACAATAGTACTCAAGTAGGGTCAATATAATCTATTTCAAGAATGGGCCTTGGCAGACTATGCTCAAATTTCTACTTCACTTTAAATCTATTTTTTATCATTTTTTCTCCTCAAATATGCTCGGTTATGCAAACTGACCATCAGATACTCACATATTGATCATTGATTCATGTCCATCATGGACTCTTTAAAAATCTACACATAAAATTCTAATTTTCAATGAAGATCCTTTAATCCTTGATCAGTTATTCACTAATAGTTGTGTACCCTGGCAAAACAATAAAGTATAAGTTCTAAACTTTGTAAGGTAAACATGGAAACTTGTGTAAACTGAATTTCTACCATTTGGTAAGGAATGTCTACTTATTTCGGCATAGTTGATGATGCTCAGAAGCACTTATTATTATTGCATAATCCACAAAGCATATTCAAGTCTTAAAAATTTTCACAGATCAAAATAATGTTAGATTTTTTAATAGGTCAGTTATACACTCTGCATTGTAAACAGCTGCTTAGGAGTGAGATCTCCACAGACCAAATATATAGCAGAACTGAGTTGATTTCACATGTTTATTATTTTGAAACCCCTTTACCTAATTTTATGTTAAAAGAAGATTTGCGGACTTATGGTGCTAATGAAAGCACTTATGCTAATTGAGTTATGCGAGTGGAAGAAAACAGATAGAAATACAGAGAAACTTGATCCTTGAAGAATTTCACAGTTTTTGATGTTTTTTTACGCTGCTCCAGTAAGGGATTCAAGAGACACCGGTATTTTTGGAAATGAAATAGGCTGTAAGCACCATTTTATATGCTAAGGAGCTGCCAAAGTCAGTTTTAACTGCTGTGTGAGCTTTGTTTCTTTGTGTGTTTTGTTGCATTTGACACACCCCATTTCGTGATAGTTCAGAAGTTGGTCAGCTATATTAATTTGAGACTAGAGCCACATCTGTATGGCATCATCTCTAATCCAAACTTCTGCAACTCCCACCTCCTTATAATTGTTTAACTTGTTTAAACTCCTTGCAGCACTGTGTGTGTATATATATATATATTATATTATATAGAAGTCAGATTTTTGTTGTTGATGTTGTTATTGTTGTTGAAACCTTTATTACAATTATCCCAATTTATGGATCTTCAATTTTAATTGCTCTGTAGTGTGTATGCTCATAAGTGGAATCACACACAGCATAAAATAGCTACAGGTGATTCCTCGACCAGTGTGTGAAGGAGTTCTAAATAACAAAGATATTAGATATTCCTCACTAGTTTATACTACATCAGTGAGACTGACTATAAATAAACCTGGTAGTTCCACTGGCACCAAGAGTGAAGTAGCTGGATATCATCTTAGTTTATACATGTGCTCTTTATTACTTGACATCTTGAGAAAGTTTGCAAACTAACAAAACTTTAGTTGCTCATCAATTGTGCCCAAACACTTAAGTCTGTCCAGAAATAATTACTGTACTATAGACATGTTTTTTTCCCCCTTCAAAGGCCTTATAATACACAACATAGTTTAGATTTAACCTCATGATGGGTGATTTCTTACTTGAATAAAGTTATCATATCTCAATGTCATCACTTCTATATATTTTTCAGAACAATTACATGCATTTCTATTCTGCTATTCAATAGCATATTGTCGGGATCTATGTAAATCCCTACTACATTCTAACATTACAAAGCATGCTCGATCCACATCTAGCAGGGCAGCTCATCAAATTAATAGTACACATGTATGGTAATCATGAATATGCAGTGTGTTATGTGTGCACTATGTAGATGGATAAATTAATAGTACACGTGTATTCTAATCTTGAATATGCAGTGTGTTATGTGTGCACTATGTAGTGTGATAAATTAATGTATTTTAATCATGTATATGCAGTGTATTATGTGTGCACTAGGTAGTGTGATATATTAATAGTACACGTGTATTCTAATCATGAATATGCAGTGTGTTATGTGTGCACTATAATAAATAAGTACAATTTTTGTTTTCCATATATTTTGATATTAACTCTTAGACTAATGATATTCATTTTAGAAACCCATAATTACAAGACTGACCTTGTGGAGAATCCAAAAAAGAAGTATAGTGAGAGTAATGCCGGCAGCCAACAAGAGATCTATTGGAAGGATGACGGAATAAAAAATGATAGCTGTATTGCCTCCATAGCAAGGAAGAGGAGGCGAGCGTACGGATAGAAAGCCTAGACCTCCTGAAAGGAAGTTCAATGTACTCTCAGACGACTTGACTTCAACTGCAAAATTAATCATGAGTCCAATAACTGGGATCAATGGAAGGAGGAGTCCAAGCAGACAGCATCCAACATGAACGTATTTTATTTTTCTTGTTAATTGGAAGGATCTAGCGTGCACTGGGAACCATATCTTCCAGAACAGTGCTGCTGTTAGCATAAACCACCATATGCATATTGAAAGTGAACTGTATACTTGAACCATGCCTGTATTGAAATAACCAATAATAAGAGTACAGCTATGAATATCATGCATCTCATTACCTGAAATGACACAAAATGGCGTCACATGTGAAAAGGTTGCAAACAAGTTTTCTGAAGAGCAGTACAACTTGGCTCGGTCAAAGAAAGTGACGATGTAAACGAAATCTGTTATGAGAGAATAGAAGATCGATACCATCACATAATGCACATGAGAAAGTCTATTATATTATTTTATGTCAAAGGAGAGTTCAACACTGCATTATTCATCAGGGGGATATTGATCTACAATCCTCCAAAATCATAAAATAATGATGATGATCATCATCATCATTATTGTCATCATCATAATGATTATAAAATCTTAAAGACAAAAGCTCCATTTCTCTAGGTGGTGCCATGAAAGTGTGGCATGTATATCCATGCATGAAACAAATTCATGAGGTCACCAGGAGTTATATAGTCATCATAACTCCTATAAGGTAGACATGAATAAAATTACACATTATTATCGATTTTCTGACACTTTCGACCATCAATTGAGGCAACAAAAATCACACGACAACTATGAGCCCGTCAGGTCAGAGTTGTCTGGTTTACAAACAGATGACCTCTTGCTTATATGCCCAACTTATAAGTAGCTAATCAATAACCACACAGGTACTATATACAAAAGGGAACACACAGAAGATCAATTACAGTTTTAATCTGATGCAATAGAGCGCCAACAGTGAGAGATTCCTTTTTTGGTGTCATTTTGGTTAGGATTCTAGACCTGCACAGCCATCTCTTAGTCTTACGAGGAAAGAAGTTATGTTTAGAGGAAGATTATTGTAGTGCAAGAATGTGGTAATAAATGTGCACATGTGGCAAGCTAGCAATACTAGTTAATAGAACTCCCAAACAATATTCCTGTTTCTGTTTCCCATAATGTAAAATGAATTTGACTCTATATTTAGTGTTTCATATACAGGGTGTAAACTTGAAACCAATGGGCATATTCAATGACCTACAACTTATTAATTCCCCAGATTTCCTCATGCTTGAAATTTTAAGGCATGTCCACACTAGGCCAAAATGGAAGTTGGGAGTGCATCAAGTCCTGAACAACATTTGATTCAATACACATCAGAACAACACATGCAAAAATAAATTATTTGTTTTTCTCCTCTTGTGTGTGTGTACCTACAGATCTAAAGAAGGCCTGTACCACTGAAGAGGAAGAGGATAAAACCTAAATCACAGGCTGTATTGTCAAAGGATGAAAAGATGATGTTCTACTAATCCACGAATCTCCAATGAAAAAAGAAAAAAGTCACTAAGAATAAAAGGGGCTACTGAGTCCCCTCAATGTAATTGTGCTGTTAAAAATGTGAACATAATAGAGTTGCCATTACATCGCAAAATATCACTTTACAAGTTTTTAAAAGTACAGGTAGCACCGTCACAAGCTGAAGGGGAGATATCTGTTCTATAATTATTGGTGATGTAATATCAGTTGTCAGTGATCAGCTTCACCATCCTGGATCTAAACGCCTTAGAGTTGAATCTGATACATTGCAGTGCAGAGATACAGCAAGTGATATTGCTAGTGGTGATATTCCTGATATTGACAAGTACAAGTTGTCAACAAATCATTTCAGACCTGGCCTAAATTACAGATTTTCAAAGATTGCTAATGGTCACTCATTTCAACCTAAATGTTTAAGGCTGTAACTTTAGCTAGTGTTTAGTCAGTTACACTTCACAATAGCAGGAGAGTACTAAATCATACACACACTCTCTATATTGACAAGTTAATTATGTTTGTAATATATACTTGTGAGTAACCCTAAAAATGCTGACTCATCATGGATTCCAACTTTGCGCATCATATTTCCTGTAAAATCCCAACACACTTAGCTATCAGATTATACACAGCATGAAGAATACAGCAGCTGCTAAATGTCCCAATATCCCCAGCTGGCTGAATAATATAGGTATGGAAGTATGGGTTCAGGTTCTTCAAAATAACACACTCGATTTGACCTTAACTTAATTTATTTACATCTCTGCTATATAGTGCATATATTCCATGTTTTGCATACACATAAACTGTAAGAGTGTTACTTGTAGAGTTGGTGTGGTTGACTTACCCTGAAAAAAATAAACGATTGTCATATATACAACCAGAGAATTGGGAAATGCAAACCTATGTGACAGAAGAAGCAATTTGCAAGATAACAATAATGCATCATTTGAAATACAGTGACTGTCACAACTTACATAGCTTCACGCCGTATTGTTGATATTATCAGTATTCCAATTGATGCCACAAAGCCGGTAAAGTAAGTCAAAAATACAACAACATCAACTGTTATGGATTCTGGTTTGGGATCTTGTCTCCAGTTTGGACAGTGTGGCACGCAAATGTTCAAAGTTGGTTCACGAAAGAAATTCTCTCGGCAAGCGAAACGACCATGTGTAGCTATTGTTTAATATACAGAGGATTTTATAGTTATGTACATTAATAATGTAGACATCTTTAAAATTAGCTACATGGTATAAATGCTACACTATTAAGATAAGAATCTATTTTTCCATTAAACAGTGGAATAACATAAGGTGGCAGAAACATGAACAAAGTAGTGTGTCAGGTTCAGTTTTATGCATATCATGTCTAGTCTTGCATAGCCAGAAACTTTGCTGATTGGTACCACCAGGGTAGAAATCACTATGGGGTATTAATAAGTAGAACAACAAGAAATACTGATCTCATGCTAGTAAGAGACAAGGTGAGCTATATATTCCCTTTTACTCTTCTTTAGTGAATATAGAGACCAAATAAATGAAAGTGAGAGGGTTGAAACACTTCCAAAATACAGAGAGAGTTGCCTTTCCTCCCCCACCCCTCCTCTCCCCCCACCTCCTCCTCCTTCCCTGCTCTGCATCCACTGAATTTTTGAACTTATTTTTTCTTTTACATTGAAACTGAAAAACATTTCTGTATGCTATATTATTTGGAATGCAACAAAAAGATAGCAATTTTGATCTCTATATAAGTATAACAGTAGTTTTAATGTAGTCTCTTCTTGTTAGAAAGTTTTGTCATTTAGTAGGAAAGAAGAGAACATTCATGTTCTTCTGCCACTGATATAATTAGTCAATTTGGCTGGTCATATATTTGAATATAGTTACAGTTAATTTACCATGTGCCTAGCTAGCCCATATGACTCATGCAAGTTATCATGTGACTCATGCCAATCATTTCTGATTTAAGCATAACTCATCCAAATGTAACTACTACATTCTGGTTAATTAAAGCCCACTGCTTTAAAATTTGTACATATTACTGTTCTAAGTTCCTGACCTTACATTGAAGAGCTAAATGCACACCTGTTAGTCGTATGCTGGCTATCTTCCATTTAGCTGTTGTTACGGGACATGTCAATTTAAAACAGCAGCTCATTTCTTGACCACAATCATGTTTAGTTGTATATCACATCAGATTCCAATTATACAGGGTTGGATGCCATAGGGTTTGTTATGTGAAGGCCTACTGTGGTATTGGTTGAATGATGGGAGTCATGTTCATTAATTAACTGGCTAATTAGTTCCAAGATGGTACATTTGCATAACTTTATATATGTATAATAATAATATATACATTTACGTACACTGTTTACCATTTAGCAGCTCCAAATCAGTTTTATTATCCTCCTCTCTGTCCTGCAATAATTTGAACAAGTTAAGTTAATAATCTTGCACATAATATTCATAGACTGCAGATGTCCGACTCAGAATGGGATGCAACCATAAAAAAGTCAGTACTTGAAATAATTTATAAGAAACTAAACTAACAAACAAGCCAATAAATAAAAGTGTCTCAGTAGAAGCCTCTATTGGCAGCTAAAACTGTTTTTTTTTTTACATTCTTCTCCTCTTATTTATCACTATAGGAAAGTTATCATGAACCATAAGCAGGAACACTTTACCAAACATGAATATGTTGCAATAAAGTATCACTCCCTTGTAAAATCCTTTACCACTACTGCTGTCAGTAAAGAACTTGAGTGGGTTTATTTCTGTTCTGTGTCCCATAAATATTTAGTAATATTGTGGCCTTGCATGCATGTAAAAATTGTGGAGTCACCTAAAAGCACACCAGTCCACGAAGGCCTCTTAACATAGTTTCTTTGAACTCCAATCTTGCCTTTAAAAGCACCTAAAACAACTTAGTAGTAGAGAAGGCTAGTGTTTTATGCTTTCATTGTCTCTCCTATTGCTCTAGTTTTCTGTCTGGTCTCTTTTTTTCTTGTCTCACTTTGCCCTTTTGGGTACATTAGTGTTAGCAATTTTTTGGCATTGTTGCGCTCAAAGGCAGCAACTTGAAACCCAGAAAAATCTGTGGTGGAGCTCGCATATTGAATTTAACCTAATCTGCATTAAAAACACTGTAGTTGTTGAACATGGTGAGCTTTACAGTGGCAAGTACCATCATCATTAGCTTTGAAAGCACAAAAGTTATTTTCACAATGTGCGACTTCCATAATGATATCATGCATTTTTTTACCATGCATAGCTATATAACTAGCATAAAACTTACCTGAGGTAAGGGTAGATAATAAAATATAATAGGTATTAGCAACAAACTCCAAACAATGAAGATTACAATGCACAGAATTCCAATTTGCACTAGCTTCATTTTTTTCCCCTCATCTTGTCGTCTTCTTCCAAGAGAAGTCCCTTTGGAGTCTAAAGCTTGTTTTCCATCTGATCCAGCCTTACTGAGCTCCATTCAACTGAGAGTGACGATGACAATTAGGACGGACGCCAACAGAAAATAATACAAAATCTGTAACTCCCCTTGGGAAAGATTGTTTTTATAGGCTACCCCTTAATCTCCACTGCAATCTAACTTTCGGATACTACTAGGTTACGGCTCAAGATTGAAAGTGGACGTCGTCGACAGGCGAAGCCTGGATCGCAGGCCGGACGCGTGAAGTCCATCATCTTATTATACTGTTTTTTCAAGCTTCCAAGAAGTTGAGTGCTCCCCTTGAAACCTTAATTGACATGACAAGAACGCCTCTAAAAATAGTACGGTCGAAAAACATATAAGGTCTTGCATAAAATCACATTCTGTAAGTACAGCTGGATTATACCAAGCTTACATTAAAAATGTGCTGCTCCTTGATGCTGGGCTAAGTCAATTTCACTCTGGCATTATTGAGAGCTATATATAAAGGATGCGAGGGTGAAGACATTGTTGTATTTCTTTATGTTTTGTTGAAAATAGTTTGCTGTTTATTTCCACAAATAGTTCTCACAGATGCATACTCAAACAGTGTGGTAGACTAATCTTACCATTTGGTGAAGCATTTTGGTTTCCATATTAAGCATGACAATGATGACACAGTGTGGATATTAGCCAGTGTAGAGGTTTGCATTGCTAGAACTTTCACTTGCTTGCTAGTGTCTGCCTTTGTGTTCAGCTCTTTCTGGACATTTCTTTCATCCTGCTAATGCTGCTCTTATTAGTCAATGCTCTTCTTTGTTCTGCTCTCTCCAGACATTTCTTTCTTTATGTGGTAATGCTGTTCTTCTTCCTCTTTCCCATCCCTATTAATACTTGCTACTATATAAACCAGCCCTTCTCGGCCTCTAACTCAGACTTATGGCAATCAGGCTTGTCGCTGCTCTCTGCCTTTCTTTATTCAACTCTCTCTGGATATTTAGGCTCATGCTGCTCTTGCTAGTCTCTGTCTGTCTCTGTTCATCTTCTCCTGACTTTCCTTTCTTTGCTAATACTGTTCTCACTAGTTACCTTTCTCTTTTCAGCTCTCTCCAGACATTTCTTTCAAAATCTGCTAATGCTGCTTTCTCTAGTGTCTGCCTTTCTTCATTCAGTTCTCCTGGATGTTTCTTTCCTTGACTGCTAATGCCATTCTCTTCTCTACCTTTGTCCATTTAGATATTTCAGCTGTTCCTTTCCTCAGGTGGTAATGTTGTTCTTCCCTCTGTTTCCCGCTCCCTGTTAAATATTCTGATAATTTCTCTTCATCCAAATCAGCCTTCTCAATTTCTGTCTTTCTGCTCTGTAGCCTATCTTGCATGATGTCATTTGTAGGTTAATGACAGTCACTGCTACATTTTGCACTGAGCTTTCTCACTACCATGAGACACACAGAGTATGACAACCATATTACTATATAGATAATGATGTCACTGCAATGGTAATTTATTATGTAGATCTAGACATCATAAGCAGGGGGAAAGTAGAGGTAGATAAATTCTTTATATAATCTGTAATGTTTGCCTGCTCGGTAACCAGAGCTGGGGAGTGAGAACCCATGGCCCATTCCACAATTGCTGCCAGGTTTTGGGAAAACCACCGTCGGAGAGTTCCAGTACACTCCGTGTCCTAGCCCTACCATGCGGTAGGCAATGACTGATCACCAACAGCAAGTTTACACTCAGTGCTGTTACACTAGACCCTATTGGGACTTCAAGAATTCTAAAGAGAGCACCAAGGGGAGCGAGGGACCCGACAGCCAGAAAGCTGGCTATTCTAAATGCCAACATCAGGACATGGTATCATGCTCTGACATTAATGACACATGGCCCTAGAGTTCCTGTTTATGGGGGGGGTTTCTGATATATCCCTTCACTGTAGGGTTCTTGATTCCACAAGGTCAAGTTTTGTCTGTCAAATTACTTAAGGTACCTATCTATCCAAGTGTTGTCAAGAGTGTCTGCCTGGTATCTCCCTCCCACTGCCACATCTTAGCCATGCCTCGTTAGACCTTAGCTGCGAGTTGGCCTACAGTGGCATATTGTAGGCCCTGTACTGGGTATAAGTGGGCTAGTATATGTCAACTATGACATCCTCCTTTGCATAGAGCCTGAGGTGATAGGCTGACTTGATATTAAGCCCAATGGTGACCCCTACCACTATGGACACCAGTTCAGGTCCCAATGTTTACCTTTTACTATCCTGTATGAAAGTGCTAGTATCCGGTTGTATGAACTTGAGCATCTGTTACTACTATTATAGTGCCCCAACAACAGCTGTCCTTAAATAGGTAGGGGTTTTCACTGTAGCCCTTGTAATTTCACACCCATCCCTTCAGTGAGGAACAGTGTGGAGAGTAATGAGAGGGTTTATAGCAGCTATTATTATTATATTAATAAATATCTCAACCAACTGATCCTAAAATCTTGGTAAAAAGTGAAAGAGTCAATGGTTCAGGGGGAAATATTCATAGAAGGTGCTTTATGCCATCTTGGTATAAAAGCTACCCATGGCTTCATCTGTGCTGCACTTCTTTGAAAGCTTATTGTTATTATTTCTTTTTTCAATTTGAGTGTTATGAGTACAAAAGCTGATCTATCCTATTCAACTGAAGGATTTTGTAACTGGAAAAAATTGTAACTGGAAAAAATCTCTTAGAAGATTCAAAATTCATAAATTGTCCTGTGCTCACAAAGATGCTCTTTCTGCATATAGTGCTTCGAAGAGTGAACCTATCGGCCTCAAACTTCAAAAGCAATTAAATGAAGCATCTGAGAACCGAAGACTAAGCTTACTCAATCAACTTCGTGTTTTGCGTTGCTTGTTACGCGAAGGGTTATCCGTTACAAATGACCATGCCGGGGGGTCCAACTTAACTGTGATATTGGACCAATCTTTAGCAGAATGTGCCTGGATTAAGTAAGGTGAATACCAGTCACCCTTAATAGTTAATGAGCTAATGATCATAAACTATTACGTTCCCTTTTGGCTTATATGTTGCCCCAACGTTGGTTTTCAGTGCTTGCTGACGAAACTAGAGACATTAGTAATAGGGAACAGCGCATTAGGTGGGTTTCAGAGATGTATGAAATAAATGAAGATGCTGTTCAGCTTGATAACACCACAGCAGAGACTATCTACACAGCAATTAAAGATGCGTAGTTTGAGAATTGTCGTGGTCAAGGTTACGACGGTGCCAAGGACACATTACTTGTGTTGGCAAACGATTTCAAGAGGAGTTTCCATCTGCTATACCAGTACACTGTCTAGCCCACTGTATCAATTTATGTCTGCAAGAAGTAGCCCACAAAGTCAAAGCCATCAAGGAGGAAGGACTAAATTTTGCTATGGATATGATACAGATGATCAAGGTGTCCCCTAAAAGTTATTTTGGAGCATGTGCAAAGACAACAGGAATCAAATCATGGTTCTAAAATCAAATCATTGTGCCCAACTAGATGGACTACCTGTACTGGTGCCATGCAAGCCATAATCAACAACTATGAAGCACTAAGGGAAACAATGGAGATTTCTTCTCATGGAATGGATGACTGTTCTAGACGAGCAAATGGTATTCTATCGCTTATGGATAAATTCTGCACATATTTTGGATTGGAGCTATCGGTATTAATCTTCAGTATGAATGAACAGCTGTCCATTAACCTTCAGGCAGAGGAGACTAATGTTGATGACTGTTTTATGGCTGTAGACTTGTGCATTCGATCACTTGAGAGAATTCGTACCGATCATCATTCTATAATTCTGTAGTAGTGAAAGCCTCGAAAGTGTGTTGTGATCCTCCTGTTCTACCTCGCCAAAGGCAGTTTCCAAGGAGATTAGATCATGGAGCACCACAGCATACCTCCACATATATTGAGGATTATTATAGAAAGGAGTATTTTGAGGCAATTGACCGTGTGAAGGGTGAACTACATAGACAATTTCAGCAAGAAAACTTCATTTTCGTGAAGACTATTGAATCGTTGTTGGTGGACAGTGCAAATGGCAAAAGTGTTTCACTTTCTGCAAGACTGAAAGAGTTGTATGGCAGTGATATCAACATGGATTAGTTGTAAATTCATTTAAAAATGATTCCAGATATAATCAAGGCTACACCCTTGAATGGTATCACAATCCATAAGGTGACCAGAGTTCAGACTATTTGTGACATTCTAAACCACCAATCTGGTCTCAAGAAAATCATCACAGAAGTCCATAAACTCAGAATTTATTTCTAGATGCGAGAGAAGGAAGAACTTTTTTGGAAACTATAAAAAAAAATTTCTATTAACTATAAAACATGCATTTGTTCTTTGCTCATTGTTCACTAGTCCACTAGTCTTATTAAAAATATATATATGGGTCTCAAAAATAGTCTGTGTTAGTGATTGGTTGCATGCATTCCCCCAACAGCAACATTCATCGGTTCGGAGGGCCCCCCCCAATCCATTATATGTTCCTACTTCACTGAAGATGGTGGCTTCCACAAAATAGGATTTCCATTATCCAATGCATGTTCAGCAATTGCAGACTTCTCTTTAGCACACTTTCTATTTTACTCTGGTCTCCAGTCATGGTATCCCCTATGTAGTATATATTTCACACAGCTACAAGGGATGCGGTACACAATGCACAAGTGCATACTAGCTGGCAAAACATCCTTCACTCTGCTCAGGTGTGTCCACAGAGTTCTTCCCGATCTGAAAATGACTTTGATGTTGAACTTCCTGCAGAGCCTCCTGATTTCTTCACTCATCCGTGCTGGATAAGGAATCACTACCATAGGGTCCTTCTTTTTAGAACCCTCATTGCCTGTATCGGTGTACTGATATTCCTTTCTGTGTTTAATTTTATCTGCAGATGAAAGGTTGATGAAGGCTTGCGGATAATCGTTCTCTATAAAGATTTTATTAAAATGATGTTCTTCCTTCCTAAGGTCCTCCTTCTCAGTCACTACTCTCCTGGCTCTATCATACAAGCTCTTCACCACTTCTCTTCTGACATAGATAGGATGATGTGATTTATAATCAAGGTACTGGTTGGTGAGCCTGGGTTTTCTGTCAACGGTTGCAGTTAGCCTTCCATCTTCCTTCCTGTGTAGGTGACAATCCAGAAAGGGCATCGATCCGTCCATTTCAAGTTCCATGGTTAATTTATGGATGGCCTGATGTTGCTCAGATGGTCCAACAACTCCTGCTCACTTCACTTCTTCACAATGCAGAATGTGTCAGCCACATATCTCTTCCAAAACCTTGGTTTCAGTGGGGCAGTTGTGAGTGCAAAGATTTCCGTACAAAGGTTGGCTACCACTGCAGATACCCATTGCTGCCCTTTTGAAATCTGAAGTAAGTGGATTTTAGGCACAATCCAACAGTTCAGAAATCTCGTCAGCACCTAGTGTAGTCTTCTCATGCAAGCTCTTATCTTTCGTCAACATTCCAAAAATTACTTCCATGACCTCATCAATAGGAACATTGGTAAAATGAGAGGAAACATCATAACTGACAAGACACTCATGCTGTGCCAAACATTAACTTTGATAAATTGTATTTCAAGCTAGAGGTGATATTAAATAATATGCTATGAACTTCGAAAGATTATATGACGGTGCACCTATACAAGACACAATTGGCCTGAGGGGAACCTCAGGTTTATATATCTTAGTCAGCCCATAAATCAGTGGTCTGTTTCCAGTGGACTTATGTCGTGAACTCTGAACTCTATTATTATGAGTATGGTGATTATCACGTGATTCGTACTATGACTCTGTGACAATCTGTGTGTAACTGTTGTTGATAGTTTTCGTCTCTGTTCATCTCTATTGATTCTGTTTGTCTTTGGTGTAATGTCATTCTTAGTTTTGTAAAGCCATATTATCGTTGGTCACTACAATTTACAAAACTAATATTACCTGAGACGGTAGTACGCCATGGACACTCTGCTGAAACCCTCGCGTCTCAACTTGGACCCGAATTCACTTACAGCTACCAAACAGTGGAAGCACTGGCACCAGACATTCACTAACTTCATTGAGGAATGTGGCGCTCGGGCCCCAGACAAGTTCATGACCTTGGTCAACTATGTTTCTCACCAGGTTTTTGATTGTATAGATGACTGCCCTGATTATGAAGCTGCTATTGAAACACTGAAGCACTTATATGTGAATTCACCTAACAAAATATTCGCTAGGCATTTGCTTGCCTCAAGAAGACAGCAGTCAGGTGAGACTCTTAGTGAATTTTTGCGAGATCTACACAAGCTCAGCAAACATTGTAATATTAGAGCTGTTAGCGCTGAGCAATACAGAGAGGAACTGATACGAGATACTTTTATTAATGGAATCTCTTCTCACCTGATTCGTCTACGTCTCCTGGAGAACAAGGAGTTGGACCTAAAGACGGCTTTTGATCAGGCTAATGCCTTGGATCTGGCTCAAAGGAACTCTTGAGGCGTATACCTCTCCGATGACCCCGACAGCCGCTGCAATAGCTACTCCACAAGCAGATGAAGAGAGTAAGGAGGCTATGGTTCCTACTGACTCTTCCCTTGCGACTACCAACCCCTCAAATAAGAAGTGTTTCTTCTGTGGGGGTGCTCTGCATAACAGAAAGGAATGCCCTGCTCGCGATAGACAGTGCCTCAACACTGGGACTAAAGGACATTTTCCCCGAGTGTGCTGGTCCAAGAGAATCCAACAATCTAACAAAAGGGTTACCGCTACTATGTCTACTCTAGTTATCTGCTCAATTGTCGCTGCCTGTCCAGAGAGTCTCTCCCGAGCCTCTATCAGTGTCTCAGTACGCGGACACAATCTTACAGCCTTAGTCGACTCTGGGAGTATGAACAGTTTCATAAATGCACAAGTTGCCAGGAAACTAAAGCTCTGTATCCCATCCTTCATCCCAGGACATTTCCATGGCACTCTCTACGGTCAAGGCTGCTGTCCTGGGTCACTGTTTTACAGACATTAGCTGCGCAACAATGATGTTTATACAGCTACTCAACTTGGTGTCCTCAAAAACCTTTGTAGTGATATAATTCTAGACTTTCAGGAAAAACACCACAGTATCGTTGTCAAGTTCGGAGGGGAGAGATCTGATTGTGTAGTATCTGATGTAACGTCAGTTTGTACTCTTTCAGAAGCATTACTGGGTGGGACATCGCTGTTTGCGAATCTCTTCCCCAGTTGTAAACCAGTGGCAACCAGGTCTGGGCATTTTGGCAAAGATGATCGTGCTTTCATACACCAGGAGATTACTCGACTTTTAGATGAGAACATTATAGAGCCCAGTACCTCCCCATGGCAGGCACAGGTTGTGGTTGTCAAAGACCCCTTGCTCCGACACAAGAAGCGACTATGTGTTGACTATTCTCAAACTGTGAATCTGTTCACAGAGTTAGATGGATATCATCTTCCCCGAATTAATGACATGGTCAATAACCTTGCCAACTACAAGGTGTTTTCAACATTTGACTTAAAAAGTGCAGTTCCAATCAAGGAATCCGACATGAAATATACAGGTTTTGAAGCAAATGGGAGACTCTAACATTTCCGCCGCATCCCCTTTGGTGTTACTAATGGTGTTGCAGTTTTTCAGAGGAGTATGGACACTATGGTCGAGCAAAAAGGGCTCTGGGATACCTTTCCCTATCTAGATAACATCACAGTTTCTGGCAAGGATCAGGAGGAGCATGACACTAACGTTCAGAGCCGCTATTCGCCACATATGTCTGACCCTCAATTTAGGCAAGCCAGTTTAAGCAAGACAGTGGAGTATATGAAAGTCATAAATATTCTTGGGTATTGTGTGGGTAATGGCTCCATTAAACCTGATCCAGAGAGGCTTCAACCTCTTCAAGAGTTTCCCCCCCCCCCCCCCCCCCCCCCCCCAAATAGGCAGTCCCTTTGTAGAGTTGTGGGTATGTTTGCCTACTATGCTAAGTGGATTCCACAATTCTCTGACAATGTACGACCTCTGATGAATATTACATCCTTTCCACTGGACGAAGCGGCATTGACGGCCTTTGGCTTCCTAAAGAGGGAGCTTGAGAAAACCACTCTTCATTCCATTGATGAAAGTTGTCCTTTCGTAGTCGAGTGTGATGCCTCTGAGGTTGCAATTTCTGCAAAGTTGAATCAAGGGGGGTGGCCTGTCGCTTTCATGTCAAGAACGCTCCAAAGCAGTGAGCTAGCGATAGTGAAGGAGGCTACGGCGATCATTGAGGCAGTGCACAAGTGGAGGCACTTACTTTCTGGCCAACAATTCACTCTTGTGACAGATCAACGATCAGTGGCATTCATGTTCGATAAACGGAAACGTACAAGGGTCAAGAATAATATAATTCAAGACTGGATACTTGAATTGGCATCCTTCTCCTACACAGTGAAGTAAGAGCAACCACAACATTCGTTTTGCACACATGTAGCTGTACACATGGAGAGGTGCATATACCCGAGACTGTCTTGGGAATTGAATTCATGCTTGCGAACTGGAACAGAATGCACACCAACAGAGACGATCTTGCATAGTCTTCATTCGACCCGGCAGAGACAATGTGGCACCTGACTCATTTACATAGGCCTTCATATCTTCCATACCGTCGTGTGATCTGGATGATATCCATGTGTCATCCAGGAGTAACTCGGATGCTACACTTTGTACGCTCCAAGAACTTGCCCTACTCAACTGATGATGTGAAGAGAATATGTTCGGGATGCAGAGTATGTGCAGAGTTCAAGCCCCAGTTCTATTGCCCCACTCCTGGAGCGCTAATCAAAGCCACACAGCCTATGGAGTGACTCGGCATAGACTTTAAGGGGCCATTGTCTTCCATTTCTCGGAATATGTACATTCTTACAGTTGTGGTTGAGTACTCACATTTTCCGTTTGTTTTTCCCTGTCCAAACACGAACTCGTCAACTGTCATCAAATGCCTTAACCAGGTATTTGCTCTCTGTGGCCTCCCCAGTTATGTCCCTTCAGATTGTGGGTCGTCTTTCCTCTCCCAGGAAGATTAAGATCTATCTCACACAACAGGGGATACCAGTAAGACTGCACCTTACCATCCTATTGGTAACGGTTAAGTTGAGAGGTACAATGGTATTGTTTGGAAAGCTGTTCGTCTTGCATTGAAGTCAATGAACCTGCCAGACCCTCAATGGGAACAAGTACTACCTGTTGCGCTCCACTCTATTTGATCACTCCTTACTACATCTACGAATTCCACACCACATGAGAGGTTCTTTGGGTTTCAATCTCTATGCCATCTTGGCTTATGTCTCCAGGTCCAGTATTGCTCCGCCGATTTGTTCGAGCCAACAAAAATGACCCACTTGTGGTCCAAGTTGATCTTCAAGAAGCCAATCCCTCCTATGCCCATGTCCGTTACATGGATGGCCACCATTTCTCTTCGGGACTTGGCTCCTTGCCCAAGCGGCTCTGTAGAGAGGGAATGCACTCCATCTACATTAACTTGCCCGGAAGGAGTTACTGATCACACTCAACCGCTATATGTATTTATTGTTAATTAGTTATTTTACTTTAATGTATTATTATTTCATTGTATTATTATTTATTTGATGATATATTTCTTTTGTTTTTAAATAAAACATTTTTGTATTCCATAATAATAATAATAATAATAATAATAATAATAATAATAATAATAATAATAATAATAATAATAATAATAATAATAATAATAATAATAATAATAATAATAATAACAACAACAACAACAACAACAACAACAACAATAATAATAATAATAATAATAATAATAATAATAATTATTATTATTATTATTATTATTATTATTATTATTATTATTATTATTATTATTATTATTATTAATATTAATATTAATAATAATAATAATTATTATTATTATTATTATTATTATTATTATTATTATTATTATTATAAATAATAATAATAATAATAATAATAATAATAATAATAATAATAATAATAATAATAATAATAATAATAATAATAATAATAATAATAATAATAATAATAATAATAATAATAATAATAATAATAATAATAATAATAATAATAATAATAATAATAATAATAACAATAGTAATAATAATAATTATAATTATAATAATTATAATAACAATTATTATTATACTAATATTAATAAGATGGGAA
The DNA here is from genome assembly GCA_028752905.1 of Cladorhizidae sp. MBARI D1340-BT2. Classification (NCBI taxonomy): domain Eukaryota; kingdom Metazoa; phylum Porifera; class Demospongiae; order Poecilosclerida; family Cladorhizidae; species Cladorhizidae sp. MBARI D1340-BT2. The sequence goes on along the minus strand of JAQNBH010000008.1, from coordinate 12,440,556 downwards.
AAAATTAATAGTGATATTGATTATAATAATAATAAATAAATGATAATAATAATTAATAATATGTCACTCAAATGCCCTGAGAACTGTCTCTTGCAAGCGGTACTCAATACGCTGTCACCAAGCAGTGCACTCACTACCAATGTGCTCCACAAGCTCATAATATTTACACACTTCATAACTCCAGCACAAGGACTGACTGATGGACCATCCCCAGCCTGCAATAACTGCCTTAAGTAGGCTGGCAACCCAGTCTGGATCTTACCATATATGATTCCAACACAGATGAAACACAATTAACCACGACCAATCACAAAGGCCCAACAGGACCCTAATTACAAATGTTCTGTGGGTTTAGCTACATTACTTTACACATTCCATTGAGTCTCTCATACTCATTAATAGTTCAAGCCTCCTTGTTCTCTCTTCCTTGCAGGATCATTCTTGCTTTTCCATGATCACAAGGTCGCCCCATGTCATCCCTCCCTTCTTCTCCTGAGAGCCGTCCACATACCATCTCTGTCCTTCCATTTCCAGGATTGCCTGGAGAAACCATCAGCGTTCTGCTGTTTCACTCCTGGATGGTGTACGATGTTGAACAGTTACGGCCATAGAGAGAGAGAACAGTGCGTTAGGCGTCCCACTGTCGTTCATCCAGTCCAGGCAGATGAGGTTTCTGTCAGTCGTGATGGAATGGTGCTCCACTTACGTACACCTTGAAATGCCAGACGGATTCCAACACCATCAAACACTTTTGGCTCTGTAATGTAATATTGTGTTTCCGCTGGTATCATATTCCTCGAATAATATGCTACAGATCATTCCTTCCACATCCTCCTCAGCTGATTCAAGACTGCACCAATCCCAAACCCCATGGCATCTGTTTGTAACAGGAATGGCTTCTGTTCATCTTGGCTTGCCAGTATCGGGTCTCATGTGAGAGTGTCCTTCAGCTGCTCAAAAGCTGTTACCATGTCTTTTGTCCACTCAATATTTTCCTGTGAACACTTTCTCGTGACTTCATTGAAGGATAGCTTCTTCTTCTTCTGGCGTGTGCCTTTAAACTTGTAGCTCGAGCCAAACCAATGTCTCATCGTCCAGATCCATCAGTCCACGTTCGCCATGAGGTGGTCTGTAGATCGGGCAGCGGGATGTGATGTGCTCCACCGTCTGTTTCTGGTCACCGCAGTCGCAGGCAGCATTGGTAGCGAGGCCCCAGGTCTTCATAGAGGCCCCGAAACGTCCAACCCCAGTTCTGAGGCGATTGAGGGTCGTCCACTGCCTCCGGGGAAGGTTTAGGCCAGGGACCTCAAGGGGATCTTCAATGAAACGGTGTAATCTGGATGGTTCTTTTGCCAACCACTGGTCCCTCCATTTCATCCTGGTCCAGGCGGCCTTCGTCACGTCTGGCGGTGTGGCTAGAAGCTCGTGGGTGTGCACAGCAAACGGGCGTCGGGACTTCAGTCGAGCGCGTCGAGGCCGCTCAGTGACTACCTGGTGGAGGAGGTGGAGTTCACTCATCTGTGCCTTTCGGGAGAGGGCCAGTGTGGCAGCTTCGCGTCTGATGGCGGCTGGCGCGATACCAGCGAGGATGGGCAGCTGGCTGACCGGAGTGGCTCTTAGGCAGCCGGATATGGTCCGCAGGGCACTGTTGAGTACGACGTCTAGCTTCTTGACATGAGGGCTTCGGCACCAGACAGGGGCGCAGTACTCCGCGGTAGAGAACACCAGGGCCTGTGTGGAGATCCTCAGGGTCTTGGTCGCAGCTCCCCAGGTAGTACCAGCCAAGCGACGTATCAGCGCGACACGGGCGGTGGTTTTTGCCCTGACACCTTCCAGGTGTTGCCGAAACGTCAGCATTCGGTCAAGTTTCACTCCTAGGTATGTTGGGACGGACTGGAACTGCAGTCTGCTGTTGTTCACCAGGACATTCATTTCACGCTTTGCTTCCTTGTTATTAAGATGGAACATGGATGACATCGTCTTGGCTATGCTGAGCCAGTTCTCCAGGTATGTCGATAGCGAAGGAAGGATAGCATAGTCAGGCACAAATCTCCGATAACCTACATATCCTTCTTCTTGGGGTTATGGGTAGTCCAATACCACTTTCACCTTTGCCTGAAATCTTCCTTCTCCCACACAATATCCCAAATATTTGCAATGACCCTCAGCCAACACACATTAGTTTGCTTTCAGTTTTAATCCTGTCTCCTCCAACCTTACGAAAACCACCTCCAAATGTTTGATATGCTCCTTGAAAATGCAACTGTAAATGATGATGTCGTCAAAGTATGCACCGGTCCCAGCAGTGCATCATGCTTCAAATTCTTTATCACCAACACTTCCAAATTTTGACTTACTCCATCCACCTCCACTTCAACCATGACAATTGGAAATGCTCCTCTTGTGCCATTGAATGCTTCAGCATGTCTTGTCTTAACAGTGTATTGGTCTTTTTTCATCAGCTCCTGGTTGACTACTGTCTGTGCACTGTTAGATGTCACAACATCTAACAAGATGTTGTGACATTGAGTTTGACCAACTGTCCAACTTACAGTTGCCTTCCTGTCGATCTCTGTCTCAAGAAGACCTATTTCCAGGCATTGAGTGAGAGAGTTGACCATGCTTAAGTCTTCCAACTTGATCTTGTTCATATTTGCTTTGGTGTGGCACTCTGCGGCACAGCGCCCTGGTTGGTTGCACTTAAAGGACCTTGATTTATACTGCTTGTTATACTTGAATGGTGTCTTCCCTGGCATTGACATCTGTTCCCTCTGCTTGTTAGGCTTACTTGGAACACCTCTCTGGTTTCTTCTCAATCTCTTCGATAATAACTCCTTTCAATGTGTTTTCCTAGTGGTCTCTCCGCTTCTGAACTGGTGTCTTAGTTCCACCCTTGGATACTCATTAAGTTATCTGCTGCTTCCGTTCCTTCTCTGGCTGTCTTGGGCTTTCGGTCTCTTAAATACATGGCAAGTTGCCTGGGCATTCCCTTCAATAACAAATCCAGAGCAATCAACCCTGCCACCTCCTCCATGCTTGTGCAGTATGCGATCCACTTTCTTGCAATTCACTTTCCTTGGTCTCCTGCCATCACCCACGGCTCTCCTGACTGTCTCTTAAGTTGGTCCAACTTTGTTCTGTAGGTCATCCGAGTCACCTGGAAGTGGTTAAAGGGTGCCTTCTTCACAGTGTCATAGTCAAGTTGCTCACTCACCTTCAAGTTAATGTAGACCCAGTTGGGGTGGGTGTGTAACATTGGGCCAAATAATGAGTCCGCTCTGACTTGTCCCAGTAGGTAGACATATGTGCCTGAAAAGAAGAGAATGAGTCTGTTCCCAGCAAGGACTCTGTTATCTCACTTAATCAACTCCGTGTCATTCCTCCATTCTCAGCAATAGCTCTTCCCAAAGTCTCGCTTGCAGTTTAATCTCTTCTCGATCCTCTCTCTCTCTTACATTCTGCCTCTTCCTTATGCCATCGTTCTCTATGTTCATCATCGTCTTCTCTATATTCTCGATCCCTCTGTAGCATCTCACCACTCCGTTCTGTGTCTTGCTCTTTGTTAATCTAGAGTAGATCTGGGCATTTTACAGCCCCCCCCCTAATTTCATGTGGATCCCATACTTCTATAGTCTCACTTAGCTGGCTGGATCCCATACTTCTATAGTCTCACTGAGCTGACTGGATCCCATACTTCTATAGTCTCACTTAGCTGGCTGGATCCCATACTTCTATAGTCTCACTTAGCTGACTGGATCCCATACTTCTATAGTCTCACTGAGCTGACTGGATCCCAAAAAATTACGCAATACGTAAATCAAGACGTGCGCGTGATTGAATCGTTGTCACAAGCAGTTTTTTTTTGTTTTGTTTTTTTTTGTTGTTTTTTGTTTTTGTTTTTTTGCAGGTCGCAATACGACTTTAGCCCTCAATACGACTTTAGCCCTCAAAATATCCGCTCATGCTAAAAAAAAAAAGGTAGATGCTGAATGCAGGGTTTTCAACAAAAATGGACTGCTAAGTATTTATTTACTGAAGTCGGAGGTAAAGCCCTGTGTTTAGTTTGCGGAGAGCAGATCGCCGTGTTTAAGGATTACAATTTGAGTCAGCATTACGAGACGAAACACGTGGAAAAATACAAAAACGTGACTGATGCGCGGGCTAAGCTACAAAAGCAGCAGGCTTTTTTTACCAAGCTTCACACATCCAGGGATGCAGCAACCAAGACTAGCTTTGTGATATCCCACAAAATCACTAAAAACAGTAAGCCATTCTCGGAGGGGGAGTTTGTCAAAGAGTGCTTGGTGGACTCTGCAGAACTAATATGCCCTGGAGGAAAAAAAGCATTTGAGCAAGTCCTGCTGTCCAGGCAAACTGTGACGAGAAGGATCGAGGACATTGTGGGGGATCTGGAGCTTCAGCTGCAACGTGAAGTGGCAAGTTTTGACTTTTTCTCCTTGGCTTTGGACGAGAGCTGAGATGTCCGTGACACAGTCCAGTTACTCGTATTTGTCCGTGGGATAAAGGACTTCAAGATTACGGAGGAGCTGGCTGCAATGCGAATGAAAGGGACAACGTCAGGGAGCAATCTGTTCACGGAGGTAAATGCGTGTATGGACACGCTGGCACTGAAATGGGACCGACTGGTAGGTATCACAACGGACTGTTAAATCTTACGGGGGGAAATGTCGGACTTTTGAAACGTATGCAAGATAAAGTGACTGAAATCGACGCAGATCAGAAATTGGTATTTTTGCATTGTATTATACACCAGCATGTGTTGTGCAAGTCAGTGCTAAAAATTAACCATGTTATTGATGTTGTAACTAAAATAGTAAACTTCATCAGGGCACGAGCATTGAATCACAGGCAGTTTGTTGCACTTTTGGAGGAGCATGAGACTGAGCCTAGTGACATCGGCTACCACACAGCTGTCAGATGGCTCAGCCTGGGCAAAGTGCTAAAAAGAGTTTGGGACCTGAAACAGAGATTCGAGAGTTTTGTGAGAAGAAAGGCAAAGACATCCCAGAGCTACTGGATGGCAGATTTTGCATTTACTGTTGATGTGACTGCACTGATGAATGAACTGAATACCAAACTGCAAGGCAAGGGCCTTTTTGTTCATGAAATGCACAGCCTGGTGAAGGCTTTCATGAGAAAGATGCAGTTTCTATCAAGCCAACTGGAGAGCAACATTCTCACTTACATGCAAACCCTGAAGGAAGTTACACCATCAGCTGATCACCTCCGCAGGTACTCATCCATGTTAGGAGCACTGCATGGTGAGTTTTCAAGGCAATTTGAAGATCTCAGACCAATCGAGGATGAAATGCACTTGATTTCCTCTCCCTTTACCTGCAGTGTGGATAATGCACCCAGTGATGTTCAGCTGGAACTCATTGACCTGCAGTCTGATGCGGTTCTGGCAGAGCACTTTAAGTCAGGATCACTGCTGGATTTTTACTCTTCTCTCAAGGAGGAGAACTTTCCAAACATGAGGAGACATGCTCAGAAGATGTTGGTTCTCTTTGGCTCTACGTACATATGTGAACAAACATTCTCAGTGATGAAGTTTACCAAATCCAGGTATATATAGATCCTCTCTCACTGATGATCATCTGTCAGCTTTGCTTCGCATCTCCACCTCAGACATTCAACCTGACTTTGATGCACTCGTTAAAGCCCAACAGTGACTAGATTTCTCTCACTGAACAAGAAAAAAGAAATCAAAAATACCAAATGAGGTGGTTAGACTACAAATGTAGGCATGTAAAGGCACCAACTAGCAGTGAACTGAAACACTTTCTTTGGAGGCCTTTTTCTCAAAATCACAGTTCAGTGACAATCATTAATATAATAATTATGTTGTATCTTGCTTAATATTTGGAGTGCAAAGACAATATTGTGATGTCTTTAGAAAGCTAAGAACCTCTTTCCAACTGTATATAAAACTCAAAATGTGTTTTGGGGTGAATGTGACTGAAAATGATCACTAATATATATAATGAGTCACAAATGTTAAAAATGTTCACATTTTGTCTACCATTGTTTTGAGAAATTTGATTGACATTTTTTGTAAGGCAACCTCATTGTTTCATAACATGTACCTTACCAGTCTTACCAGCTTGTCAAAACAATGCTTTTTATAACAATTAATATTATGCAGAATTGAGTTAAGCCTTTTGGCCCGGCCCTCCACAATATTTTCTGTTTCTCATGTGGCCTCATGGAAAAAATAATTGCCCACCCCTGATCGAGAGGATCAGTTTCATGACCTCTGTTGTCGTTACCATATCTTCTTGGTCCGCAGTTTTCTCAAGTTCAGATGTCTGTCCTGTCTGTTATTTCGAAGCCACTCTATATGGCAGCCAGTACAATCTACCTGGGTCTTTCCAGTGTTGCAAATCAGTGCTAACATTTATACTTGCCACCCAGGGCTCATTTAAAAAATTAAAAATATCATTAAGAAATAATAATAATGATGATGATGATGATGATGATGATGATGATGATGACGACGACGACGACGACGATGACGACGACGACGATGATGATGACGATGCTTATGATGATGATGATGATGACAATGACGATGACGATGACGATGATGACGATCTGCTCACGCTGCAGACTCAAAGCTATGTAAGGATGCCACTCCCCCACCCGAGACTGTCTGCACTCTACTTTTGATGTGTTATGTAGTCATGCACACACTGAATTTGAATAAGGAAATTGTGTTGCAATGCCCATCAGATCCACCATCAGATCCAACATATCTTCATAGGTGGTTTGAATTGGATTCTGAGCAATATATAAAATAATTACATGAGTGGGTTTTATTTAGACCTTCAGTTTGAATATCAGAGCTTGGAGGAGACTAGAATGCAGAAACTGTTTGTAGGGCATAAGCTATGTACCTATGTAAATCTAGAATAACTTATGCTGTAACTGCTGTTATGGCACAAGTATTCCTCCTTACGAGGCCACTCATACCTCCATTTGATGAATATACATGCAGTACAAGTACATGAGGCCACTCATGCTGCATGTGATGAACATACATGCAGTACAAGTATATGAGGCCACTCATTGCTGCATGTGATGAACATGCATGCAGTACAAGTATATGAGGCCACTCATTGCTGCATGTGATGAACATACATGCAATACAAGTACATGAGGCCACTCATTGCTGCATGTGATGAACATACATGCAGTACAAGTATACGAGGCCACTCATTGCTGCATGTGATGAACATGCATGCAGTACAAGTATATGAGGCCACTCATTGCTGCATGTGATGAACATACATGCAGTACAAGTACATGAGGCCACTCATTGCTGCATGTGGTGAACATACACATGCAGTACAAGTACATGAGGCCACTCATTGCTGCATGTGGTGAACATACATGCAGTACAAGTACATGAGGCCACTCATTGCTGCATGTGATGAACATACATGCAGTACAAGTATACGAGGCCACTCATTGCTGCATGTGATGAACATACATGCAGTACAAGTATACGAGGCCACTCATTGCTGCATGTGATGAACATACATGCAGTACAAGTATACGAGGCCACTCATTGCTGCATGTGATGAACATGCATGCAGTACAAGTACATGAGGCCACTCATTGCTGCATGTGGTGAACATACATGCAGTACAAGTATATGAGGCCACTCATTGCTGCATGTGGTGAACATACATGCAGTACAAGTACATGAGGCCACTCATTGCTGCATGTGGTGAACATGCATGCAGTACAAGTATATGAGGCCACTCATTGCTGCATGTGATGAACATGCATGCAGTACAAGTATATGAGGCCACTGGAGCTGTTTATCTTCGAGTTATTTCAGTACAGTTATTTCAGTACAAGTCTGTAAGTCTATAACTAGGTCACTATTTCTGTTATACTCTATAATATAACTTTTGTGTAACTGGAATCTGCTAGATCCCTACAAGCTGTTCGAGCCAGTACTCTAATTTCAGTTGTTGTTGTTTTTGTCTACAGTAGATAGAACAAGTGAAATACTGAGTGGTAATCTCTAGCTTATTTTGTAGTAATGAAGCTATATATTTTTGGACTCGTCATGAAATACAATGACTTGATCCTGGTGTCTCCAGAAACTCTGCATGCTCAATGTTGACCACACAAAGTCCTGGGCAGGTAGGGAGAACTATTCCTCTGGTGGTATTGTTAGAAAAGATGAGCTCAGTCTCACTCCTCCTGTTTAGCTGCAGGCCCACTTCACTTGCCTCCTCCGCAATAGTTTCAGGTTACTCGTCACATTCTCCCTTCTTCCACCAAGGGGCCCATCGTCCAGATAAAAGACCCCCAACTCAGACATCAGCTTCACACATATCTTGTAAATCGACGGACAAAACAGAAAGGGACCCGGCGGGTCACTCCGCTAGAACCCGAAGATTGTACCACATCACTGCCCCACACCACGGAAGAAGGCTCATAGTAGGCAGAGTGGACAAATGGAAGTAGATGAATGAAATCCTCCACTGCAAGAAAACAATTTCCCATCGAATGATGTTAAAAACATCCTTGAAGTCCACTTTCACGATCACTTCGTCCAACTAGAGGTCACGCAAGTACATCTGGGCAGCATGAACTGTGGCTTCCACACACTGTGGGACTCCAAAACACAGTTGGTGTGGGCATCCAACAGCAGTGGGTCATACACCTCATGATTCTTCCTGAGGGCTATTAGAGTGGCTCCAAAAAAGTATGGTCGAATATGCCCAAGGGTCTTTCCCTTAAGGATATGGGTCACTAATGAAGTGAAAGCCCTCAGGAGGATTGCGCCCTCTTCGTTCGCTGCAGACCCATCAAGTCCTTCAGATGTTAGGTTTGTAAGCCATCAGGACCAACAGCAGAACTATTTGGGAAGGAAATGATGGCCTTCTGATATTCTCCTCTTTGATAGCATCTCAGCCTTAGGGGCAGGAATGAAGGAATGTGGGTCATGGTTTTTCAGCTTCAGGCTATCCAGAGTAGCGGTCACTCCCACAAACAAGCCTCACAGCACCCTTATAATTGCCCATCTCCAACTTACCCAACACTCAGGAAGCCAGTGTATCCATGGGGTCTACAGACTTCCTGTCTCTCTGCTTGCAAGAAGCTCTGAGCCTAGTTCAGACAATATCTCCCTGATCTTTCTGTTCCCCACTGATGACGGGCTTCAGCACTTCCCTCCACTCCTGGTAACTTGAGACAGACAGTGTGAGCTATAAAGTAGGAGATGTTGCCAAGTGAGAGGATCATTGCCAGCCACTAAATTCTCCACTACTGTAGGCTTCATTCTGGCTGCCTGGTCCCTCGCTCCCCTCAGTGCTCTCTTCAGAACTCTTGAAGTCCCAATAGGGCCTAGTGTAACAGCACTGAGTGTAAACTAGCTGTTGACTATCATTCATTGCCGACCACATGGTAGGTCTAGGATATTGAGTGTGCTGGAACACGCCGACGGTGGTTTACCCGGACCCTGGCAGCAATTGTGGAATGGGCCATGGGTTCTGACATCCCCAGCTCTGGTTACCAAGAAGGCCAGATGGCAAACGTTACAGATCATATCAAGCATTTATCTACCTCTACTTTACCCTTTGTAGCAGCTCTACATAATAATTATCATTGTAGAGACATCATTATCTATATAGTAATATGGTTGCCATACTGTGTGTGTTTCATGGTACTGAGCAAGCTCAGTGGAAAATGTAGCAGTGACTGTCATTAAACCTACAAATGACATTGTGGCAATATAGGCTACAGAGCAGAGAGACAGAAATCGAGAAGGCTGATTTGGATGAAAATGTAAGGGAATATATAAGAGGGAGTGGGAAACAGAGGGAAGAACAACTAAACCACCTGAGGAAAGGAACAACAGAAATATCTAAATGGACAAAGGTCGAGAAGAGAATGGCCATAGCAGTCAAGGAAAGAAACATCCAGGAGAGCTGAGGCAGACACTAGAGAGAGCAGCAGTAGCAGATTTTGAAAGAAATGTCTGGAGAGAGCTGAACAGAGAAAGGTAACTAGTGAGAACAGCATTAACAAAGAAAGGAAAGTCAGGAGAAGATGAACAGAGACAGACGGAGACTAGCAAGGCAGCATGAGCAGATGTGAAGAACTATCCAGAGAGAGTTGAATAAAGAAAGGCAGAGAACAGCGACAAGCCTGAATGCCGTAAGTATGAGATAGTGGCTGAGAAGGGCTGGTGGCAAGTATTAAAATATCTAATACGAATGGGAAAGGGAAAGAAGAACAGCATTACCACATAAAAAAAGAAATGTCTGGAGAGAGCAGAACAGAAAAGAGCGTTCACTAATAAAAGTAGCATTAGCAGGATGAAAGAAATGTCTGGAGAGAGCTGAACACAAAGGCAGACACTAGCGAGCAAGTGAAACTTCTAGCAATGCAAACCTATACACTGGCTAATGTCCACACTGTGTCATCATTGTCCTGCTTAATATGGAGACAAAATGCTTGACCAAATGGTAAGATTAGTCTACCACACTGTTTGAGTATGCACAAATACTGCGAGAACTATTTGTGGAAATAAACAGCAAACAATTTTTAAACAAGCATAAAGATACGCAACAATGTCTTCACACTCTCATCTTTTAGAGCTCTCAATAATGTCAGAGTGAAATTGACTTAGTCCAGCATCAAGGAGCAGCGCATTTTTCTATAATGTAAGCTTGGTACAATCCAGCTGTGGCATAAGGTAATTTACAGCTGTGATTTTATATGTTTGTTAGACCATACTATTTTTAGAGGCGTCCTTGTCATGTCAATTTAGGTTTCAAGGGGAGCACTCAACTTCTAGGAAGCTTGAAAAGACAGTTAAGATGATGGACTTCACGTGTCCGGCCTGCGAAATAAGCTTTCAGCCATCGCGTCGATGGCATTCACTTTCAATCTTGAGCATAAAGTAGTAGTGGAGCTAGATTGTGAACCCAAGAGTGGAGATTGTGAACCCAAGAGTGGAGATTACGGGGTAGCCTACAGAGCCTATATAAACATCCTTTCAACTGGGGGAGTTACAGATTTTGTATTATTTTCTGTTGGCATCCGTCCTAATTGTCATCATCACTGTCAGTTGAATGGAGCTCAGTAAGGCTGGATCAGATGGAAAACAAGCTTTAGACTCCAAAGGGACTTCTCTTGGAAGAAGAGGAAAAGATGACCCAGTGGAGGGGGGAATAGTGCAAATTGCAATTCTGTGCATTGTAATCTTCATTGTCTGAGGTTTGTTGCTAATACCTGTTATATTTTATTATCTACCCTTACCTCAGGTAAGTGTTATGCTTATGCATTAGTTATATAGCTATACATGGTAAAAAATGCATGATATCATTATGGAAGTCGCACATTGTGAAAATAACTTTTGTGCTTCCAAAGCTAAAGATGATGGTACTTGCCACTGTAATAACTACTGTTCAGCAACTACTGTGTTTTTAATGGAGATTAAGTTAGATTCAATATGCGAGCTCCACCACAGATTTTTGTGGTAGCTTCCAAGTTGATGCCTTTGTGCAGATAATTTGCTTTCAGAACTGTGAAATTGCGTGCATCACGTAGTTATTACTAATACAGTGTTTTGTTTTTGGTAACAATGCACATCATTAGGGGCAATGCCAACTAGCACTTGCTAGTGCTAAGGCACTCCAAGTGAACAGAACAATTGACAGCATTAGCAGCAATGCCAAAAACTTGCTAAGACTAATGCACCCAAAGGGACAAAGTGAGACAAGTAAAAAAGAGAGCAGACAGAAAACTAGAGCAACAGGAGAGACAATGATACCCAAACTTTAGCCTTCTCTACACTAAGTTGTTTTAGGTGCTTTTAAAGACAAGGTTGGACTTCAAAGAAACCATGTGAAGAGGCCCAAAGTAGTTTCTTGACTGGTGTGCTTTTAGGTGACTCCGAAAGTTTTACATGCATGTAAGGACAAAATATTACTAAATATTTCTAGGACACATAACAGAACTCAAGTTCTTAGACAGCAGTAGTGAATAAAGGATTTTACAAGGGAGTAATACTTTATTGTAACATATTCATGTTTGGTACAGGGTTCCTGCTTCCTGTTCATGATAACTTTCCTCAATAAGAGAAGTGTGTAAAAAGAAAAACAGTTTTAGCTGCTAATAGAGGCTTCTACTGAGACATTTTTATTTATTAGCTAGTTTCTTTGTTTAGTTTCTTATAAATTATTTCAAGTACTGACTTTTTAATGTCACATTCCATTCTGTGTGAAGTGGGTGGGACATCCGCAGTCTATGAATATTATGGGCAAGATTATTAACTTAACATGTTCAAATTATTGCAGGACAGAGAGGAGGATAATATAACTGATTTGGAGCTGATAAATGGTAAACAGTATACGTAAATGTTTATATTATTATTATACAAATATAAAGTCATGCAAATGTATATATATATACTATCCTTGAAACTAAGTAAGTTTTGTAAGCCAGTTAATCCATGACTCTGAACATGACTCACATCATTCGACCAATACCACAGTAGACCTTCACATAACAAACCCTATGGCATCCAACCCTGATGTGATGTACAACTAAACATGATTGTGGTCAAGAAATGAGTGTAGCTGCTGTTTTAAATTGACACGTCCCTTCGCAACAGCTAAGTGGAAGATAGCCAGCGTATGAATAACAGGTGTGTATTTAGCTCTTCAATGTTGTTTCAATGCTAATGTCATGTGTATTAACTGATTGCTGCAAGTTCAGGTACTTAGGACAGTAATAATTATGTACAAAGTTTAAAGCAGTGGGCTTGAATTAACCAGAATGTAGTAGCTACATTTGGAAGAGTTATGCTTAAATAACTCACAACAGAAATGGTTGGCATGAGTCACATGATGATTGACATGAGTCACATGATAACTTGCATGAGTCATATGAGCTAGCTAGGCACATGGTAAATTAACTGTAACTATATTCAAATATATGGCCAGCCAAATGGATCTCCATTATATCAGTGGCAGAAGAACATGGATATTCTCTTCTTTCCTACTAAATGACAAACGTTCTCACAAGAAGAGATTACATTAAAATATCTGCTATGCTTATATAAATATCAAAATTGCTTATGTTTTTGTTACATTCCAAATAATATAGCTCCATAAGAATACAGAAATGTTTTTCAGTTTCAATGTAAAAGAAAACATAAGCTCAAAAATTCCTCTTATTTCAGTGGAAGCAGAACAGGGAAGGAGGAGAAGGTAGGGTGGGAGGGGGGGGGGAGCAAAGGCAACTCTCCCTGTATTTTGGAAGTGTTTCAACCCTCTGACTTCGTCTCTATATTCACTAAAGAAGAGTAAAAGGGAATATATAGCTCACCTTGTCTCTTACTAGCATGAGATCAGTATTTCTTGTTCTACTTATTAAGACCCCATAGTGATCGCTACACTGGTACCAATCAGCAAAGTCTCTGGCTATGCAAGAGACTATACATGATATGCATACATAAATCTGACACCCTACTTTGTTCATGCCTCTGCCACCTCATGTTATTCCACTGTTTTATGGAAAAATGGATTCTTATATTAATAATAATTATATAAAAGAATTGCATTTATACCATATAGCTTTAATTATTCTAATTTATAACTCAACTGCAAGATGTCTACATTATTAATGTACATAATTATAATCCTAAATAATAGCTACACATGGTCGTTTTGCTTGCCGAGAGAATTTCTTTCGTGAACCAACTTCCAACATTTGCGTGCCGCAATGTCCAAACTGGAGACAAGAACCCAAACCACAATCCATAACACTTGATGTTGTTGTATTTTTGTCTTTCTTTGCCGGCTTTGTGGCATCAATTGGAATACTGATAATATCAACAATACGACGTGGAACTATGTAAGTTGTGATAATCACTGTTTTCAAAATGATTTATTGTAATCTTGCAAACAACATTTTCTGTCATAGGCTTGCATATCCCAATTCTCTGGTTGTCTATATGACAATCGTTTACTTTTTTCAGAGTAAGTCAACCACACCAACTCTACAGGTCACTCGTACAGTTTATGTGTATGCAAGACATGGAATATATGCATTATATAGCGGACATGTCAATAAATTAAGTTAAGGTGAAATCGAGTGTGTCATGTTCAAGGACCCTGAACCCATACCTCCATGCCTAATATATTCAGCCAGCTGGGGATATTGGGCAATTTAACAGCTGCTGTGTTGCTTTATGCTGTGTATGTTCTGATAGCTAAGTGGTGTTTGGATTTTACAGGAAATGCGATGTGCTAAGTTGGAATCCATCATTAGTCAGCATTTTTAGGGTGATCATGAGTCAGCATTTTTAGGGTGACTCACACGTATATATTACAAACATAATTAACTTGTCATTATAGGGAGTGTGTGTGTATGATTTAGTCCTCTCCAGCTATTGTGAAGTGTAGCTGATTAGACACTCTAGCTTTAACCACTTAGGTTGAAATGAATGACCATTAGCAACCTTTGAAAATCTGTAATTTAGGCCAGGTCTGAACTGATTTGTTGATAACTCGTACTTGTCAATATCAGGAATATCACCGCTAGCTAAATCATCAATATCACTTACTATATCTCTGCATCGCAATGTATCAGATTCCATCTAGGATGTTTTGATCCAGGATGGTAAAGCTGATCACGGTCACAAACGCCTGATATTATCCCATATCCAATACTATTAGTTTCACATGTCTCCCCTTCAGCTTGTGATGGAGAACTCGTGCTTTTAAAATCCTTGTAAAGTGATATTTTGAATGGCAACTGTATTATTGTCACATGGCATGCATGAGTCAACAATTTTCACTGCACAATTACTTGTTAACCACAATTACATTGAGGGGGCCCAGCTACCACCTACTTCCCATGGCTACGCCTCTGACTTTTATTCTTAGTGACTAATATGTACATGCCACACTTTCATGGCACCAACCAGAGAAATGGAACTTTTGTCTTTGAGATTTTATAATCATAATGATGATGATGATGACCACAATGATGATTATCATCATTTTATGATTTGGCGGGTTGTAGACCAATATCCCCCTGATGAATAATCACCAACAGCAGTGTTCCTTTCAATGAACTCTCATTTGACATAATAGACTTTCTCATGTGCATAATGTGATGGTTCTATTCTCTCACAACAGATTTCCTTTATATCGTCACTTTCTTTGACCGAGCCAAGTTGTACTGCTCTTCAGAAAACTTGTTTGCAACCATTTCACATGTGACGCCATTTTGTGTCATTTCAGGTAATGAGATGCATAATATTCATAGCCGTACTCTTATTATTGGTTATTTCAATACAGGCATGGTTCAAGTATACAGCTCACTTTCAATAAGCTTGTGGTGGTTTATGCTAACAGCTTCACTGTTCTGGAAGGTATGGTTTCCACTGCACGCTAGATCCTTCCTACTAACAAGAAAAATAAAATACATTCATGTTGGATGCTGTCTGCTTGGACTCCTCCTTCCGTTGATTCCAGTTATTGCACTCGTGAGTAATTTTGCAGTTGAGGTCAAGTCGTCCGGCGGTACATTGAACTTCCTTTCAGGAGGACTAGGCTTCGTATCCATACGCTTCCCTCCTTTTCCTTGCAATGGAGGCAATACAGCTATCATCTTTTATTCCGTCATCCTTCCAACAGATCTCTTGTTGGCTGCTGGCATTACTCTCACTATACTTATTTTTTGGATTCTCCACAAGGTCAGTCTTGTAATTATAGGTTTCTAAATGGAATAACATCAGTCAAATTTAAAATTGTACTTTTTTATCCACTACATACATAGTGCACACATAACTCACTGCATATTCATGATTAGAATACATGTGTACTATTAATTGATCACACTACATTGCACACATAATATTCATGATTAGAATACATGTGTCCTATTAATTTGTCACACTACATAGTGCACACATAATACACTGCATATTCATGATTAGAATACATGTGTACTATTAATTGATCACACTACATAGTGCACACATAATACACTGCATATTTATGATTAGAATACATGTGTACTATTAATTTATAATACTACATAGTGCACACATAATACACTGCATATTCATGATTAGAATACACGTGTACTATTAATTTATCACACTACATAGTGCACACATAACTCACTGCATATTCATGATTAGAATACATGTGTACTATTAATTGATCACACTACATAGTGCACACATAATACACTGCATATTCATGATTAGAATACATGTGTACTATTAATTTATAATACTACATAGTGCACACATAACACACTGCATATTCTTGATTAGAATACACGTGTACTATTAATTTATCACACTACATAGTGCACACATAACTCACTGCATATTCATGATTAGAATACACGTGTCCTATTAATTTGTCACACTACATAGTGCACACATAATACACTGCATATTCATGATTAGAATACATGTGTACTATTAATTGATCACACTACATAGTGCACACATAATACACTGCATATTCATGATTAGAATACATGTGTACTATTAATTTATAATACTACATAGTGCACACATAACTCACTGCATATTCATGATTAGAATACACGTGTACTATTAATTTATCACACTGCATGGTGCACACATAATACACTGCATATTCATGATTAGAATACATGTGTACTATTAATTTGATGGGCTGACTGGTATTCATCCTATTTGTGGGTAGATGTGGATTGGGTACACACTTTGTAATGTTAGAATGTAGTAGGGATTTACATTGACTTCAACAATATGTGCAGAATAGAAATGCATGTTATTGTTCTGAGAAATATATAGAAGTGATGACATTGAGATATGATAACTTTATTCAAGTAAGAAATCACCCATCATGAGGTTAAATCTAAACTATGTTGTGTATTATAAGGCCTTTGAAGAGGGGAAAAAACATGTCTATAGTACAGTAATTATTTCTGGACAGACTTAAGTGTTTGGGCACAATTGATGAGCAACTAAAGTTTTGTTAGTTTGCAAACTTTCTCAAGATGGCAAGTAATAAAGAGCACATGTATAAACTAAGATGATGATATCCAGCTACTTCACTCTTTATGGCAGTGGAACTACCAGGTTTATTTACAGTCACTCACTGATGTAGTATAAACTAGCGAGGAATAACAAATGGAGAGAATGACCATTAATAGGGAAAGAAACGTGAAGAGTAAATATACGAACTACAAACTATTCATAACTTAATTTCTTTTGTGTCTTGGTATGGAGGAGAGATCAGCTTCACAGACCAAACAGAACATGCAGAAAGCACCCTCACTTGTTTCCATTTATGATGCCATCCAAATAACTCGACCCACATTCACATCAATACCTTCTGTTGCCGGCAAATCCTGCCAATTGGAGCAGCCAGTAATTACATTCCAGCAGAATGACTCTATTTTTTCAAAGTCCTTTACTGAAAGGCAAGACTCAGCAATGCCAGATTAGTGATGTGCTAGAGAACCATGTTATTAATCTACATGTTATTAATCTTCCACACTCAACAAATGTTTCCCTTATTTGTTCATTTAGTTGTCTTATTGTGATTTTGCGGTCTATCCTTCAATCAGGAGAAACCTGACCACTCTTCCTGACTTCTCCCAACAGACTAATTCTTGTATAGCAAAAAATTATAGAGACCAAAAATTGGGTGTGAGACTTAGGAAAAGTTTAACTTAAAAAAATTCTATTCACACCATTACGTATTCCTCTCCATATTTCAACTGTGTCAACAAATTCTCTAGAATCAACCCTGTTGATGATGTCACCATGTGATGTAAGGTTAGGACTATGACATGGAAAAGTATGTAGTCAACTAACTACAGTACATTTGTCCAAACTGGTTGCAGGGTTAAGGTGTATAGTCAACTCTCACCCTATCTAAGTTTTAATTATTTCTCCATTAGTGAGCATAAAGGGGAATCAGAAGCTCATGTGCATTCAACTTGTCTCAGCTTCCGCTCTATCTAAGTTTTAATTATTTCTCCATTAGTGAGCATAAAGGGGAATCAGAAGCTCATGTGCATTCAACTTGTCTCAGCTTCCGCTCTGCTTGAAGTGTTAGAGCTTCTGATGCATCATCTTTTCCATCACTCCAGAACAGCCCACCATTCAGCTAGAGCTTTACCATGGTATAAGCTTCACATCTCATAGTGATGGTTTGACTTGACTATGGTGACCACAGCATATAGACAGCTAACTACAATTAGCTTTTATCTCTCACTAGGAATTTTCCCCTACACAGCATCTAATATCTCTGTCATTTAGAACTCCTTCACACACTGATTGAGGAATCACCTGTAGCTATGTGTGATTCATAATATAGCATACATGAGCATACCACTACAGAGCAATTAAAGTTGAATTGGGATAATTGTAATAAAGGTTTCAACAACAATAACAACAACAACAAAAATCTGACTTCTATATAATATATATATATACACACACAGTGCAAGGAGGTTAAACAAGTTAAACAATTATAAGGAGGTGGCCCATACTGGAGTTGCAGAAGTTTGGATGCCATACAGATGTAGCTCTTGTCATAGATATATAGCTCATATTACTAGAGCTGACCAACTTCTGAACTATCACGAAATGGGGTGTGTCAAATGCAACAAAACACACAAAGAAACAAAGCTCACACAGCAGTTAAAACTCACTTTGGCAGCTTCTTAGCATATAAAATGGTGCTCACAGCCTATTTCATTTCCAAAAATACTTCCGGTGTCTCTTGAATCCTTTGCTATATAGCAGCGCAAAAAAAAAATCAATAACTGTGAAATTCTTCTTCATGGATCAAGTTTCTCTGTATTTCTATCTGTTTTCTTCCACTCCATTAACTCAATTGGCATAAGTGCTTTCATTAGAAATCATAGCACCATAAGACCGCAAGACTTTCAACAACTTCTTTTAACATAAAATTAGGTAAAGGGTAATCAAAATACTAAACATGTGAAATTCTGCTATTTGGTTTGTGGAGATCTCACATATTGACCCTACTTGAGTGCTGTTGTGGATAGCACTATAGTATTTATGGGTCCAGTCAACATTAGCAATATAACAACAAAAAATAGAGCTATATTTGCAAGGAAACAAGAATGTACTCAACCATTAGATTATTTAAAATTATGTACAACAACATTATACTGCTTATTTTACGTGACTGGAGAGTGAAGTGAGATTTTGATGGTGTTGCCATGCATGATGCACCTATTATATCTATGTTTCTATGCATGTATGTATTCACATGTTCATCTGTTAAACAAATATGAATAGAGCACCCTCCTTAAATCAGAGGGCTTATGTTAATAGGGAATGTTGTCATAGTGAACAAAAAGATTGAGAAAACAGCAGTAGAGTTGATGCTAGAAAACTGGCAAGTGAGAATGGGCTTCATGCTTAATAGCTGACCTGAAAGGATAATGGAGGTCAACTCAATGAATACCAACTTCATCTATTGTTTTGCTGGTAATATTTCATCAAAGGTTCAGACATCATATGCAGTTAACCATGTAGATAGAGTTAGTCTTGGTGCAACTATATGCCCTTCCCATTGTGGGTGAGGTGACAACTGCCATAGGAAATAACAGTTGAAGAATTATGATTTTAAAAATTATCATGCGCTTCGTTCCTTCCTTCCAGAGGTCGGTTTAAACTAGCAAAACAAATTGGGCATGTAGTTTTCTTATAACTGTGATAAACCTCATATATATATACATGCACATAAACTACATTACCTATATACTGAATTCACAAACACAAATACGATAAATAATCAACAAGGTAAAAAACTTCTAAAATTATCGGTTTTGCAGTGCAGTTACCTAGCTACAGTGTCTAGTCAGCCTAGAACTAGATGCCGTATCTTCAAGGGAACGTACAAATCTCATCGTACCAGCTAGAGACTTCAAACAAATTGTGTTTCAATCAGTGGCTCATTAGCTAGTCTATTGCATCATTGCACTCATGATAACACTCATCAGTTCCTGTTACAAATTAATTACACAATATTGGTCAAACTGACTCACTGTGGTGTTAATTCCGACGTAACTACTTAATTTATCAATGAGCTCTAGTTGTAGAGGTGATTATGCCATTTTTCATGAGGTGTAAAATGATTATTAATCTTGATTATTAATCTTGATTATTAAAGTCAACTTATTCTCTATCATTCTATGGAAAGAGAGAACTGGCTACATAGTTGGAATATAGGAAGAATAAAAGATAACTGGTGCACAAGTCGATAGAGGAGAGATGTGCTAATAATGTAGAGCATACGGAACACAATAAACAGTGTTAAGAGTGAAAACTATCACTTTAATACACCAACACTCGCCTCACAATGCCCTGCATTTGTTACTACTAGTTTAAATCATCATATTATGTGTCCACTTGGGTAAAGGTCCTCTAAATATTAGGTAAATATATATATATTTGAGGGATTGGGGGCTGGAGTGTTGATTTGACAAGTGAAGTCAATCCAATAAACAGAATAACAAACAAACATTAAAACAATAATTATATCTTAATTAATAGACTACTTGTAAAAAATAATCGTCATTACAACTAAAGCTGGTGCCCAGCACAGCTGCAGTATTACCTCGCTGAACGGCTACTGCAATCCGCTGGGAAAGGAAAAAGGAGGAGCGGGGATCATCCGTTTCCCGTTTGAGATGGTTACCCAAATCTGAAAAGAAAATACCTGCAGACTTGCCAAATGAACCAGCCGTCTCGATCCCGATTGGCACAAAAAATGGGAGACAGCCAAAGAGGAGTATTTACCGTATTTGCCGGAGTATAAGGGTTGCCGGAGTATAAGTCGCAGTAGTAGCTCCAAATCTTCTTCTCCAATGGAGGGGTGCGACTTATAATCCGAACATGCCGCTCCTTAAACAACTGGGCGGGGTCTCTAGTGGCACGAGTGTCGATAAAATGTATGGGAAGTACACTGCTGGCTTTAAGCTCAAAGTAGTTGGGTATGCAGAGAAGTTCGGAAACAGAGCAGCGCAAAGAGAGTATAGAGTCAGTGAAAAATCGGTCAGGGAATGGAGAAAAAAGAAGAGTGTTTTGACAACGCTGCCGAGATGCGCTAAAGGAAGGAAGGAGTGGTATTCGAAACTTTACCTATTGTCATTGCCTATACTCCAACTATTATAGATTTTCAAAATGATGGCCAACTTTGGGGGGTGCGACTTATATTCCGGTGCGACTTATACTCCGGCAAATACGGTAATCCTCTTACGGTATTCGGCATTGCTTGCCACCGAGCCAGGGCCATCAGAAGACAAGGAGGCGTAGGAGGGAGCGAAGGTGTCTACAATTGTAGAATCCCATACCAAAATACGCCCATTCATGGAAGCCCCATCCGGACGCTTACCATCAGAACGTGACAAGCCCGGAGGATCCAGGTGCGAGGGAACCTTGATGGCTGCCAAGGACCGCTGGATGATCTCATTCACTCCGTGTCTGGAGTGACGCCCTTGGCTATACTTACAACTGAGGCCGTGTGTGCCGTACTTGTCAACATTAAGACCACACAAATGACATGAGTGAGGGTGACAGATGGGCGTAAACCCATAGCAACCTTGATGACATCGTCATCCATACGAAGCCCCAGTGAGGACATGGGAAGGGTGTGGATCCATGCTCCAGACTCCTTGCAAGCTGCAGCCTGAAGCCTCGCACGAGATGTTAAATCCACTGCTGAATCTAAAAGGGAAGCATACGCCATCTTCACGTGAGGATTGTCCCAAGCCTTTTGTTGCGAACAGCTAGTGTTATCGGGAGGAAGGTTATTGTTACCAAGGCTCCAAACTTCCAAAGCTGAGTCACAATCACTGTAATTTAAATGAAGACTAGTAGGAAGGATCTGATGAATAAGATCGAAAGCACCGTTTGCTGATGCCAAAAAGGCAGAAGAAACAAGCATAACGGCACTTCTGATCCCAAGACCACCAAAACTGACTGGGAGAGAAGCCTGAGCCCAAGCTGGGTCATTGACATCAAGAGGAATGTTGGAGATCTCACTCAGGATGGAGCATTGCAATGAATCAAAATCATGGAGTGTGGGTGAAAGGAAATAAGGGGTGGTTCTCAAGGAATATAAGAGCTTTGGAATCGAGAAGGCGTGGCGAAGGAGACAGAAGGCATTGTGGGCATGAAGGTGTGTGAGTCTGCTGCCCATAAACCTCAAGGAATCGATCTTGGCATTGATCATTGCTTCAATACCAGCATTACCACCGATAGGGGACCCCAAAAGAGTGGCCACCTCCGGATTGACTACCCTGAGCCCTGGAGCAGCACAAAGAGCCTCCCCCAATGTTGCTGGGTCGGGGCAAATGAGCTCACACTTGTCCCGGTTCAGTTGCAAACCCACCTCCTGAGCTGCAGACTCAACCACATCCAGATCCTGGAGCACTTCGCTCAAACTAGAGAACTATGGAGCCAGCCTAACTCATATTGATGTATTCTCATGCTATACACGCCCTTACTAACTTGACGACCCCTTACCTAGCGCATGCTCTCTACACATTCCTCACTTGTCCATGCATTGCTATTCTATGAACATCGTTCTATATCCAGTTCAGTCTGAGTGGCAAATGCGTATAGCGCTATCCTTCGATGCATGGACAAGTCTTTTTGCTAGTCTCTGATAGCTAGTCTCTGATAGCTAGTCTCTGATAGCAACAATTCGAGAGTAAAAGGAAGAGCGAATTCTATTTAACTCCCACCCACCCATCATGGCTATCCCCTGCCCATTCGATGGATGCGACTGGGCGATCCCAGAAGGAACAGACACCGCCCTGGCACCTGTCCTCCTCACCACACACGCCATGAACCACCGGACCAACCCCAGAGCTAAACCAGCTCCGGTGAAGCGTCCAGAACTAACATCAGGGGGAACAACGGAAGCCTGGACCTACTTTCTACAGAGATGGCGATCATACGTTACATCAGTACAACTGACAGGTCAGGACCTTACCATACAGGGTACTCCTTACTTATTGTTGTCCCGCTCGCGAAAAATAAAAAACGCTAAATGATGATTTGATGTCGTTGTGCGTCGCCAACGATCTAAGGTGACCTGAAACGTTCACAGCTTATCGTGGTTCAAAATAAAAAACGCTAAATGATGATTTGATGTCGTTGTGCGTCGCCAACGATCTAAGGTGACCTGAAACGTTCACAGCTTATCGTGGTTCAAATATAATCGTGTCATTAGCATGTAATAATGTTTATTTTATAATATGTGTATTTTATAATATGTGTATATTTTTAATATGTTTACATCATTTCATTTGATCAGGGAGTCACATAGAGAGGCCACTGTGACAGATGGAGGAAAATATTGTTGAAGGCATCCGTGCCATTATCCCCATGAATTTCACGCCACAAGAATTCATCGATGTGGCCTGCAAGGGTGGTATTTGGCACACCAGCCATAGCCTTGAATTTTCTTTTGCAGTTCTTCCAATAGACTTCCACCCGGTTAGTGCAAGTTCCTGTCACCGGATCCACAAAATTATGACTGTGGTTCACAGTGGAGTGTTGGTAAGGAGGCACAACATTTAGTTGGGCAATGCCGTTGTATGCTGCCCAACAGTCAGATCTTACGTGTGAACCGGGGGCAATGTTGGTCTGTATCAGCGGCAGGAGTGTTGCAGCAGTCCTGTTGGGCACCAGATTTATGAAGCCCGTTTTAGTAGCAGGGCAGTATCCACCGAACACCCATCTTGCAGGGATGATGCGCCCCATATGGTTCTTTCTTCTGCATATAACGGACTCATCAATCTCCACATCAACTCCTTCACCACCAATCTGGTAGGGATTCATCACCAACCATTCTGAGCATATGGATCGGAAAAACTCAAACCATTGGATGATGGTCTTTTCCGATACCCCCGTCATTTCCACAGTTGTGTGAACGGGCATCTTGTGGCTCCAATGGAATACCAAACGGATGAGCATGGATAAGGGTAGCTTGGATTTGGCCCAGTAAGATCCATGACGCATGGTGATGGTCTCGGACTTGTGTGTGGGGCAGCGCCATTGTCTGGTGTCTCCACGGCCAGTTCGCACCCAGGTCATGCTACACTGACAGATAGAACAATTAGGTGCAGTTCGTCGTATAGTTTTATTTTGGCGCAGGAAGGCCAATGCTGCATCCTCTGTCAGTGTGGCTGCCATCATGGTTTAATTTAATGCACATCAAATCATCATTTAGCGTTTTTTATTTTTCGCGAGCGGGACAACAATAAGTAAGGAGTACCACCATACAGTTACTAGAGTGCTGCGACTCTAACCTCAGGCGCGATGTCACCAGAAATACGGTCGGACCCTTACCAATTGAGGGTATGACAGAGAAGGACTTACTTGCAGCCATAAAATCCCTCGCAGCCATAAAATCCCTCGCAGAGACGGCCGAGAACACGAAGGTGGCTCGCGTAGCCTTATCAAGAATGACACAGGACCGTACTGAACCCATCCGAGCATTCGCTGCACGCCTCCGGGGACAAGCTGAGGTATGTCGCTTTTTGAAGAAGTGCCCCGATTGTGATGGAGTGGTGAACCAGGGCGAGGAGCGGGTGGCTGACCAACTCTGCATAGGCCTGGCAGATGCAGAGATCCAAGAAGATCTGCTCAAGCATCCCGACCAGGACATGTGCGTAGAGGACACCATCCGCTTCATTGAAGTAAGAGCAGCGGGGAAGAAATCAGCCATGACGATGTCGACCCCTAACAACGCACATGCCCTTGACGACCACGGTGCTGATGCCGTGACGTCACAATACAGGCGGCAACAACGCCCACCATCTCAACGTGAACTCCCCACCCCACCCAGGGGACGTGGCAACACTCCACCTCGCCAACAACGGAAGCCCAGACCCCAGGCAGCACAACCATCAGGACCGTGCACCTACTGCGGCCAACGCAGGCATGGCGAGCAAGAGAAGACTGCCTACCGTCGGATCCATTGCCCGGCTTTCGGCAGCACCTGCACATCATGTGGCAGGCAGCACCACACAGCCTTAGTATGCTGGCAGCGAACGGAACATGAATCCGCCCTCTCCGAAATGGCTCAGTGAATGTCAGAAGGTACCCTGCCCCACCAAACATGGCAGAGTGACACCTCATCCTGGATACAAAAACACTCTCCCTCGCAACCCGTGATCGCCATCCTAGTCTCCTCCCACGCGGAGGACTTCAGGAACCATGGCCACACACTGCCCCAAGAGTCCAGACACATACGCACCACGGCACTCGCGGACACCGGCTGCCAGAGCTGCCTGGCCGGCCCGGACCTCATGTCCAAGCTGCACCTTGGCCCAAACGACCTCATCCCTGTCAACCTGACAATGAAGTCAGCCAGTGGAAACAACCTCCCCATCCTCGGGGCGGCTCTGCTGCGTCTCAAAATCCCATCTGGCAAGGAAACGCGCCAGATGGTATACTTCAGTCCTGAGGCATCCCAGATATACTTAAGCATGGCCACCCTGGCCGACCTGGACATGATCCCAAGAGACTTCCCGTCCGGATCATCGTCCACCCTAGACAACAGGCCCAGCCCCAACGCTGCCCAGATCTCCCAGACCACTCAACCGACACCACCAGCAGAGAGACCCTTAAAGAGGGCGTATGGAGACGCTGCAAGAGCCCCAAGTACCGCTACAATGCCCCCAGAGAGGCGACCGGGAGTCAACCCACCCCGGACTAGCGATGACACCCCACTTATCAACCAGGCGAGACGACCTTGCTCTTGCCCTACAAGATCACCGCCCCCGCCCCGCCCCACAGGCCTTCCCTACCCAGCCACACCGGAGAACAGGGCACGTCTCGAGCAACACCTACTACAGACGTATGCGTCGAGCTCATTCAACATTTGTGAGCATCAGCCCCTCCCTATGATGGCTGGACCTCCGCTCTCATTGAGCATCGACCCCAACGCCGTCCCCAAACCATGCCACACACCCATCACCGTCCCCATCCACTGGCAGGATGAGGTTAAGGCTGGATTGGACCGTGACGTCCGCCTTGGAGTTTTGGAGAAGGTCCCCTTAGGGACCCCGGACACTTGGTGCCACCGCATGGTGATATGCACCAAAAAGGACGGGTCCCTGAGGCGGACCATCAACTTCCAGGAGTTGAACAAACATGCCACAAGAGAGACACACCATTGCGCCTCCCCTTTCCACCAGGCCAGAGCCGTTCCAGGCAACACGAAGAAAACCATCTTTGACGCCTGGAACGGCTACCACTCGGTAGCCCTCTCACCAGCAGACCGGCATTTCACCACCTTTATTACCCCCTGGGGCAGATACCGCTACTGCACCGCCCCACAGGGATACATCGCCTCAGGGGACGCCTACACGGCACGGTACGATGCGATTGTATCTCACATTAGCCGAAAAACGAAGTGTATCGACGATGCCCTCATTTGGAGCGAGTCTATCGAAGAAGCATACCACCAGGCCACAGAATGGTTAGACATCTGCGCACGGAACGGGATAACACTGAACCCGCGCAAGTTCCACTTTGCGCAGGACGAGGTGGAATTTGCCGGGTTCACCATCACCCCATCTGAAGTAAGACCATCACAGAAGTACCTGGAGGCCATCACCGGCTTCCCTACACCCAAGAACATCACAGACGTACGCGCCTGGTTTGGCTTAGTCAACCAGGTCGCGTACGCCTTCTCGATGGCCCCAACAATGCAGCCGTTCCGGGACCTCTTGAAGCCCACCAACCCATTCCTAACCCATTCCTATGGAACGAGCAGACACAACGCGCGTTCGACCTCTCCAAGACCACCATATGCCAAAAGATTGCTGAAGGAGTTACCATCTACGACAAGAGTCGACCCACATGCCTGGCGACAGATTGGAGCAAAGACGGGATTGGGTACTGGCTATTTCAAAAACACTGCCAGTGCCCATCCCGCGAGATCCTCTGTTGCCAGGAGGGATGGAAAGTGGTGCTGGTCGGCTCGAGGTTCACGCACTCCGCTGAGTCCAGGTACGCCCCCATCGAGGGGGAGGCCCTCGCAGTGGCAGACGCCCTCGAGAAAGCACGTCACTTCGTCCTCGGGTGCAGTGATCTCCAGGTTGCAGTGGACCACAAGCCACTACTCAAAATCTTTGGGGATCGCTCACTCGAGGACATCCATAACACCCGCCTCAGAAACCTGAAGGAAAAGACACTGCCTTACAGGTTCCAGATGATATACATTCCTGGGATACGGAACCACACGAGTGACGCTCTGTCCCGCCATCCATCTGGCGACCGCCTTCCAGCGAAGCTCTACCTCCAGGATGACAACCACTCGGACACATCCAGGATGAACCCATCAGGCATCCCGAAATGCCACGTCGCGTCGCTCTCCACCACATCAGAGGACGCTGACGAACTCGCCACTGCCCTGTGTGCCGCCGTCCATCACATACCCATCACATGGGAAACCCTCCAAGTCGCCACAGTAGCTGACCCGGCACTACGACTGCTATCCGAAGTCATCGAAGACGGTCCACCCGAGGCAAGGCACCACATGCCTGCCATCATTAGGGAATACTACTTCCCCATTCTTGATACAATCACAAATGTGGACGGCGTCCTCGTGAAAGGTGAAAGGATCATCATCCCACTCGCACTCCGCCAAAGATGCCTCGATGCCCACCATGCCGCTCACCAAGGCACAACCAGCATGTATGCAAGGGCACAGACATCACTCTACTGGCCAGGCATGTCTAAGGAAATCACCGCAACCAGGCAACACTGTGCCACCTGCAACGGTAACGCCCCGTCCCAACCTGCCATGCCATCAACGACACCGGCCGACCCTCAGTACCCCTTCCAGCACATATGCGCGGACTACTTCCACCACGGAGGGTTCGCGTATCTCGTGCTGGTGGATCGGTACTCAAACTGGCCGGTCGTCACCAGATCCACGAACGGATCAGAGGGCCTCTGCCAAGTCCTACGAGATACTTTTGCCACCTATGGCATTCCAGAGAGCATCACCTCTGATGGCGGCCCAGAGTTTGCCTCCCACACCACCAGGGACTTCCTATCCTCATGGAGTGTACACCATAGAACGTCCTCCGCCTACAACCCCCACGCAAATTGCCGGGCTGAGACAGCGGTGAAGACCACCAAGAGGCTGATCGCCGGCAACACAGGCCCAGGCGGCACCCTATCAGACGACTTTCACTTGGCGCTTCTACAGTACCGAAACGGACCAAGCTCCGACACTGGCATGTCTCCAGCACAATGCCTCTTTGGAAGGGCCACCAGAGACCTCCTCCCTGGACTCCCTGCCACCTACCGCCCGCACCAGGACTGGACATCGAGACTGGACCTCCGTGAACGTGCGCTGTCCAGACGCCAGGTCACCGGCCGTGCCAGATGGGACGAACACACCCAAGGTCTGTCCCCACTCCGTTGTGGTGACACAGTCATGATCCAAAATCAGACTGGACGTCACCCAACGAAGTGGGACAAGTCTGGCACGGTCGTGGAAGCGACGGCTCTGGACGGCTCACGACACGGAACAGACGCTACCTCAGGCGATTTAATCCTTTCACCACCTCGCCCAACCCGTTCACAGTCACTCGACAACCGACCAGATCAACCACCCCAACCCCCGTCACTACACAGGATCGGCAACCAGCCCCTACGCAGCCACCGACCAGTACCGCGACGACCCCACCGACTGCAGACTCGAGTCACAACGATCACCATCCTCGCCCACTGCCACGTCCAGCAAGTCCGCCTCATCCGCAGCAACCGGCGCCACTACCACCCCCAGCTTCGGCTCCACCAAAGACCCAACCCCAGCCGACCTATGCATCGGTGGCAAAACACCAGCCAGACCCACTCCACTGCCACAACGCAGCCTGGCCCTCCCACCAACCCCCCGGGAAGCCACTCCTGTACCACGCAGGAGCAAAAGAGGCCCAAAGCCAATCGACAGGCTTGGCTACAAACAGAGAAACTAATCACCAGAGCCCTAGCCTCTGCTTGGGGGGGGATAGAGAACTATGGAGCCAGCCTAACTCATATTGATGTATTCTCATGCTATACACGCCCTTACTAACTTGACGACCCCTTACCTAGCGCATGCTCTCTGCACATTCCTCACTTGTCCATGCATTGCTATTCTATGAACATCGTTCTATATCCAGTTCAGTCTGAGTGGCAAATGCGTACAGCGCTATCCTTCGACAAACTACCTCCGAGAGTACCATCATCCAGATAGAACACGTTAAACTCGGAGATCAACTGAAGTGTAATTCTGTGGATGGTGAGACAGAATAAAAGGGGGCCCAGGGGGGCGCCCTGTTGAACTCCCTCAGAAGATAGGATGGACTCGTTCCCAAAGAAGAGAAGAATGAGAGGCATAGGCTGAATGGACAAATGGGAGTAAATATGGGGCCAACTCCTCCACTGCAGCTAACATTTTATCACGGCGAATTGAATTGAAAGCATTGCGAAATCCAGCTTCAACAAAACCTGACCTGGCTGTAAATTCTGCAGGAAAATACGAGCAGAGTGAGCCACAGCCTCAGCACCATGACGAATTCCAAACCCCAGTTGCTGAGGTGATAAAACAGCGCTCATTGACTGCTTCAAACGACTGCCAGCGCACTTTGCCACCAAACGTCTCAGCGTACAGCCAATAGCTATAGGTCTCACACCACCATCCTTCTTGTTCAGGGCTATCAAAGTACCACTGAAAAATAGGGGACGAACAGCAGAAGGAGTTATTCCTGACAAGACCAAATTGACAAATGCTGAAAGGGCGGCTAGGAGCTTGGTGCCACCGTTACCTGCTGATGAACTAACCATGTCCTTCAGGTGTTGAGGGCGTAGACCATCTGGCCCTCCTGCAGATCCACATGGGAAGGAGCGAATAGCTTTGGCTATCTCAGAGTGGGATATTTCAAACGAGTAATCACTATCAGGCACTGGGGCAGGGGGTATAACAGAGTCAGGGTGGGGCTGAGGATGTTTTCCCCGTAAGGATGCCAGTGTCTCTGAATTAAAATCTGCAAAGGAATCAACAGAACTGGCAATGCGTACAGCTCCCTTAAAATCACCCTCATCGAGCTTGGAAGCAACTCGTTTAGATAGAGAGTGAATAGGATCAGGTTTGGAAGACCTAATATTGTGAGGTGGGCTGGATGGGGGGAGGGGGTCTGACTCGGACTGGATTAGCTGGTTAACACGGGTAGCTAAACTCCTTTCACACCCATTTTTATTGGAACACGAAGACATCTAGATGGATACCTGAAAAGGCGGTCCCACTTGAACTCGTCATTTGACAAGGAAACTCCCTCCAGAATATCCAATAGAATTCGTTACAATAATATATAAATAATTTTGGTACTACAGTATAATAATATAATAGATGCTCTGATTCACAGAATGAAGGGTGGAGGGGGGA
The DNA here is from genome assembly GCA_028752905.1 of Cladorhizidae sp. MBARI D1340-BT2. NCBI lineage: Eukaryota > Metazoa > Porifera > Demospongiae > Poecilosclerida > Cladorhizidae > Cladorhizidae sp. MBARI D1340-BT2. The sequence goes on along the minus strand of JAQNBH010000008.1, from coordinate 12,410,047 downwards.
ATAGGAGTGAACTATATAGTCTTCAATTTTTTCCTATGGGCTAACATGTGTGGTAGTACATTATATATTGGGTATTGGTCATCCCTAAAAGCATTTTCACAGCACACTGGCACATACATTCTACTATCTCTTGGCCCAACACTTCGATTAATTAAACCATGCTGCACAAGCCATATTTAATATAATTAGGCATATATATATTCTACTATCTCTTGGTCCAAAAGTCTGATCAAACTATGCTGCACAAGCCATATTTAATGGCTTCATATAATTAGACATATACTATTTCTTGGCCCAACACTTCGATTAAACCATGCTGCACAAGCCATATTAATGACTCTCATATTATAAGGCATATATATATTCTAGTATCTCTTGGTCCAAAAGTCTGATCAAACCATGCTGCACAAGCCCATTTTGAATGACTCTCATATAAGTTGGCATATATATATATATATATATTCTAGTCCAATCCTATGAAGCCTCATAACGACTCTCATATAACTGTATATTCCACTCAACTATAGAAGCATGGTTTGTTTAGGAAGATAAAATCAAAACAAACCCTTCAAGATCAGCAATGCCGAGAGAAAGCTGTTGGTTATAATCTGCTACTTCATCATTGCAACAGTAGTCATCCTTACTTTATTTGCAAAGTTCTCGCACGAGTTTGATATATACAGTAAAAGGCTCTCGGCTTACTTTTTCTGTGAACAATTCGGCCATGACCCCGACAACCCATGTCACCTTAAAATTCCAACATCCTTTACTCTTGTAATTCTCGGATATGGATTACATGGTATTCTCCCACTGGTAAATTTTATTTTTGCTGTTGACTTTGAAGAAATAAAGAGGATATATTATCGCAGATTTAAGCCGAACATCAACTCCAGAAGCTCGAGGAGGATATCGAATGTACGCTGTCATGGAGATATCCCACAGAAGTAACTTTTGGTTCTGATGATCAGAAATTTTGATTGTTCATTTTTGTTAGTCAATAGTCAGTAGTTATATATTGTCAACTATTTTCTTTAGACGGTTTTAGTTTTTTTTGTTTATATAGTCATATAACTGTAGAGTGCAAGGTGACCAGACCGTGAAAATATAATTAAATAATGAACTACTGCTTAATATTTCCTGATCCTCCTTGTGTTGGTTTGTTGACCAGATAAAATGAAAAACTTGACATTGCCACGCTCTTGGTGATGTATGTTTCTATCTATCTATGTATATTGGTTCACCCGGGGAAAAATAGGAACAGAAACCGTCTTAAATATTAAATTGGTAATGGTATATATATATGTGAAAACAACTTAGCTCTGGCTGCTCCTGGCAAGTGAATTGCACTGCTTATGCAGAAAACAGGACTATGCTTGTAAAGGACTCTGAAGCTACAGTTATGATTTTACTGGATTCTTGAAAGTAATCTTTACAGAAATAGTTATGGACTTTGATTTTAGATTGTGGTAAAATAAATACATTTTCATTTCAAAAGGAATCCTTCCCATAATACTTCCCATAATAACACATCTGTTCACACAGTGCTGACCCAGCAGTTTGCCACCAATGCTCAGTTTGACTTTATTATTCTGGAAATGGTGAAGACTCTATTTTGCACAGGCAGGCCGAAGGAGAAGTGTGTGGGTGTGTGTGTGCTCTGATTATGTGTGGGAGTAGGTGTGTAAAACAATATTACCTTGAATTACCAATCTTGTATCTTTAATAGTCATAATGTATAATGCTTGAGAGGAGAGAGGATCTTACTATATATAAATGACATCAGTAATATGCAGGCCTGCAGTTATACTTGGCATAGGAGAGCAATGTGATCTAGACTTGCCATTATGGCAACAATGCTAGGAATTAATCTATTGGGAATCGTGCTAAGGGTGATTGTCTATTTCTCCATCACAACAACTTCGCTCAACACACAATGCCTTGCATTCACTATAGCAATGAATAAAAATTATTAAAAGTAAATAATAACAATAATAATATAATGATATATAGCTTTGGCTGAGGAAAGAAAGAGACACCAATTTGAACAATAAAATTCACTCCTTTGTACCGGTAGCAATTGTAACTTCAGGTGTATTTGGACCACAGAGTTTACTTTTTCTAAGGGATTTGGGGCAGCGTCTCTTTGAAGCGACTGGAGAGAAGAACTCCCTTCACCACCTCCTGCAGAGGCTTTCTGTTGTGGTGCAGAGAGGTAATGCAGTTTCGGTTGCAGGGACCACAGATCACTTGAATTTGGACTCTGATGACATTTTCTTTTAATTACAGTATTATAATTATTTAAAAAAATATATAATAATAATAATAATAATAATAATAATAATAATAATAATAATTGTGGAACAGAAGTGGATCGCCTTGCTACGCATGGTCTTAGCTGCAATAGAAGTAAGTGAAGGACGTTTCTACCGTCATACCGCCATAAACGACATCATCTTCCGGGCATTGTCATCTGCCGGTGCCCCTTCCAGGTTGGAACCGTCGGGTCTCTTTCGTTCCGACGGGAAAAGACCTGATGGGGTAACCATGGTGCCATGGAAGAATGGCAAGTAACTGGTATGGGATGCAACCTGTCCAGATACGTTTTCCCAGTCGTATCGGGGTGTAGCAGTGAGTGGTCCTGGAGCTGTGGCTGCTATGGTTGAGGAGAAAAAAGTGGCCAAGTATGCCAGCCTAGATCCGCCACTTTTTGGTGCATGTGGCCATCGAGTCATTGGGGGTCATCGGGAACAGGTCGATGGCTTTCCTGAAGGTGCTCAGCCTCAGGACAAGGCAAAGAACTGGGGAGGTGCTTACTCCTTCAGCGTCTCTCAGTGGCAGTCCAGCGGGGGAATGCCTTGTCTGTTTTGGGGTCAGTCGGGAGTTGAACGTGTTGGCTTTTTAGTTATTTATGTATGTATTTATTGTTAATTAGTAGTTATTATTTGTATATATAGCATGTCTATTTGTTTTTTTAAACATTTCAACAACAATAATAAATAATAATAATAATACATAATAATAATAATAATAATAGTAGTAGTAGTAATAATAGTAGTAATAATAGTAGTAATAATAGCAGCAGCAACAACAGCAGCAGCAACAATAACAGCAGCAGCAACAACAACAGCAACAACAACAATAAAAATAAAATATATATATAATAATAACAACAAAAAATAATAATAAGTAACATTGTAGTAGTAGTAAAGTAGTAATAATAATAATAATAATTATTATTATTATTATTATTATTATTATTATTATTATTATAATAAAGTAAATATTTTATAATAAAGTAAATATCATCATCATCATCATCGTTGTTGGGTGCTGATTTAGCATGTTTTAACAAGGATTAGACCATGCATAACGAGGATTAGACGACGCATAGCGAGCGAGGATTACCACATTATTCAACTCACATAATGCTGTGCTGTCTATACTCAATTTTGCATACCTGAATTTGAATAGTTATCATGGGCACATCCAGAGGACACATTATTTAATTGGATTCACAACAAAGATCTTCTATATACTTGTCACAATCATTTTACTATAGCTTTTTGACAGAGACAAAGAAGACATGGTAAAATATCAATATGTGCATTCCTACCAGCTACTGAGGGACTAGTCACATTAACCAGACCTCAATATGCAAATATGAAGTCTAGTTCAGAAGACTCAAGAGAGACGAGACAAATGGACTTCTCTATAATAACAAAAATTAACTATATATACGGAATATAAAAAAAGGGAGAGGAGGGAGTAGTAAGTCCAACCGAAGGTCACAAGCAACCTGCCAACAATTGTGGAGAGGTAGCCAATTTGATGTGATATCAAAGGAAGCATAACTCTTCTGAGCTTGAATGTAATTATTTTTTAATATATAACAACATGGAAGGTGCAAATGACATAGCAAACATCCATATTCCAGTGTGTCTGCACTGGGTTAAGATGGTGTCCCCATTCCAACAATAAATGCTGTAAAATATTAAGCTGTACTAGTACAATCTTGGTACACCAGACTCTGAATAATCGGCCTGGTTCCTTACTTCCCCTATGGATTTCTATAGTACAGAAACCTTGGTGATAGAAAAAGTACTTTAGAGCAAAACTTTGATAGAGCAAAGTAATATTTGCTTGAAGTATTTTTTCAAAGTCAAGTAAAAATATCGCAGTACATAATGAATCATCTCAAGCTTCCAGAATATTTATGCTATATGCTAAAGGATGATGGGCATAACCTAGAGGTGGTATATACCCAGTAGGAGTGAGCTCGTGTGAATGGCACAACTAGGTGTCTGGTACAAGTGCACCAATACCAACACAACACCTTCCATTGCCTTCTCACCTTGGCACACAAGAGTCGTGTAGTTGTGTATTGGAGATGTGTATGCATGCGTGGGGGAAGGTATGTGCTACTGACACCTGTAGGTGTGATCATTAAGGCAAATTGCTAATGACTTCAAAAAGCTCTAAAGTTGTAACATACTTCTGTCACTTAGGGGGAGGACCTCCCCTTTGAAAGAAGTCATTAAAGTGAATTATGTACTGTCCTTTGATTTCTGGGCTATGGTGAGGGTGGCATCCTTAGAAGACCCTCTAAATACAGCTGGTTCGCATTCCACAAGCAACATACCTCGAGCACAGCACTCGCTGTACACCAGTGACGTCCAAAAAAAACGGAGAAGCAAGTTGCGAGGAGACTCGGGTGGAAGCTTAATATGGATGTCCACTACCAACCCTTTAAGGTTGGCTGAAGTAGACCAGATTCAGGACCAGTACGAAAACTCACAATTTCATCCCAAGAGAAAACCATCCACTTCAAAAGACTATCAAGTCAACTCAAAATTTGTGTTCTGGTCCGTGCCATCACATGAAATATACTCGGGTGTGATTCTTAATACATCCACGATAACAGGTTTAAGTTTGGTATTGCATGCAAACTGTGCATGAGGTAAGGTCATGACTATAAGGAAATACAAGAAGTTATTCTTTGCAGGCAAGTTGCTAACTAGTATTATGCTATTAGAGCGACATTGAAATGGGTTTGAAATTTGAAGGGTTTTCTCAACTTTTACGACTGTCAGTACAAAACTCCATTACAAAAAAGCAATGGCTCCAGTCCCCGAGGACCTGGTTAAAATGAGGTCTTATATTAACGGTGTGTTCAAGACTCTTTGTTTAACATCATGATTAACAAATAAGAAGATAAAGTGCAAGGTGAGGACGTGTGGAGGAGAACACACAAGAAAAATAATTAAAGAAGTCAGCAATTGTGTACATGTGTGTGCGTGCGTGCTTCATTTTTCTCTCTCAGCAATTCTACATGTGTATACTCTAATACAGAAATGAAGGATGACTTGATAAGAGATATAGCATGTGATTTCTAGACAGGGTTACTTGGTTTGCAAAATGTTGTGTTGTGTTGTCTTTTTTTGTTGCCTCTGAGGGGAAAATTCACTTCGTGATGGGATATGGGATGGTGGAGGGATGAAATGTCATCGTGTCTAAGCTTGGTCTTAACCAAACATTTCTTGAGAGGCATACATTATGTAAAGAAAGCCATCCTCATCTCTCTCTGAACGGTAGATATCACAGAGAGTCATGGAACTACTGGCCATGGTGCGTCGGTTTATCATCAGGTAGAATGTTTGCGTCTCATTGATCATAAGGCGCCGCCTAGGTAGAGCAAAAATATATATGGCATCATTTGGCAATGGATTAAGCTAACATGTTATCACAACAGGTTCTAGTTAGAGCATAACAGAAAGGATGCATGGTAAAGAAGTACAAGAGAGGAAGGAAAAATAGAGGGAGGAAGTAATAGAGGAAGGAAGTACTAGCAGAAGTAAGTAAGGAAGTAATAGAGGAAGTAATAGAGTAAGGAAGTAATAGAGGAAGTAATAGAGGGAGGAAGTAATAGAGGGAGGAAGTAAAATAGAGGGAGGAAGTAATAGCAGAAGGAAGTAATAGAGGAAGTAATAGAGGGAGGAAGAATAACACAATCAATTTGGTAATAATCATCACAATAATAAAGACACACACTGGTCACCAATAACTATTCAACCCGGGGGAGAGAGAGAGGGGGGGGGAAGTGCAATTATCTCCCTCATAATAACCCATAAGGGTGCTCTATTACTCTAATTCTATTAATCTAATTAAGCACAATTAGACCTTCAATTAGACCTTCCTTATCCCAGAAAGACAATCCTGTGCAAAAATCCTCAACCTATTAATTTACCCTCGGGACTACATGTATAAGGAAGTGGATCATTAGGAAGAACAGCTTATAGCAGACGTACTGTATATATGTGTTCACCACGTAAGGTTGGAATTACTGTCAGCATATATATGTTGACCCAAACCACCCTGACCCATTTAGCATCTATATGCTCTAACTGTGGGTAAATCACCTCGCTGCATACATGTGCTCTTACTCCTATTTGAAACACACCGGCTTACCCTCATGAGTCAAAGGAAGTTACCATTTCATTTCAAAGGAACTCCATCTCGCAAGGCAAAGAAAACTGTTTCTCAGCTTCTGCAAAGAAACCTAGAATTTCTTAAACAGAAGTTGGACGTCACTGAAGATGCAAAAAGGGAGATGCTTTACTTAAAATATGTGGGAAGAATTCTGGCATGACTAAACCACACAGAACTAGCCAAGCAGTTGGGTACGACATGGATATTCTGGAATGCTGAGGCTATACGACAGCATGTCCTCCACTTTCCAGGTGACAGATAATCGTGCATGGTGCTACCGAAGAGAAAGTGCTTCGAAACAGAACTAAGTTACTCCTTAACCCCATAGGATACTTCAACGGAGTGGCCAAGTTTCTTGGTGAGATCAACCTAAAGGCATCAATTGGTTGGTGGGATAAGATCAGCAAGCGTCATGGAACTGGAAAAAGCTAACGCCCACAGGACATGGAGAGGCTGGTGATGCTGACCTTGAGGTTCGCAAAAGTCTGTAAAGTAATGCCGCCCCCGCCCCCCCCCCCCCAAACTGACCTTCAAAACGTGTCTCTGCTTCAACCTTGCACAGATTGTGAGGGATGAATCCAAACAACATGCTTGTGGGGCCCAAGGCTCAAAAGGCAAAATATCGTGTGGCAGTAATAACATGTACAAGTGCTACAGGAACTCATAAAATTCCCTTGGCTCTGATCTGGACGCAGGTCTTCCTAAAGCCGAGGAGAGAGAGAAAGGAAGGAAATGCACCATGCAGGCGAAACCTGCGTGGGCACCTCCCTGCTGTGGTGCCTACGCAACCTGCCACTCCCACTAATAGGGATCCTACACCCACCATCACCTGCTCGTACGTGGACTACACCCCAAACTAAGGGACATGAAGTGGCCACTCCTTCCGATGATTTCCTTGTGCAACCTTATGCACTGTATATATATATATGTCTGGTCCTATGAACAATAGGAGGGTTTGCTCAGCATGGAATGAACAGTGCCACGACTGTGCTCAGCATGGAATGAACAGTGCCACAACTGTGCTCAGCATGGAATGAACAGTGCCACAACTGTGCTCAGCATGGATGAACAGTGTCATAACTGTGCTCATCATGGAATGAACAGTGCCACAACTGTGCTCAGCATGGAATGAACAGTGCCACAACTGTGCTCAGCATGTCAGTCTATAACCCGTAAAAGTGCAACAGCTGCTGTGTTCTCACCAACAATTGGCTCGATCATTGCCTCCTGTCTCAAAAACCTGTCTCAGGCTTCCATGATCATCATCAAAGTATGCGGACAAAATCTTTCGGCTCTAACTCACTATGGAATCTGATAGTTCCATAAATGAACGGGCCTTTAGAAAGCTGAAACTCGTATTTATCCTTCATCGCAGTACATTGCTATGGCTCTTACAACAGTAAAGACTGTTCTTGGCCACCATTTTATAGACATTAACTTTGACGATCGTGGCTCTACAGCCACAACCTTGGTGTTCTCAAAAATCCCTGTAGCGACGTAATCTTGGACAAGATTTCCAGAAAGAACACAAAGGTGCCAATAAAAGGTTTGGTGGTGCTAAACCCAAGTTAGTAATACCACATTCAATGCCAGTCTGTGCTCATGCAGAAGCTTCGCTTGGCGAGCTGTCACACTTTGTTAACCTTCTTCCTGGCTGTAAACCAGTAGCAACTAAGTCACAATGTTTCAGCAAATTGACCGGTAATTTATACACCAAGAATTCACTCGGCTTCTAACAGAGGGCGTCATTGAGCCTAGTACTTCGCCTTGGTGGGCACAGACGCCATTGTCAAGGATCACTTACTCAGACACAACAAAAGGCTTTGTATAACGACTCTTCTCAGACAGTATATCAGTATACTGAACTCCACTTCCTCGGATGGAGGAGATGGTTAACAACCTTGCTACACTGTAGCTACACAGAGTGTTTTCAAGATTTCATTTGAAAAGTGCTTACCATCAAATCCTAATGCAAGATATGACACAGTGCAAGGGGGGCATTTAAGGTTTGGGAGAGGCATTAGCCCCCCTTTGTGTCCATCCCCCCCTATAATTTTGAAATTTAACAGCCACATGATAGTGGGTCTGCCCCCCTCTTTTTTCCATACCCCTTGGCCTATATACAGTCCTGCAGTGTATAAAGGTTTCGAGGCCAGTGGGAGACTCGACCATTTTTGTCGCATCCTATTTGTTGACACCATTGGTGTTGCCATTTTTAAAGGGTCGTACTGTTATAGTATGCTGGTAGTTCTATAAAGCAAGAGGTATGTATGACAAGCTACATAAGACAGCAGGGTGTTCAGCTACCTACAGGTGTGTTAGGGTTAAGTTAGGACAGCTGGAGGCTTGTGAGGGTTAGATCACGGCTATCCACCTCATCTCTAGAGCGCTGCAACAATGGCACATGAAGCGTGGCACTCCATGTCTCAGATCACTGTGGCTAGTCGCTGGCTTAATTAAGTTTGATATCCTGCCATTCATTACAAGCTCTGCCAGTGTATTGGAACTTACCATCAACCTGCGAGAGAGAACCTGCTGTTGAAGGACTATGCACCTTGTTGAGGAACAGCACACTCGAGGGATGATCCACCCCACTAGCCTAGTAGGCACACTAGAGGGATGGTCCACCCGGCTACCCTAGTGGGCACACTAGAGGGATGGTGCACCCGGCTAGCCTAGTAGACACACTAGAGGGATGGTCCACCCGGCTAGCCTAGTAGGCACACTAGAGGGATGGTGCACCCGGCTAGCCTAGTAGGCACACTAGAGGGATGGTGCACCCGGCTAGCCTAGTAGGCACACTAGAGGGATGGTGCACCCGGCTAGCCTAGTAGGCACACTAGAGGGATGGTGCACCCGGCTATCCTAGTAGGCACACTAGAGGGATGATGCACCCGGCTAGCCTAGTAGGCACACTAGAGGGATGGTGCACCCGGCTAGCCTAGTAGGCACACTAGAGGGATGGTGCACCCGCTAGCCTAGTAGGCACACTAGAGGGATGGTCCACCCGGCTAGCCTAGTAGGCACACTAGAGGGATGGTCCACCCGGCTAGCCTAGTAGGCACACTAGAGGGATGGTGCACCCGGCTAGCCTAGTAGGCACACTAGAGGGATGGTGCACCCGGCTAGCCTAGTAGGCACACTAGAGGGATGGTGCACCCGGCTAGCCTAGTAGGCACACTAGAGGGATGGTGCACCCGGCTAGCCTAGTAGGCACATTAGAGGGATTGTCCACAATTGAAGATGATGATTTCATAGAATTTTCATAGAACAAGACGAGACAGAGATGCTCTTAGAACAAAGGTAATAATGAATCACACTCAACAGTTCTCCAATGGTTGTTCTACTTCCAGCCACTCGGGTGATGCCTCAGATGATGACGACTGCACTGATTCCAAGGATGAAGACGACGCCCTTCTTAAACCAGACAAGCAAACGGAGCAACGGAGGCCATGAAGACTCTCTCAATATTAACATTGAAGAAAGCTCGCTAATGGTGAAGAAACCCCTTTGCATTGACGGCAGAACTACAGAAAGGCGATGCGTATAACACACTTAAAAGCTCATCAGAAATGCTTCCAGAATGAGAACAATTAACTTCCACTCAAGACAAACAACCTTTTCCCATCTCATATCTAGCGGCTGATGCATAGCCACATTCTGACATGCCAATGGACCAATGGACTAAGTTTTAGTTTATTACGTGGAATAGACTTACAAGGTTTCTCTCTACTCCACCAACTGTAGCTGGAGACATGTGCCCACACAAGTGGACTACATTATTACAGGAGAGAACAGACTGTACTTGGTAACTAGGCTTGGTCCAAGCACAGACCACAGCAGCTGCTATTGATACAGCTGTGGTTAGTAGCTCTAACTTTCCCATGGCACTCCAAGCCAAGCAACTAGACTCGATTGGAAACCTGTCACATAATGCACATGGGTCTCTGAAACTTTTAAGGGTCTGTCTAACTGCACCACTGATACATATGCATTGTGCGTGGTCCTGGAGGGGAAATATTCAAAGTCGATGAGATTGTTGCGTCCACACTAGCACAGAAATAAACCGTGCGGAGCAAAAATAATCAATTAACCACACCCACCTATGTCGCGAGAAAGTCACGTCAAAATCATATACCATATCTGTAGTTGAGATGGCGTTTGTAGCTTGTGTCCTTTTCTTGCTGATCAGCAACCTACAGATACGCAGGAAACATTTGCTGCAGAGAAGCAAGAGAAGGAAGCTGAGGGAATTGCACGAACTTCAGACGTGTAGACGCAGGAGGTGTAAACATGCAACACTTCTTTAGCCACCTAACTAGTCTAGCTAGCTGGTTTGGCCACCGGCAACAGATGTATACAGCGAGCTTATAGTCTCCTCAAAGGTCCAATCTGCAGCCATTGCGAAGATGTGAATGTAATTCTTTTCACTGCACACTCGCATAGTTATCTGAACGCTTCAATTTATTGCTCTGACCCGACTCAAACCAGCTCTATGGAGGTGGACCAAAGCAATGCGCGTTAACACGTATTAATCTGATTCCAATTCAGTGTAGACGCAACAGATGCGCATTCCTTGAAAACTAATGCGCTTTCACTGTGCAGTGTGGACAAGCCTTTAGTGGCTAATCTGGTAAACCTTTCATTTGTGAACTTCCTTCTCTGGACCAAGCTAGATCAATGTGCAGCTCTAGTTACGGCTGTGGTTTGTAGCTATTCAGTAGCTTTCACTTGAAAGTAAGTTGCCAGTACATACATGTAGGTTGCCGCTCAGAAAGTAAGTTACAGAGCTAGCTAACCTAAGCTGTGGTTACAGTAGAAATTCCACTAGATTCCAGGAATCTTTTCATCTGTGGGCTTGCTTTGTTGGGCTTGCTTTGTTGGGCCAAGCCTGCAGCAGCTAATACTATAACTACAGCTATGGATAGTACATAGCTCTAGTTTCTCAGTGCTGTGCATTAAAAGAGAGCTCTACATGTAGCTAGGGTGGCTAACTTACATGTAGCCAGGGAGGCTAACCTACATGTACATAGCTAGGGTGGCTAACCTACATGTAGCTAGGGTGGCTAACCTACATGTACATAGCTAGGGTGGCTAACCTACATGTAGCTAGGGTGGCTAACCTACATGTAGCTAGGGTGGCTAATCTACATGTACATAGCTAGGGTGGCTAACCTACATGTAGCTAGGGTGGCTAATCTACATGTAGCTAGGGTGGCTAACCTACATGTACATGGCTAGGGTGGCTAACCTACATGTAGCTAGGGTGGCTAACCTACATGTAGCTAGGGTGGCTAACCTACATGTAGCTAGGGTGGCTAACCTACATGTAGCTAGGGTGGCTAACCTACATGTACATGGCTAGGGTGGCTAACCTACATGTAGCTAGGGTGGCTAATCTACATGTACATAGCTAGGGTGGCTAACCTACATGTAGCTAGGGTGGCTAACCTACATGTAGCTAGGGTGGCTAACCTACATGTAGCTAGGGAGGCTAACCTACATGTACATAGCTAGGGTGGCTAACCTACATGTACATGGCTAGGGTGGCTAACCTACATGTACATGGCTAGGGTGGCTAACCTACATGTAGCTAGGGTGGCTAACCTACATGTAGCTAGGGTGGCTAACCTACATGTAGCTAGGGTGGCTAACCTACATGTACATGGCTAGGGTGGCTAACCTACATGTAGCTAGGGTGGCTAACCTACATGTAGCTAGGGTGGCTAACCTACATGTAAGTAGGGTGCTATATAAAGTTAGCCCAAAGAGCACAAGACCTAGATTGTACATCCAGGCATATCAAAGGATACTTTCAAAGGCTTCTTAGATAATCACAAGCCTGTTTAGAGAAGGTTGCTACTATACATGTAGTTGCCGGCCACATTAACCAGCTCCCTACAGTACTGAAAACTACAACTAAATATTAAGTACCCGGAGGGCTTGTCAGTGGAATTGTAGATCTTGTGGATAACTACTACAAAAAACAAGCTACTGGAAGTGAATGGCATTATAGAAGTTGTTCTAAAAACACACACAGCTTCCAGTGTGTGTGTGTGTGTGTGTGTGTGTGTGTGTGTGTGTGTGTGTGTGTAGTGCTACAGTGCTACAGAAGAAAACAGTTTGGAATTCAAATAGACACCAATAAATTGGGGGGAGGTGGGGGGGGGGGGTTGAAATGGTACAACTGAGTGTCACTTGGTCTGACTGCTGGGGGTGATAGTGTTGTTGTTGTTGTTGTTGTTGTGCGACGAGGAGCAGATTGGTTGGGACAAGAATCGTAACATTTGGATTTTCTGGTACTAAACTAGTAGTTGTAAATGACCTATTCTTTGCTAGTTGTGCATGGTGGAAAACACAAGACAAGATGATGAAGATAGTGGATGAAGATGCAGGTCTTTGAAGAAAAATTCCTTCGTTTTTTAGGTAGCCTCTATTAGCCAAGGATCCGAGGCACGCCGGAAGTGTTTCTTGAGCTAACTGCAGCGAAACCCAACATTTACGCTGGGAAGAAGCTGGAGTTTTATCTAAGATATGAACTTCTCTGTTGTGGTGTGTGTGTTTGAGGTATCTTCCATTTTAAGTGTGGGCCAAATCCAAATAGGAAGTGTGGCACACATTTAGCCATCTCATCTTCCCTCTGTCAGTGCATAGCTACCCTGACCCATACTCTGTGAAGTCAGCTTTTGTGGTATGCCGAACAAGTTGTATTCCCAACACCTGCTACTGCATGTGCCAGCAAGATCTAACCACCGCACTTTTACAGCCTTACTCACCACTATCACAGCGACCCCTAGCCTTAGCAACCATTACTGCTGCAGGTGCTCTACTCTTGTCTGTCTAGACCTTGGCCAAGCAGTATGCTTGCATTACCTCCAAGCATGCAGTAACCATTGCACTAACTATTGCCATTGGTGTACTGATCGCACCTTACCACACTATGAACTGTTAGCTATAGTTACCAGTGCACTGATCGATCATACAATAGAGGTCAAAAAAACAAGCCGGTTTCGTTTATTTTGAACGCACGTACATAGATGCTTACCGTTACAACCAATGCTAACAAACGCAAATAAACGGTTAACATTTGCGCAGCTTTAGACCGAAGTGATGCTGACTAAAGGTCAGCGCGTCCGCGCAGACTTTCTAAGGTCACCAAAGCGCACAAGATTTGTGCCACGTGTTAAGTTATTTTTTTAGCTGCAGGGACTCGTCTTTGCTTCGAGCATGGTTAGATCATCTTTGTTTTACAGCTCCTGTTCTACCAACAGAAACTGTTGAAAAGATGTCCTGAAGCCCACGGTGAAAAACAGTGAGTAGATTCTGTATGATTGTGATATAAAATCAAGGCCTCTTTTCAGCTAGTAGCTGGACCTTCACAGGTTTGCAAGTCATAGCTTATGTACTATAGCATTTGCAAGCCTTTTTTTCTTATTAAGTTGTTCCATAGGAAATGCTTAGCAAAACTTAGATAGCCTCTGGGTGCAAGCCGTAAGGTGCTCATAAAATGTCGATAGTTCAATTATCTTGACTAGTTTGTATATCAGCATTCTATACCTGGTATTATTGCAGCATACTGTAGAGTTCTAGATTTTTATAGAAGAGGAAGTTAGTGGGAGAGGGAAAATGTAGATAGTCCTTTTCATAATATTTGAACATGCTGATTGGCCACAAATAAATAGTTTAGGTAGGATTTTGGTGTAGATTTTGGTGTAGGTAGGATTTTGGTGATGACCCCTAGTTCACCAATTAACCCTTCCACCAATTAACCCTTCCACCAATTAACCCTTCCACCAATTAACCTTCCACCAACATGTGTCCAGATTTTTCCAGCCGTCTAACCGCATTCCACCAATCTGTTGATAGGTTCTTATTTGGAGATGGATAAAAAAAATTAAAAAGTGGTTATGCATCCATGTTATTGCACAATGTGATTGTGTATTTCTTTCTTCTCTTTGGCATATATAATAAAATGTTCTTCGTTGGAGAAGAACCAGAGGGAGCTAACCCACCGTGTGCCACTTCCGGAGAACAGGTTGGCTCCGGTAACTCCTCCAGTGCCTCAGCCTTCTCCAGTTTGTCTTCAAGGTGCAATGAAGTTGGCACCCCATTTCGCCACCTGCCTTAGTGCCAGGCCCCCTTCTTTCAGACCGTTGATTTGAAGGTGGTCGTCACTCAAAAGTGGGACTATCACGTTTTTTTCATTTTTTTAAGTACTATTGATTTTTGATATCGATTGTTATTAGTGTTAGTTACTACATATATAGTCCCACACTATGTTATAACATGTGATGGCCTTAACAGGCTCAGCAATATCAAGATTAAATCATTTTGAACGTTTTTCTCAATTCAGAGGATTTTTTTTGTACCACAAAGAACACAAGAATTGAATTGAAACAACATTTTATAATTATATAATTGAACAGTTATCCAGTTATGAAACAAAATAGAGCAGCAATTAGATATAACATAGAACAAGAAGCTTCTGATGCTCATCTGTGCTGTTTCGCATAGGAGGGGGCTTCCCACCTGAAGTAGTGCAAGTTCCCTGTTACGTATGAGCATCAGTCTCAGCAGTAGCAGTCGAGCATCTGTCTTCTACCTGAAGTGTTTTCATTCTACTATCGAGCGAAGGTCTCCGCACCTCTTGCTTGCTTGCTGCATTTATAGCAAGAGTGGTGCGGAGACCCACTCGATGGGGAACAAAAGTGCTTCAGGTAGGAGTCGGACTCTCGACTGCACTGCTTCTTGTTGGGTAACACTCGACTGAAGTACGGAACAGGAGGCTTAGACTAGACTGCAATACTTCAGGTGGGAAGAGTGAAGGCTCTGGAAGGAAGAGAAGACTCGAACAACGCTCACCACGCAACTGATGCTTACGTGCACCCACACTTCTTTTTTAATTGCAAAGCGCTTACTTCAGCACCGCTAAGCAGACGGTTTATCCATTTACTACCGTTGAGCTGGTTAGCATTTACGGTGTGCATTTATTTGTGTTCACGGTATGCATTTTTTAACATTGTATGCAATGCAACTAGCATGTTTTTTTGCACAGTACCTCACTGAATATATCCCCTAGAGCTGTACCACAAGTAATGTGTGCGTCCTACAAGAGGACTTAACAGTACAGCAGAGCGCAGAAATGTTAGATCTACTTCAGAAGGTGTCTCCATCATACAGTCATCGACCCAACAAAACAACATATTAGATATAGTAGCCAGCTACTCACCTACTTCAGTTCAACATTGTCAAAGCCAAAATATCTTCACCCTTCACCCATGCAGTAACTTGACTACATTCCCAGCGGCTCTTAATAGGATCCCATAGCCTGATAGGTATGACACCAACAGGGTCCTCCAGCAGCCTGGCTGCTCTGTACCTTCCTCTACTCCGTCAACTCTTCTCATCACTCCTTCCTTCTGTCCACCCCCCACCCTTGGCATTCCTCCTCAAACCTCTCCTTTCTCTAGATTCATCTCCATCCCCCCCCCCCCCCCCCCCTCCTCATTCCAAACCAAACAATGTCAATGACTACTTCATCTTATCAAGGCCCATCTAATTGCTCCAGCTACATACATACGTGGCACATACATGTATGTACCTCAGAGGGAAAAATTTCAATTTTTTTTTTAAGATGATAATAACTACATACATGTACAAGGCTAACTCTGACTGAAATAAATGCCTAAAAGTTGCAGAAGTGCCTGATAAGCTGAATACATCACGAGAGCATAGAAAAAGAGAGTCTCAGTGCTCAACCAAGTGAGCTTATGGTATTCCAATCCTTGAGAAGGGAAGTACTTCTGAAGGAAAACTGAGTAAGTTGCACACAGCCCCATAGGCACAAGATGCACCTCAACAGTAATCGCTACAATTATACAATTATGAACATCCAAGTTCATATGAGTGAGGGGAATTCCACCACCAAGAAAGGTAGCCACATCCCAAAGAAATCCCAACAATGTTCAAATTACTTTCAGAAAAAAATGAAGGTTCAGCACTCCTTCTTGGTGAAAATCCCCCCCGCCCCCTCCTCCATTGACATTAGAACTGACCTTATGATTGAGGTCAGCTGGCCCATGGTTAGCTCCTCAGGTACTAGAAACTTTGACTTGTCCAAAATTCCGAGACTTTTCTCTCTTTTTGATCTTTCCACAATAATCTACAGGAAAAAAATTTTAGAAGAAATATTTCAATAGTTTATCATCACAAATCATCTGTGCCATCATGAGGACATGCTCTGAAGGCCATCCCATCATGAGGACATGCTCTGAAGGCCACCCCATCATGACATGCTCTGAAGGCCACCCCATCATGAGGACATGTTCTGAAGGCCACCCCATCATGACATGCTCTGAAGGCCATCCCATCATGAGGACATGCTCTGAAGGCCATCCCATCATGAGGACATGCTCTGAAGGCTACCCCATCATGAGGACATGTTCTGAAGGCCACCCCATCATGAGGACATGCTCTGAAGGCCACCCCATCATGAGGACATGCTCTGAAGGCCATCCCATCATGAGGACATGCTCTGAAGGCCACCCCATCATGACATGCTCTGAAGGCCACCCCATCATGAGGACATGCTCTGAAGGCCACCCCGTCATGACATGCTCTGAAGGCCACCCCATCATGAGGACATGCTCTGAAGGCCACCCCATCATGAGGACATGTTCTGAAGGCCACCCCATCATGAGGACATGCCCTGAAGGCCACCCCATCATGAGGACACGCCCTGAGGGCCGGCTCTCATTCCTCACAAACATGTCGCTAACTTACGCAATGCGCCAAATTAGGAAGGAGAACTTATCTTCCTTTCTGCATTTAGATGTATCTACAGAGGAAAGGTTGATGAAGGCTTGCAGATAACCATTCTCTATAAAGACCCTATTCAAATGATGTTCTTCCTTCCAAAGGTCTCCTTCTCAGTCAGCTCTATCGTATTGTACAAGCTCTTCACCACACCTCTTCTGACATGGAAAGGATGACATGCCCAGTTGGTGGGCGGGGTTTTCTGTCAACGGCCTTCCATCTTCCTTCCTGTGTAAGTGGCAATCCAGAAAGGGCAATGATCCATCCACTTCAAGCTCCATGGTAAACTTTATGGATCTGATGTTGTTCAGATGGTCTAACAACTCCTGCTCACTTCCCTTCTTCACAATGCAGAAGGCATCATCCACGTACAGTATGTACATGTACCTCTAGTGGGGCAGTTGTGAGTGCCAATTCCTCCAAATAAAGGTTGGCTACCACTGCAGATACTGGAGAGCCCATTGCTGCACCCTCTTTCTGCTCGTAGTATTTTTCTTGATGCCTGAAGTAGGTGGATTTCAGGCACAACTCCAACAGTTCAGAAATCCTGTCAGAACCTAGTGTAGTCCTCTCACACAAGCTCTCATCTTTCGTCAACATTTCAAAAATTACTTCCACAGCCTCATCAATGCAATGTATCCCCCACCATGAGGCCAGCACACTGATGTGTCCCCCACCATGAGGCCAGCACACTGATGTGTCCCCCACCATGAGGCCAGCACACCGATGTGTCCCCCACCATGAGGCCAGCACACCGATGTGTCCCCCACCATGAGGCCAGCACACCGGTGTGTCCCCCACCATGAGGCCAGCACACCGATGTATCCCCCACCATGAGGCCAGCGCACCGATGTTCCCTCGTCACTAAGTGGAACATAGCCAGTAAAAGCCATACTACTAAGGATCCCAAAGCTACAGGCAACCTTTCAACTGGACAGCTTGTTGGACTGCATTTCTGCCTTACCTTAGGACCAAACTCAGTATCTACCCAAATCCTTCAAAGACTTGCTTAGCAGTGCAAGTGGACTCTGTTTGAAGGGGATCCCACAAGGAACTGGTTTCAGTTTCACAAGAGGAGGAAAGGTCTCCGTGGAGAGCTGTTCTAAGGTATCCAGCATCTGCCAACAGCCTCTCTGCTTATGGAGAAGCCTTATAAGCAAGACAGTGCAGTGGGTGCACTACAAGCTGGCTTTCCCTAGCCAAGACCTGCCATCATCATCTCTGTTGGATCACACTCTGCCCTTCCCACCCTAAGCAATCAGCAGACAATCTTGTTGTTTCTAGTGCATGCTCCCACAGAGTCATTATAATTCATCAGCCTCGACCCATTGTCAGCCTATGTACTTCAACCTGCCAGTGTGGTGTTGGTCCAGTGTGTGCCCCATAGAGCTATTGTCAGCCTACTTCAACCTGCCTCAATTCAGTGTGATGGTCCAGTGTGTGTCCCCATAGAGCTATTGTCAGCCTACTTCAACCTGCCTCAATTCAGTGTGATGGTCCAGTGTGTGTCCCCATTGAGCTATTGTCAACCCACTTCAACCTGCCTCAGCCCAGTGTGATGTTGGTCCAATGCATACCCCCATAGAAATAGTATCAACCTACAGTAGTACTCCGTGGTGCTGGGGTGATCTTGCCCCTGTCGCACGAGGCTAAACACTGGTGCTCCATTGTGGGATGATCTTGCCCCTGCCGCACGAGGCTAAACACTGGTGCTTCATGGTCTGGGATGATCTTGCCCCTGCCCCACGAGGCTAAACACTGGTGCTCCATGGTCTGGGGTGATCTTGCCCCTGCCCCACGAGGCTAAACACTGGTCTAAACCACACTTAATTGTATTAGGAAGGCCTCTACCTCTAGCCAAGATGCTAATTGGTCATGTTCTCCGTGCTCCTCACAGCCAGCTGGGACATGCGCTAGTCCAGTGATCTTTGGTCCAACCTCATCATACATGCCAAACACACTTGGTTTCCATGGTGCAGAAGTGTCCAGTGGATTATTCTATTAACTAGCAGGCTCTGCGGTACAGCTACGTAAGATGACAAATTACTCAAAATATTTATTAGATAACTTAAATTTACTCACTCGACGTTTCGGCCAAATGCTCTAGTCTTCATTGGGAAGTTATTGCTCTAAAGTTGGCAATTATTATTTGGATTGGAAGGGGGAGAGGGGGGGAGAGGGGGGAACTAAGTCTAGTCTCATGAATTATTCAACACAGCACAGGAGCAGCAAGGTGTGGGTGCGGCACTGTCACGCCCACATGCATGGAAACCGAGAATCAGCATCTCAACATTGATCAGATGTTTGTTTACTGCCTTGTATTCTTCTTTGTTATTGTTTAGAAACCCCCGCCAGACCAAGTGAAGCCAGCCAGAGGCGAGGTCCACCATGACCTGATTATGTCCCGCACAGGTGTTGGCTTCCCTCACAACCATACCAACCACACACCTCTGGCCAGCGCATGTGGCCAAGAGAAGACCTTCAAAATCACGCCTCAATTATAGGCTGTGGGAACCAAGTGAAATTAAGGGCAGATTCAGTGATCAATCTTTTTTATTATTATTATTATTATTACATTTTCCCACGCGTGCTATTGCTGCACTTATGAACTGGCCTTGTGTTAAGTTTGAGAACTCCTGAATGCCTCATTATGAAGTTATGGTCCTCTTCACACACACACACACATCACACACCACGCACACATGTACACACACACACACAACACACACACACATGTACACACACACACACACATCACACATACACACACACGCGTACACACACATACATCACACACACACACACATGTACACACACACACACACACACATACATCACACACACACACATGTACACACACACACATCACACATACATCACACACACACATGTATAAACACACACACACACACATACACCCATCACACATGTACACACACACACACATACTATACATGTACCATCAAATCTTGCTCCAAGAGGACAGAGAAGCTCTGGCAAGAACAGCAATTTTCGAGCCAACATGTACCTCGACAACCACACACACCCTGAACTTCAAGCTACATCCAAAATGAAGATTGTTGCACACGGCAGAAGTTGTCGTCATTACTGCGCAGCTATGCATGCACCTTGAACCTATGCATGCACCCTGAACCTATGCATGCACCCTGAGCCTATGCACGCACCCTGAACCTATGCACGCACCCTGAGCCTATGCATGCACCCTGAGCCTATGCACGCACCCTGAACCTATGCACGCACCCTGAGCCTATGCATGCACCCTGAGCCTATGCACGCACCCTGAACCTATGCACGCACCCTGAGCCTATGCACGCTCCCTGAGCCTATGCACGCACCCTGAGCCTATGCACAGACCCAGAGGCTATGCACGCATCCTGAGCCTATGCACGCACCCTGAACCTATGCATGCACCCTGAGCGCGAGGTAAGTGTATACAGACCCCGCACAAGTTCTTCCCTTGTCTATATTTCTAGAAGTCTTGAGTGCCTCCGAGTCTGCTTTTCATAAGCCAAAGTTTGCTTCCAAATGGCATAAGGGCGTTGGTGGGTGCTCAGCACTTATCAAGTGAGGAGACACCAGCTTCCAGCACTGGGCTGCCTGACCTGTACCGACCTACCAGCGCTGGGCTGCCTGCACCTGTGCCGACCTTGCCAACTGCCAGTAGGTAAAATCTGGCACATTCACCGCCATAAACTTCGGGGGGTTATGAAACAGGTCAGGGGGGCCATTGGACTGCAAGCCCGAGCGTTACCCAGCTGAGTACAACATTCGGTTGCTTCCAGCCTCGATAATGACATTATCTTTCTGTACCTGCCTTCGGTTCTCCTGCATATCCGTGAAGACCTGGCATTCCATAAGTGTCCAGGATGTTCCGCATACGTTCGGGTTACATCTCCCCCAGATCCTCATAGGCAATCTAAGCACGTGAACGCCAGGACGGTTCCAAGAAGGACATCTTCCCCAGATCCTCATAGGCAATCTAAGCACGTGAACACCAGGACGGTTCCAAGAAGGACATCTTCCCCAGATCCTCATAGGCAATCTAAGCACGTGAACACCAGGACGGTTCCAAGAAGGACATCTTCCCCAGATCCTCATAGGCAATCTAAGCACGTGAACGCCAGGACGGTTCCAAGAAGGACATCTTCCCCAGATCCTCATAGGCAATCTAAGCACGTGAACGCCAGGACAATTCTGGCATCAAGTTGATTGGTACATATCACGAGATGTTCATATCTGTGATAGACCTGCCTCCTATCAGTGCATCCTCCTCCTCTACCCATAATATACAACTCCACGGGTTTTTTGCAGAGGAAGCTTCATGGAGATATTCGTTGGCCTCTGCACATCACCACAGTTTCCATGACGTCGACCCCAGTGAGGTTATTGATGTGGCTGTCACCCTCGATGTTGCTTGGTCGCGCCGTGGTCACATAGGTAACTACGATGTGTGGTGGTGTTCCCTGGGAGAGTGGACAAGTGCTTGACACGAGGTCCTTTCGAAAACCTGTCCACAATGTGTGGCTCACCAGAGCTGGGTTAAGGACTTGGTGGAATAGACTCAATGGTGGTCAGGCCACGAGGACACCTGCGATGCCAACTCTTCAGGATCCTGGCCTGCCATGGAGATGCATGGCCGGGGAGGTGAGAACACTCAAGCACTCCATTCTGAAGAACACCCTTCATTATACGAAGGTAAGTGCATGTATTGATATGTATATAAACTGTTGTATATATAATTATACGAATGGGTACAGTGTCTTAGGTTGTAAGTAATGGAGGTACAAAGATGGTGACCCATCTCCATGACAGCACGATGGGAAAGAGCGCATCATCATCCAGCATGAGTGCGTAGATGTCCAGAAGTGTCTTGGCAAGCACTATTGAGAACTACACAAGAGCGTGCCAGAGTGCAGACCCTCGAGGAGGATCAAGTCGCCACCAGACGTGCGCGGGTGGCACTAGTTGGAGTTGCCAAGAGTTGGTCGGCAGGGGGTTGAAGGTGAAGACCAAAACCAACGAAGACCCGATGGAAACTACTGCCTGCACGTGTGAACAAGCTTGTAGACGTGCCACAACTTCAAGGTCATGCAACTTCTTATTCAGTATCTCAAACTTGTTATGCTATCTGATTGTAGCTTGTACTGACACTGACTAACTCGTACTGACACTGACTATAACTTGTATTGACACCGACTAGCTTGTACTGCCACTGTCTGTAGCGTGACACTGACTAACTCATACTGACACTGACTATAACTTGTACTGCCACTGTCTGTAGCGTGACACTGACTAACTCATACCGACACTGACTATAACTTGTATTGACACCGACTAACTCGTACTGACACTGATTATAACTCATACTGACACTGACTAGCTGGTACTAGAACTGACTGTAGTCTAACACCGACTAACTCATACCGACATTGACTATAACTTGTATTGACACCGACTAACTCGTACTGACACTGATTATAACTCATACTGACACTGACTAGCTGGTACTAGAACTGACTGTAGTCTAACACCGACTAACTCATACCGACATTGACTATAACTTGTATTGACACCGACTAACTCGTACTGACACTGATTATAACTCATACTGACACTGACTAGCTGGTACTAGAACTGACTGTAGTCTAACACCGACTAACTCATACCGACATTGACTATAACTTGTATTGACACCGACTAACTCGTACTGACACTGATTATAACTCATACTGACACTGACTAGCTGGTACTAGAACTGACTGTAGTCTAACACCGACTAACTCATACCGACATTGACTATAACTTGTATTGACACCGACTAACTCGTACTGACACTGATTATAACTCATACTGACACTGACTAGCTGGTACTAGAACTGACTGTAGTCTAACACCGACTAACTCATACCGACATTGACTATAACTTGTATTGACACCGACTAACTCGTACTGACACTGATTATAACTCATACTGACACTGACTAGCTGGTACTAGAACTGACTGTAGTCTAACACCGACTAACTCATACCGACATTGACTATAACTTGTATTGACACCGACTAACTCGTACTGACACTGATTATAACTCATACTGACACTGACTAGCTGGTACTAGAACTGACTGTAGTCTAACACCGACTAACTCATACCGACATTGACTATAACTTGTATTGACACCGACTAACTCGTACTGACACTGATTATAACTCATACTGACACTGACTAGCTGGTACTAGAACTGACTGTAGTCTAACACCGACTAACTCATACCGACATTGACTATAACTTGTATTGACACCGACTAACTCGTACTGACACTGATTATAACTCATACTGACACTGACTAGCTGGTACTAGAACTGACTGTAGTCTAACACCGACTAACTCATACCGACATTGACTATAACTTGTATTGACACCGACTAACTCGTACTGACACTGATTATAACTCATACTGACACTGACTAGCTGGTACTAGAACTGACTGTAGTCTAACACCGACTAACTCATACCGACATTGACTATAACTTGTATTGACACCGACTAACTCGTACTGACACTGATTATAACTCATACTGACACTGACTAGCTGGTACTAGAACTGACTGTAGTCTAACACCGACTAACTCATACCGACATTGACTATAACTTGTATTGACACCGACTAACTCGTACTGACACTGATTATAACTCATACTGACACTGACTAGCTGGTACTAGAACTGACTGTAGTCTAACACCGACTAACTCATACCGACACTGACTATAACTTGTATTGACACCGACTAGCTTGTACTGACACTGACTAACTCGTACCGACATTGACTATAACTTGTATTGACACAAGACTAGCTTGTACTGACACTGACTGTATTGCTCTATGCTCTAAAACTTTAAAAGGTAAATACAGTACAAGTACTGATGAAAAATGACATCCTACCCACATGCACATGTACTATGAACCTCACTTAGTAATCAGAAATCTAGAGTTTCATTTGTAGAGCTGTTAACAAGCTACCACCCACAAAAGTTTAAAGTTCATAGATGAGTGTGTATATGGTCATAAATACCTGTGCAGCAAGCAAAATGTAGGACCCCCACTATTTTGCATGCCCCTGACCCAAAAACTGCGCATAACCCCCTAATATTTTAAGCGTGTATTAAGCACGCATATTAGACATAATAATTTCATGCATGAAGAGGTTACCATAAGAAGGTAATAGCGACTCGAAAAAATAAGAAGAGCTACTTTTGAGCACTAGTCCTCCGCCAACATGCCGGGAATAATCGGTTGTTGTCATCGCTATCACTTGTAGTCAGAGGTCAGTCCTCAGATGTTTCCTGCCATTCATACGTAGCTCACAATACCTCAGACGTCCTACACCACATCAGGCCATCAGGAGAGGCCATCGGGACATAGGCCATCAGGACACAGGCCATTGGCAGGCCATCGGGACATGGGCCATCGGGACATGGGCCATCGGGACATGGGACATCAGGACATGGGCCATCAGGACATGGGCCATCGGGACATTAGGACATAAGGACATTAGGCCATCGGGACATAGGCCATCGGAACATAGGCCATCAGGACATATGTAGGCCATCAGGACATCTAATAGTGTGAAATTCTTCAGCACTTGACTTCATGAGCATGCTCCTCGCCACCAAGTGTCCCAGCACTATAAATGTTAGAAGAACGAGCTGAACATCATTCACAGTTATGAGCATGCACACATGCGCACGGAGAATGCGATAAGTAAAAAACATCCACCTCATGGAACACAAAGGTCTACTGCACACGTATGTACCTATGAGCTCTTCATGTGCTAGCTGCATGGGGTGTGGGCTCAAAACCTCCGACCTACGAGAAAGGACCGAGAAATAGGTTGGGAAGACGGCAGTGGAGGAACTCACGGCAGCGGAGGAACTCACGGCAGCAGAGGAACTCATGGCGGCGGGAGAACTCACGGCGGCGGAGCAACTCACGGTAGCGGGGGGACTCACGGCAGCGGAGGAACTCACAGCGGCGGAGGAACTCACGGCAGCGGAGGAACTCACGGCAGCGGAGGAACTCACGGCAGCGGAGCAACTCACGGCAGCGGGGGAACTCACGGCAGCGGGGGAACTCACGGCAGCGGGGGAACTCACAGCAGCGGGGGAACTCACGGCAGCGGGGGAACTCACGGCAGCGGATGGAAAATCTGTCTAGAAGGAGAAGGAAAAGAGAAAGAGTCCCGAACATCTTGAACAGTTGCACAAGCTGAGAGCAGGAGAGTCCTGCGCTGCGTCAACTAAGTCCAAGACAAAGTGACTGCCATGGAAAAGCTCCTTCTTCCAACTCCTGCTGCCTTCCAATCTTCACAGTCCTCACTTCTCTGCTGCCTCCCATCTCTGTCAGCTTTCTGCTCTCAACTCACCGTCCCTTCTTCTTTATCTCTGTGACTGTGCAAATTCCTACTCCATATTGCTGACAGAAGCTTGTAGCTCTTCCTTCCGATCCAGTGTTCTCCCCAGGATTTTGGTAAGGGATATTGGCATGTCATGGGTGGACTAAACCATGATGATGGTCTGTGTTTTTTGGTCTTGTATTCATTACTGTGTTTACAGGTTGCAGGAGGTGCACTGCACTAGACATAATAATTATTGTTACATGTAAAAGAGCTATGAATCATACAGTATTATGCAACAGGCAGGGCATACGATTGACACAATTATCCTGAAGCCTGAACGCTTATAGAATATAATTGTCTTGAAATATTCCCTGCATGAAGTTGCTACATGTATTGTGTTACTGTTTACAGTATTATTCTGGAAGAAATCGTTTCATGGACATCGAGAGAGAGAGGAAGAGGAACATCTGTAGGAGGAAAGAGAGGGCTAAGCTCCAATCTCTCGTACGTGCAGGCGCTGCACCATCTCCCCAAGCACAAGCCGGCCTGCCGTGAGCTGCCACTCGCTCTTAGCATGCTTCACAAAACTCTGCCTTGTTAGAGTCATATAAGGCAGTCGCTCGACTAATGGCAACCTTCATACATGTACATGTGTCATACATGTACATGTGGGCCTATGTTTTTGGAACAGCGAACACGCCATACCTTACCCATCCTCCAACTCGTAACATTTAGAGCAAGTTCTACCGCCATTTTTTTAAATCAATGCCAGCTTTCTTGTGCCTCTTTGAGCTGCTAGGTACATCCTCATTCAACATCCACACTTGAGGAAGTCTCCCTCGCAAGATGGGCACTACTGCAGAGCTAGAACTATTGCAAGTTTTTCGCCCACCACACCCAAAAAACGAAATTCTATTGCATCATCAATATGAGGCAAATGAACTTTGAACTGTAATAGAACAACTGTAGGCACTTTGGCCAGTATGCATTCAATTTCGAAGGAATATCGCCAATGCACTTAGCACCCCGGGGAGAACACTGCACCTGATCCAGACTCTCGACTTCCTGCTGGATTGTTAGGCTTTTGAGTGCTCTTTGCTTCATCACGACGGCCATTTTGCAGCAGCGGCCTATAAAAGGATGTGTATGCGCATAATTTCTATGCCTTTCAAGAGGGTGTGGTTAGAGCACGAGCAACCTTTCAAGAGGGTGTGGCTATAGCATGAGCAACCTTTCAAGAGGGTGTGGTTAGAGCATGAGCAACCTTTCAAGAGGGTGTGGTTAGAGAACGAGCAACCTTTCAAGAGGGTGTGGTTAGAGCATGAGCAACCTTTCAAGAGGGTGTGGTTAGAGCACGAGCAACCTTTCAAGAGGGTGTGGTTAGAGCACGAGCAACCTTTCAAGAGGGTGTGGTTAGAGCACGAGCAACCTTTCAAGAGGGTGTGGTTAGAGCACGAGCAAGTGCAATACCTTATGGATTTGCGAAGTTTTGGATTAAAGGATCTGGATAAGCAAGGGTCCCCAGTGGTGTGGGTAATGTTCCCAGATGTGGGCGTTCCCAGATGTGGTCGTTCCCAGATGTGGGCGTTCCCAGATGTGGGCGTTCCCAGGTGTGGGCGTTCCCAGGTGTGGGCGTTCCCAGGTGTGGGCGTTCCCAGATGTGGGCGTTCCCAGATGTGGGCGTTCCCAGATGTGGGCGTTCCCCGATGTGGGCGTTCCCAGATGTGGGCGTTCCCAGATGTGGGCGTTCCCAGATGTGGTCGTTCCCAGATGTGGGCGTTCCCAGATGTGGGCGTTCCCAGATGTGGGCGTTCCCAGATGTGGGCGTTCCCAGATGTGGGCGTTCCCAGATGTGGGCGTTCCCAGATGTGGGCGTTCCCAGATGTGGGCGTTCCCAGATGTGGGCGTTCCCAGATGCGGGCGTTCCCAGATGCGGGCGTTCCCAGATGTGGGCGTTCCCAGATGTGGGTGTTCCCAGATGCGGGCGGAGGAAACTGTGCGAAACTTCAAGCGTGAACTGGAGAGAACGATAGAAGGAGGAAACAAACTTACGATAAAGTTTGTGTTGAGGCTAGAGGAAGAGGACGTCCGTTTCTTCTGCCATTTCTTCTGCCAGAAGAGATGAACCTTTTTACAAATAAGTTTGTCAAGTCACTGTAACTATCTGGCGTGCTCCTGTAGGTGCCTCCATTTTAACTGCTGCAGCAAGGGGAATTGTTACCCACCAAGACCAGTCCCTTCCCAAAGAGTCTGGCACTCCTGTAGGTGCCTCCATTTTAACTGCTGCAGCAAGGGGAATTGTTACCCACCAAGACCAGTCCCTTCCCAAAGAGTCTGGCACTCCTGTAGGTGCCTCCATTTTAACTGCTGCAGCAAGGGGAATTGTTACCCACCAAGACCAGTCTCTTTCCAAAGAGTCTATTGGTCCTGTTGAGTCGACTAAATCATGGGCATTCCCATTTCTTCGTTGTCATGGCTACACTAAATGTAAGGGTGCCGGTGCAGCTCGAAAGTTACCTAGCGACTACGAAGAAATCAAAATGGTCTTTTGTTAGGAGAGAAGCTTCCATTGTGAAAAACAACATCTCTACCCACAATTGTCAATTTCGACCCAACAGGAGCCAAAAAAATGTTTCAAGTTAGTGAAGACATTAGTAGTGTAGGGATCTAAGCAAATACGGTTGGTAGGAATAAGAGAGATATAACTTCGCTCCTTGCTGTCGCTCGATCTGGAAAGCTTGTGTCGCCACAAGTCAGTCATGTATGTATGTCTGGGAAACCGTCCTGGTGCCATCCTGGTGCAAATATCCCCGGACGGATGGAAAGAACATCACCAATTCAGACAACCATTGGTCCGCAGAAGTTGGCAATGATCGGGTGCGATGAGAAAGAGCTAGACACACCTACATGACGGAACTGATACGATGGCGCTTGACCTCGACACAAGAGCTCCTGGATTGTGTGTGTCTGTGATGCATTGACTCACACTGAAGCAGATCCTTTCTAGCAAAGCTTGATATTGTGAAATGAAGAAAGTGTTTGGCTGATGAGGTTTCATCTTGTATTTCTTCACCACCAACATGCAAATATTCACCACCAACATGCAAATATTCACCGCCATCTTGGATCCAGGTGGACAGGTGACAAATACCAACAGCAACTATATTCAACAAAAAAAATTTAAAAAAATTTGTACAGATTTTTGGCAAAAGACTGCCAAAATTTGTGTACTTACGTACAAGTTAGTCCTTCAAAGGAAATTAAAAGTAAAGACTAAAGGGTTAATTGATGTTTTTGTGCTAGTGACATTTCACAATTATTTTGCAAAATGAAAGTTATCTCGCCATGAAGGGGCTCCGATTTTGAACACAAGCCACCACAATACCCTGATTAATGAACACCTGCGCAACCATCGCCTTTGGTCATCTTGACCCTCAGAGTGTCGGCCTCAGAGTCGAAGAAGGACCTCACTCTCTCGTGTGCGCTATGTTGCAACTGGTTGTACAGCAAGAACTAGTCACATGTCTGACTATGTATGTCGCCATAGTGACACTGATACTGCACATGTGCAGAGCATGGAGAAGAGCACTGAACACGACCTCGATCTGACAACAAGACACGGACACTTAACCTAGACGTTCCAAAATGGCTGTGAAAAAAGGCTCTACATGCATCTGCGTTCGTCACGGCAACGTCAAATACAGATACTTATGGTTGTGCAAAGGATCTAAACACATCACCATTCAACAAAGCTCTAGTCAGACCCCTTAACTTCTCATCCATAACTTCTCGACAATAAGAGACACTCTCAACCAACTCTTAGTTGACCGAGTATTAGACACAATCGCTCTCTCAACAACCAACTTAAATTCACTGTCTCGATGCTTCGGCTACAGATGCTCTAGCCCAGCGGTCCCCAACCCCCGGGCCGCAGCCCGGTACCGGTCCGTGGTTCTGTTGGTACCGGGCCGCACAGCCCTAAACTCCTCCACTTGTGGGAGGAGCTTAGGGCTGTGACATCACGGATATTACACACCAAAAACCCCTAGCTAGGAAAATGAGCAAAAAACAAACGTCTTTCGAAGGTTTCTTTGCGCGGGGCAAAAGAGATAGAGAGAAAACAGAAGAAGAGCCTACGATTTTAAAGAAAAATACTAGGAGTCCTACTTAAAATATGGATTTATTTCAACAGGTTGTTCAGATTCACCAAGCCCGCTTTGCATAATATGCGGCGACCGATCACCTGTCTTCCCTTCTACAAGAGTTCGAGCGCTACTTCCCAACTACAAAAGATCCACGAACTGCCAAGGAATGGATCCGCGACCCATTTGCCAACAAACCAGGTGAATCGAGCATGTCTACACAAGAAGAAGATCAACTGCTTGAGATCGCAAATGACGGCGGCCTAAAAATTATGTTTGGGACAACAACTCTGTCGGTGTTCTGGCTTAGAGTCAAGACAGAATATCCTGAGATCGCCAAAAAAGCATTAAAAACCCTGTTGCCGTTTCCGACATCTTATCTGTGTGAAATAGGGTTTTCTGCAGTGATAGCAACCAAAACAAAATCACGGAACAGACTGGACATAATCAACACACTTCGTGTGTCATTGTCTCACATTACTACTAGGTGGGATCGTCTTGTTTCGGAGAAACAAGCTCAGGGCTCCCACTGATTCCGTGTTACATTTTTCATGCATTTTATATTTGATCTTCTGGTTTATCTAATGATTTACGTTTATTACTACATTTAGAATAAATCAGTTTTTATACCGGTCGCGTCTGTTGTAGGCCTATTTATCCCTCACATCTTGGAGGCCGGTCCGTGAAAATATTGTCGGAGATTCAACCGGTCCGTGGTACAAAAAAGGTTGGGGGCCGCTGCTCTAGCCTTCTCTGTAATAAAGATGGAGGCTAATGCTCTAGCCTTCTCTGGAATAAGGATGGAGGCTAGATGCTCTAGCCTTCTCTGGAATAAGGATGGGGGCTAGATGCTCTAGCCTTCTCTGGAGTAAGGATGGAGGCTAGATGCTCTAGCCTTCTCTGGAATTAGGATGGAGGCTAGATGCTCTACCCTTCTCTGGAATAAGGATGGGGGCTAGATGCTCTAGCCTTCTCTGGAGTAAGGATGGAGGCTAGATGCTCTAGCCTTCTCTGGAATAAAGATGGGGCTAGATGCTCTAGCCTTCTCTGGAATAAGGATGGGGCTAGATGCTCTAGCCTTCTCTGGAATAAGGATGGAGGCTAGATGCTCTAGCCTTCTCTGGAATAAAGATGGGGGCTAGATGCTCTAGCCTTCTCTGGAATAAGGATGGAGGCTAGATGCTCTAGCCTTCTCTGGAATTAGGATGGGGGCTAGATGCTCTAGCCTTCTGTGGAGTAAGGATGGAGGCTAGATGCTCTAGCCTTCTCTGGAATAAGGATGGGGGCTAGATGCTCTAGCCTTCTCTGGGAGTAAGGATGGGGGCTAGATGCTCTAGCCTTCTCTGGAATAAGGATGGGGCTAGATGCTCTAGCCTTCTCTGGAATAAGGATGGAGGCTAGATGCTCTAGCCTTCTCTGGAATAAGGATGGGGCTAGATGCTCTAGCCTTCTCTGGAATAAGGATGGAGGCTAGATGCTCTAGCCTTCTCTGGAATAAAGATGGGGGCTAGATGCTCTAGCCTTCTCTGGAATAAGATGGAGGCTAGATGCTCTAGCCTTCTCTGGAATTAGGATGGGGGCTAGATGCTCTAGCCTTCTGTGGAGTAAGGATGGAGGCTAGATGCTCTAGCCTTCTCTGGAATAAGGATGGGGGCTAGATGCTCTAGCCTTCTCTGGAGTAAGGATGGGGGCTAGAGCATTCTCTGGAGTAAGGATGGAGGCTAGATGCTCTAGCCTTCTCTGGAATAAGGATGGGGGCTAGATGCTCTAGCCTTCTCTGGAATAAGGATGGGGGCTAGATGCTCTAGCCTTCTCTGGAATAAGGATGGAGGCTAGATGCTCTAGCCTTCTCTGGAATAAGGATGGGGCTAGATGCTCTAGCCTTCTCTGGAATAAGGATGGAGGCTAGATGCTCTAGCCTTCTCTGGAATAAAGATGGGGGCTAGATGCTCTAGCCTTCTCTGGAATAAGATGGAGGCTAGATGCTCTAGCCTTCTCTGGAATTAGGATGGGGGCTAGATGCTCTAGCCTTCTCTGGAATAAAGATGGGGCTAGATGCTCTAGCCTTCTCTGGAATAAGGATGGGGCTAGATGCTCTAGCCTTCTCTGGAATAAGGATGGAGGCTAGATGCTCTAGCCTTCTCTGGAATAAAGATGGGGGCTAGATGCTCTAGCCTTCTGTGGAGTAAGGATGGAGGCTAGATGCTCTAGCCTTCTCTGGAATAAGGATGGGGGCTAGATGCTCTAGCCTTCTCTGGGAGTAAGGATGGGGGCTAGATGCTCTAGCCTTCTCTGGAATAAGGATGGGGCTAGATGCTCTAGCCTTCTCTGGAATAAGGATGGAGGCTAGATGCTCTAGCCTTCTCTGGAATAAGGATGGGGCTAGATGCTCTAGCCTTCTCTGGAATAAGGATGGAGGCTAGATGCTCTAGCCTTCTCTGGAATAAAGATGGGGGCTAGATGCTCTAGCCTTCTCTGGAATAAGATGGAGGCTAGATGCTCTAGCCTTCTCTGGAATTAGGATGGGGGCTAGATGCTCTAGCCTTCCGTGGAGTAAGGATGGAGGCTAGATGCTCTAGCCTTCTCTGGAATAAGGATGGGGGCTAGATGCTCTAGCCTTCTCTGGAGTAAGGATGGGGGCTAGAGCATTCTCTGGAGTAAGGATGGAGGCTAGATGCTCTAGCCTTCTCTGGAATAAGGATGGGGGCTAGATGCTCTAGCCTTCTCTGGAGTAAGGATGGAGGCTAGATGCTCTAGCCTTCTCTGGAGTAAGGATTGGAGGCTAGATGCTCTAGCCTTCTCTGGGATAAGGATTGGAGGCTAGCCTTCTCTGGGATAAGGATTGGAGGCTAGATGCTCTAGCCTTCTCTGGAATAAGGATGGAGGTTAGATGCTCTAGCCTTCTCTGGAATAAAGATGGAGGCTAGATGCTCTAGCCTTCTCTGGAATAAAGATGGAGGCTAGATGCTCTAGCCTTCTCTGGAATAAAGATGGAGGCTAGAGCCTCTAGCTGAAACGTCAAGCGAGCAAATTTAAGTTGATTTATCGAGAACATGAGAACAAGCAAAGAAGACAAAATTAGTCAAATAGACACTTACCGGAACCTTGTGCGGGTGTTTCTTCATAATCTCCTCCACATCTCGCCTCCTGCTACCTGCAGTTACCATGGCAACAGTCCATAATGACAAGCCTAGCCCACTACTTAAGTAAATACATGCATTATTCATGACCTAAAGATATATGTACGTACATTGGTACACGGCAAAGATCAGATAAATTTAGTCCAGCAGATTTTTTTTATACAAGTTGGGTCGAATTGCACCGAGGATGTCCGACCCCCTGTACTGCGTGGATATCTGACCCCCTGTACTGCGGGGATGCCCTACACCCTGCGATGATGTCTGACCACCTGCGTGGATGTTCAACCCCCTGTACTGCAGGGATGTCCAACCCCGGATGTCCGACCCCTGTACTGCAGGGATGTCAGACCCCCTGTACTGCAGGGATTTCCGACCCCCTGTACTGCAGCCCCTGTACTGCAGGGATGTCAGACCCCCTGTACTGCGGGGATGCCCTACACCCTGCGATGATGTCTGACACCTGCAAGGATGTCTGACCCCCTGCGAGGATGTTCGACCCCCTGTACTGCGGGGATGTCCAACCCCTTTTGGTATTTTCCTTGGAGATGTTGAAAATAACTGCAATGCCCTCCTCAATAATCAACTTGAATATTACTCCCTCGATGTTTCGACCAGATGCTCTAGATAGCCTTCATCAGGATAATCTCTTAGGGAAGTTTGTGGTCAGTCTGAAAGTGACGACCTGTCAGCTGCTCTGTGCAGTTATTGTTCCTCTTTCACTTTCCTTCTGATCATTGAGAAGGCCATTGCAAGTTTTTGACATCTCCAAGGGAAATGACAACAGGTGCCTAAGGCTTTAGCTAAAGGGACTACTCAATAACTTGTAATGCTGAAACAAAATATGATGGATTAAGTTTGGTGGGGAGGGCAGATGTGAGTTTGGGAGGTGTGGGGTGAGGATATCCCCCCCCCTCCCCTCCCCTCCCACTATATGTAAGTAAATTGAAACCCTGGTGATTACTGATTCCACATTGAAAGTAACTGTTGTTTATCCCCACTCATGCAAAGTCATCGTAACCACATTAAGGAGGCCAATCAAAGACTTCGCTCAGTCGTGACCACAGGTGGCATGGGCCACAAGCTTCTCAGAGTGGCTCGCTCAGAATATGCAAGTGTCGGTGTACATGGTTGATGTTGGATAATGCGTATTAACCTCGTGCTTCGTAAGGAGCTCCAAAGCCATTCTGCTCACACACAATTGCACTCTGTTCTCCTATAATACAGGCCCACGGGATGCAAAAAATAATCCTGGCACACTAAACATCCCCTCAGGCACAGTCAACTCCTCTCCCTCCCCTCCCCCAAACTCCGCCCCTACTATAATGATAAAATGACATATTCTCATAGCAATCGTGCCTCAAGGGGAGGGAGGGGGGGGGGGGGGGAGGAACCTTCTTTTTCTTTTTTCCCCTTCATATATTTTGTTGTTAATTTTATGCGGTGATTTTGAAACCAAAATATAGCTTGTGTCAAGAGCCCTCCAGTGACATACTTAGTGAAGGCTAGTACTGAAGTCTGTATAACCAAAATATAGCTTGTGTCAAGAGCTCTCCAGTGACATACTTAGTGAAGGCTAGTACTGTAAGTCTGTATAACCAAAATATATAGCTTGTGTCAAGAGCTCTCCAGTGACATACTTAGTGAAGGCTAGTACTGTAAGTCTGTATAACCAAAATATAGCTTGTGTCAAGAGCTCTCCAGTGACATACTTAGAGAAGGCTAGTACTGTAAGTCTGTATAACCAAAATATAGCTTGTGTCAAGAGCTCTCCAGTGACATACTTAGTGAAGGCTAGTACTGAAGTCTGTATAACCAAAATATAGCTTGTGTCAAGAGCCCTCCAGTGACATACTTAGTGAAGGCTAGTAATGTAAGTCTGTATAACCAAAATATAGCTTGTGTCAAGAGCCCTCCAGTGACATACTTAGTGAAGGCTAGTACTGAAGTCTGTATAGCAGTGACTAGTGTACCAGTCACCACTTCACAACACTATCATGATCACCTGGAAAAGAATTCTCTAAAACTACGGGAGTGCCTGTAACCACTTCCCATTCAAAGAGTGTGTGCAGAACCTCATAGCAGGTCAGAAATGTTTTCAGGTTACCCCATGGAAGGGAAATGGGAGGCCAATAATTTCTGAAAAGCAAGAATCACATCATGTACTGTATATATATATATACTTTTGAAGGGGGGGGGGGGGGGGGGGGAAGCTCTCATAATGTTGTTACATGGTGTTACACACTCAGGAAGTGTACATGGTTGTGTTACACACTCAGGAAGTGTACATGGTTGTGCTACACACTCTTTGAATGGGAAGTGTGCATGGTTGTGCTACACACTCTTTGAATGGGAAGTGTGCATGGTTGTGCTACACACTCTTTGAATGGGAAGTGTGCATGGTTGTGCTACACACTCTTTGAATGGGAAGTGTGCATGGTTGTGCTACACACTCTTTGAATGGGAAGTGTGCATGGTTGTGTTACACACTCTTTGAATGGGAAGTGTGCATGGTTGTGTTACACACTCTTTGAATGGGAAGTGTGCATGGTTGTGTTACACACTCTTTGAATGGGAAGTGTGCATGGTTGTGTTACACACTCTTTGAATGGGAAGTGTGCATGGTTGTGTTACACACTCTTTGAATGGGAAGTGTGCATGGTTGTGCTACACACTCTTTGAATGGGAAGTGTGCATGGTTGTGCTACACACTCTTTGAATGGGAAGTGTGCATGGTTGTGCTACACACTCTTTGAATGGGAAGTGTGCATGGTTGTGCTACACACTCTTTGAATGGGAAGTGTGCATGGTTGTGCTACACACTCTTTGAATGGGAAGTGTGCATGGTTGTGCTACACACTCTTTGAATGGGAAGTGTGCATGGTTGTGCTACACACTCTTTGAATGGGAAGTGTGCATGGTTGTGCTACACACTCTTTGAATGGGAAGTGTGCATGGTTGTGCTACACACTCTTTGAATGGGAAGTGTGCATGGTTGTGCTACACACTCTTTGAATGGGAAGTGTGCATGGTTGTGCTACACACTCTTTGAATGGGAAGTGTGCATGGTTGTGCTACACACTCTTTGAATGGGAAGTGTGCATGGTTGTGCTACACACTCTTTGAATGGGAAGTGTGCATGGTTGTGCTACACACTCTTTGAATGGGAAGTGTGCATGGTTGTGTTACACACTCTTTGAATGGGAAGTGTGCATGGTTGTGCTACACACTCTTTGAATGGGAAGTGTGCATGGTTGTGCTACACACTCTTTGAATGGGAAGTGTGCATGGTTGTGTAGGTTTTGAATGGGAAGTGTGCATGGTTGTGCTACACACTCTTTGAATGGGAAGTGTGCATGGTTGTGCTACACACTCTTTGAATGGGAAGTGTGCATGGTTGTGCTACACACTCTTTGAATGGGAAGTGTGCATGGTTGTGCTACACACTCTTTGAATGGGAAGTGTGCATGGTTGTGTTACACACTCTTTGAATGGGAAGTGTGCATGGTTGTGCTACACACTCTTTGAATGGGAAGTGTGCATGGTTGTGCTACACACTCTTTGAATGGGAAGTGTGCATGGTTGTGCTACACACTCTTTGAATGGGAAGTGTGCATGGTTGTGCTACACACTCTTTGAATGGGAAGTGTGCATGGTTGTGTTACACACTCTTTGAATGGGAAGTGTGCATGGTTGTGTTACACACTCTTTGAATGGGAAGTGTGCATGGTTGTGCTACACACTCTTTGCATGGGAAGTGTGCATGGTTGTGCTACACACTCTTTGAATGGGAAGTGTGCATGGTTGTGTTACACACTCTTTGAATGGGAAGTGTGCATGGTTGTGTTACACACTCTTTGAATGGGAAGTGTGCATGGTTGTGCTACACACTCTTTGAATGGGAAGTGTACATGGTTGTACTACACACTCTTTGAATGGGAAGTGTGCATGGTTGTGCTACACACTCTTTGAATGGGAAGTGTGCATGGTTGTGCTACACACTCTTTGAATGGGAAGTGTGCATGGTTGTGTTACACACTCTTTGAATGGGAAGTGTGCATGGTTGTGCTACACACTCTTTGAATGGGAAGTGTGCATGGTTGTGTTACACACTCTTTGAATGGGAAGTGTGCATGGTTGTGCTACACACTCTTTGAATGGGAAGTGTGCATGGTTGTGCTACACACTCTTTGAATGGGAAGTGTGCATGGTTGTGCTACACACTCTTTGAATGGGAAGTGTGCATGGTTGTGCTACACACTCTTTGAATGGGAAGTGTGCATGGTTGTGTTACACACTCTTTGAATGGGAAGTGTGCATGGTTGTGCTACACACTCTTTGAATGGGAAGTGTGCATGGTTGTGTTACACACTCTTTGAATGGGAAGTGTGCATGGTTGTGCTACACACTCTTTGCATGGGAAGTGTGCATGGTTGTGCTACACACTCTTTGAATGGGAAGTGTGCATGGTTGTGCTACACACTCTTTGAATGGGAAGTGTGCATGGTTGTGCTACACACTCTTTGCATGGGAAGTGTGCATGGTTGTGCTACACACTCTTTGAATGGGAAGTGTGCATGGTTGTGCTACACACTCTTTGAATGGGAAGTGTGCATGGTTGTGCTACACACTCTTTGAATGGGAAGTGTGCATGGTTGTGCTACACACTCTTTGAATGGGAAGTGTGCATGGTTGTGTTACACACTCTTTGAATGGGAAGTGTGCATGGTTGTGTTACACACTCTTTGAATGGGAAGTGTGCATGGTTGTGCTACACACTCTTTGAATGGGAAGTATGCATGGTTGTGCTACACACTCTTTGAATGGGAAGTGTGCATGGTTGTGCTACACACTCTTTGAATGGGAAGTGTGCATGGTTGTGCTACACACTCTTTGAATGGGAAGTGTGCATGGTTGTGCTACACACTCTTTGAATGGGAAGTGTGCATGGTTGTGCTACACACTCTTTGAATGGGAAGTGTGCATGGTTGTGTTACACACTCTTTGAATGGGAAGTGTGCATGGTTGTGCTACACACTCTTTGAATGGGAAGTGTGCATGGTTGTGCTACACACTCTTTGAATGGGAAGTGTGCATGGTTGTGCTACACACTCTTTGAATGGGAAGTGTGCATGGTTGTGCTACACACTCTTTGAATGGGAAGTGTGCATGGTTGTGCTACACACTCTTTGAATGGGAAGTGTGCATGGTTGTGCTACACACTCTTTGAATGGGAAGTGTGCATGGTTGTGCTACACACTCTTTGAATGGGAAGTGTGCATGGTTGTGCTACACACTCTTTGAATGGGAAGTGTGCATGGTTGTGCTACACACTCTTTGAATGGGAAGTGTGCATGGTTGTGCTACACACTCTTTGAATGGGAAGTGTGCATGGTTGTGTTACACACTCTTTGAATGGGAAGTGTGCATGGTTGTGCTACACACTCTTTGAATGGGAAGTGTGCATGGTTGTGCTACACACTCTTTGAATGGGAAGTGTGCATGGTTGTGCTACACACTCTTTGAATGGGAAGTGTGCATGGTTGTGTTTACACACTCTTTGAATGGGAAGTGTGCATGGTTGTGCTACACACTCTTTGAATGGGAAGTGTGCATGGTTGTGTTACACACTCTTTGAATGGGAAGTGTGCATGGTTGTGCTACACACTCTTTGAATGGGAAGTGTGCATGGTTGTGTTACACACTCTTTGAATGGGAAGTGTGCATGGATTGTGCTACACACTCTTTGAATGGGAAGTGTGCATGGTTGTGCTACACACTCTTTGAATGGGAAGTGTGCATGGTTGTGCTACACACTCTTTGAATGGGAAGTGTGCATGGTTGTGCTTACACACTCTTTGAATGGGAAGTGTGCATGGTTGTGCTACACACTCTTTGAATGGGAAGTGTGCATGGTTGTGCTACACACTCTTTGAATGGGAAGTGTGCATGGTTGTGCTACACACTCTTTGAATGGGAAGTGTGCATGGTTGTGCTACACACTCTTTGAATGGGAAGTGTGCATGGTTGTGTTACACACTCTTTGAATGGGAAGTGTGCATGGTTGTGCTACACACTCTTTGAATGGGAAGTGTGCATGGTTGTGCTACACACTCTTTGAATGGGAAGTGTGCATGGTTGTGCTACACACTCTTTGAATGGGAAGTGTGCATGGTTGTGCTACACACTCTTTGAATGGGAAGTGTGCATGGTTGTGCTACACACTCTTTGAATGGGAAGTGTGCATGGTTGTGCTACACACTCTTTGAATGGAAGTGTGCATGGTTGTGCTACACACTCTTTGAATGGAAGTGTGCATGGTTGTGCTACACACTCTTTGAATGGGAAGTGTGCATGGTTGTGCTACACACTCTTTGAATGGGAAGTGTGCATGGTTGTGCTACACACTCTTTGAATGGGAAGTGTGCATGGTTGTGCTACACACTCTTTGAATGGGAAGTGTGCATGGTTGTGCTACACACTCTTTGAATGGGAAGTGTGCATGGTTGTGCTACACACTCTTTGAATGGGAAGTGTGCATGGTTGTGCTACACACTCTTTGAATGGGAAGTGTGCATGGTTGTGCTACACACTCTTTGAATGGGAAGTGTGCATGGTTGTGTTACACACTCTTTGAATGGGAAGTGTGCATGGTTGTGCTACACACTCTTTGAATGGGAAGTGTGCATGGTTGTGCTACACACTCTTTGAATGGGAAGTGTGCATGGTTGTGCTACACACTCTTTGAATGGGAAGTGTGCATGGTTGTGCTACACACTCTTTGAATGGGAAGTGTGCATGGTTGTGCTACACACTCTTTGAATGGGAAGTGTGCATGGTTGTGCTACACACTCTTTGAATGGGAAGTGTGCATGGTTGTGCTACACACTCTTTGAATGGGAAGTGTGCATGGTTGTGCTACACACTCTTTGAATGGGAAGTGTGCATGGTTGTGCTACACACTCTTTGAATGGGAAGTGTGCATGGTTGTGCTACACACTCTTTGAATGGGAAGTGTGCATGGTTGTGTTACACACTCTTTGAATGGGAAGTGTGCATGGTTGTGCTACACACTCTTTGAATGGGAAGTGTGCATGGTTGTGCTACACACTCTTTGAATGGGAAGTGTGCATGGTTGTGTTACACACTCTTTGAATGGGAAGTGTGCATGGTTGTGCTACACACTCTTTGAATGGGAAGTGTGCATGGTTGTGCTACACACTCTTTGAATGGGAAGTGTGCATGGTTGTGCTACACACTCTTTGAATGGGAAGTGTGCATGGTTGTGTTACACACTCTTTGAATGGGAAGTGTGCATGGTTGTGCTACACACTCTTTGAATGGGAAGTGTGCATGGTTGTGCTACACACTCTTTGAATGGGAAGTGTGCATGGTTGTGTACACACTCTTTGAATGGGAAGTGTGCATGGTTGTGCTACACACTCTTTGAATGGGAAGTGTGCATGGTTGTGCTACACACTCTTTGAATGGGAAGTGTGCATGGTTGTGCTACACACTCTTTGAATGGGAAGTGTGCATGGTTGTGCTACACACTCTTTGAATGGGAAGTGTGCATGGTTGTGCTACACACTCTTTGAATGGGAAGTGTGCATGGTTGTGCTACACACTCTTTGAATGGGAAGTGTGCATGGTTGTGCTACACACTCTTTGAATGGGAAGTGTGCATGGTTGTGCTACACACTCTTTGAATGGGAAGTGTGCATGGTTGTGCTACACACTCTTTGAATGGGAAGTGTGCATGGTTGTGCTACACACTCTTTGAATGGGAAGTGTGCATGGTTGTGCTACACACTCTTTGAATGGGAAGTGTGCATGGTTGTGCTACACACTCTTTGAATGGGAAGTGTGCATGGTTGTGCTACACACTCTTTGAATGGGAAGTGTGCATGGTTGTGCTACACACTCTTTGAATGGGAAGTGTGCATGGTTGTGCTACACACTCTTTGAATGGGAAGTGTGCATGGTTGTGCTACACACTCTTTGAATGGGAAGTGTGCATGGTTGTGCTACACACTCTTTGAATGGGAAGTGTGCATGGTTGTGCTACACACTCTTTGAATGGGAAGTGTGCATGGTTGTGCTACACACTCTTTGAATGGGAAGTGTGCATGGTTGTGCTACACACTCTTTGAATGGGAAGTGTGCATGGTTGTGCTACACACTCTTTGAATGGGAAGTGTGCATGGTTGTGCTACACACTCTTTGAATGGGAAGTGTGCATGGTTGTGTTACACACTCTTTGAATGGGAAGTGTGCATGGTTGTGTTACACACTCTTTGAATGGGAAGT
Organism: Cladorhizidae sp. MBARI D1340-BT2; assembly: GCA_028752905.1. Lineage (NCBI taxonomy): Eukaryota > Metazoa > Porifera > Demospongiae > Poecilosclerida > Cladorhizidae > Cladorhizidae sp. MBARI D1340-BT2. Next base: position 12,368,742 of record JAQNBH010000008.1, on the reverse strand, counting down.
GTGCATGGTTGTGCTACACACTCTTTGAATGGGAAGTGTGCATGGTTGTGCTACACACTCTTTGAATGGGAAGTGTGCATGGTTGTGCTACACACTCTTTGAATGGGAAGTGTGCATGGTTGTGCTACACACTCTTTGAATGGAAGTGTGCATGGTTGTGCTACACACTCTTTGAATGGGAAGTGTGCATGGTTGTGCTACACACTCTTTGAATGGGAAGTGTGCATGGTTGTGCTACACACTCTTTGAATGGGAAGTGTGCATGGTTGTGCTACACACTCTTTGAATGGGAAGTGTGCATGGTTGTGCTACACACTCTTTGAATGGGAAGTGTGCATGGTTGTGCTACACACTCTTTGAATGGGAAGTGTGCATGGTTGTGCTACACACTCTTTGAATGGGAAGTGTGCATGGTTGTGCTACACACTCTTTGAATGGGAAGTGTGCATGGTTGTGCTACACACTCTTTGAATGGGAAGTGTGCATGGTTGTGCTACACACTCTTTGAATGGGAAGTGTGCATGGTTGTGCTACACACTCTTTGAATGGGAAGTGTGCATGGTTGTGCTACACACTCTTTGAATGGGAAGTGTGCATGGTTGTGCTACACACTCTTTGAATGGGAAGTGTGCATGGTTGTGCTACACACTCTTTGAATGGGAAGTGTGCATGGTTGTGCTACACACTCTTTGAATGGGAAGTGTGCATGGTTGTGTTACACACTCTTTGAATGGGAAGTGTGCATGGTTGTGCTACACACTCTTTGAATGGGAAGTGTGCATGGTTGTGCTACACACTCTTTGAATGGGAAGTGTGCATGGTTGTGCTACACACTCTTTGAATGGGAAGTGTGCATGGTTGTGCTACACACTCTTTGAATGGGAAGTGTGCATGGTTGTGCTACACACTCTTTGAATGGGAAGTGTGCATGGTTGTGTTACACACTCTTTGAATGGGAAGTGTGCATGGTTGTGCTACACACTCTTTGAATGGGAAGTGTGCATGGTTGTGTTACACACTCTTTGAATGGGAAGTGTGCATGGTTGTGCTACACACTCTTTGAATGGGAAGTGTGCATGGTTGTGCTACACACTCTTTGAATGGGAAGTGTGCATGGTTGTGTTACACACTCTTTGAATGGGAAGTGTGCATGGTTGTGCTACACACTCTTTGAATGGGAAGTGTGCA
>JAQNBH010000008.1:12287580-12367454 GCA_028752905.1 Cladorhizidae sp. MBARI D1340-BT2 | reverse complement strand
ACTCTTTGAATAGGAAGTGTGCATGGTTGTGCTACACCACTCTTTGAATGGGAAGTGTGCATGGTTGTGTTACACACTCTTTGAATGGGAAGTGTGCATGGTTGTGCTACACGCTCTTTGAATGGGAAGTGTGCATGGTTGTGCTACACACTCTTTGAATGGGAAGTGTGCATGGTTCGTGCTACACACTCTTTGAATGGGAATGTGCATGGTTGTGCTACACACTCTTTGAATGGGAAGTGTGCATGGTTGTGCTACACACTCTTTGAATGGGAAGTGTGCATGGTTGTGCTACACACTCTTTGAATGGGAAGTGTGCATGGTTGTGCTACACACTCTTTGAATGGGAAGTGTGCATGGTTGTGCTACACACTCTTTGAATGGGAAGTGTGCATGGTTGTGCTACACACTCTTTGAATGGGAAGTGTGCATGGTTGTGCTACACACTCTTTGAATGGGAAGTGTGCATGGTTGTGCTACACACTCTTTGAATGGGAAGTGTGCATGGTTGTGCTACACACTCTTTGAATGGGAAGTGTGCATGGTTGTGCTACACACTCTTTGAATGGGAAGTGTGCATGGTTGTGCTACACACTCTTTGAATGGGAAGTGTGCATGGTTGTGCTACACACTCTTTGAATGGGAAGTGTGCATGGTTGTGCTACACACTCTTTGAATGGGAAGTGTGCATGGTTGTGCTACACACTCTTTGAATGGGAAGTGTGCATGGTTGTGCTACACACTCTTTGAATGGGAAGTGTGCATGGTTGTGCTACACACTCTTTGAATGGGAAGTGTGCATGGTTGTGCTACACACTCTTTGAATGGGAAGTGTGCATGGTTGTGCTACACACTCTTTGAATGGGAAGTGTGCATGGTTGTGCTACACACTCTTTGAATGGGAAGTGTGCATGGTTGTGTTACACACTCTTTGAATGGGAAGTGTGCATGGTTGTGCTACACACTCTTTGAATGGGAAGTGTGCATGGTTGTGTTACACACTCTTTGAATGGAAGTGTGCATGGTTGTGCTTACACACTCTTTGAATGGGAAGTGTGCATGGTTGTGCTTACACACTCTTTGAATGGGAAGTGTGCATGGTTGTGATACACCACTCTTTGAATGGAAGTGTGCATGGTTGTGCTACACACTCTTTGAATGGGAAGTGTGCATGGTTGTGCTACACACTCTTTGAATGGGAAGTGTGCATGGTTGTGTTACACACTCTTTGAATGGGAAGTGTGCATGGTTGTGCTACACACTCTTTGAATGGGAAGTGTGCATGGTTGTGCTACACACTCTTGAATGGGAAGTGTGCATGGTTGTGCTACACACTCTTTGAATGGGAAGTGTGCATGGTTGTGTTACACACTCTTTGAATCGGGAATGTGTGCATGGTTGTGCTACACACTCTTTGAATGGGAAGTGTGCATGGTTGTGTTACACACTCTTTGAATGGGAAGTGTGCATGGTTGTGCTACACACTCTTTGAATGGAAGTGTGCATGGTTGTGCTACACACTCTTTGAATGGGAAGTGTGCATGGTTGTGCTACACACTTCTCTTGAATGGGAAGTGTGCATGGTTGTGTTACACACTCTTTGAATGGGAAGTGTGCATGGTTGTGCTACACACTCTTTGAATGGGAAGTGGCTACAGGCACTCTGGTGGATTTTTAAGGTGATCAGTGAAGGTACATACTTGTCATTACTGCATCCACTTACAAGCCTACAAAACTATATCATCGGAAAGCTCTTGAAACAAGCTATCTTCAGATTAAATATGAAGGGTTTTTTAATTTTATTTGCTATGGCTGACACCCGAGAAGATTTTTTAAAGGACCGATTATCGCAACATCATCTTCGACGGTCTATTCTAACTCGACTCTACTGCTCTAGAAGAAGCTCTTGCTAAGGAAGTCTGCACAGGCTTCCATGCATACTCGGCATCGTGATGGATTTCTTTACGATAAGCTAGTCCGAAGTACCACATTCCCTTGAATAGACTTGCGAGGGCCATTCACCTCCATGTATGTAGAACCTGCACATTCTATAGGAGGTGGTGGGTTAGATTGATACCATATCATGCTTCACTTAGTTTGCTTTGTGCAGATAGGGCGGGGGGGGGGGGGGGGACGACTATGCAAGGTATTAGCTCAGGGACACGCCCTCAATTATGGTTGACTAGACTATTCAGTTATTTAGCTTGTTAGCAGTTCTGGTATAGCAAATGATCACTTGACAATCAATGATAATTACCGTTGATTAAGTTCAGGAACTAGTCTTTCCCTCGTTAAGCCTTCTATCTTGTGTTATCTCTAGTTCTGCGTAGGTCTACGTACCTCAAACACTGCACTCGCTGTCACTGGCAAAGAGATCTTAGTCATCACCTCTTCTAGCGGCCTCTGCAATACTCGGTCCACTAAGCCTCAGAGAGTGAGTGAAACCATCGTCCCAGCCACCACTGCTGCTGGAAATCTAAGACTTTGAGGCACCATCTTCCAGGCATTTCGACTCCTTCTAATTGAAGGGGCAATCCCAAGACATGATTGTTACAGCAAAGGCCGATTCACAATATGCAAAATACTAAGCGATGCGACGCGTCGTTTTTTTAAGTATTGTGAACACCAAAATCACGTCGCATCACTTGAATAGAATCGAGTTCTATTCGAGCGGCGTTGCGACCTGCGATTGCATCATTCTGATGTGCATTTATTTTGAGTTTTTCGTCATTCTGGTGGGCTTTAGTTTGATTTTTCTGTAAAAGCTAATGATTTCAGATCTGAACGGACGACGAAAGGCTTATCGAAGCAGTGAGAACTTTCCCTAGAATATGGGATGCGCGAATTAAATGAGCAATGCCATCCATTAATTAATGGGCGGGGTTCCAGTTGGGTGAAATCAAGTTTGCTCAAGTAACGACTCCGTTATTGTGAACAGCTACAAGTGATGCGATGCGATGCAAAGGCCTAGCAGCATATTGTAACCAGCCTTAGGGCACTTTTCACCTGAAGCCATTCAGTCATTACACAAGTCTCTGTACGCTGACATAAAGGGCGAGACGCCTGTGGGTTGCAAGTACCTTGGGAGGCCTCCTGGGATCAGCCACTTGTCTGGCCTCAGCTGCTGTCATGAGTTCTGACACCGTCACTCACATGGCTTCCTCTGTGCTGAGTCTAGCTCAGCATCAACATTTCTGCTTCGGCCAGTCCCTCACATGCTCTCCCCCACCCGTGGTATCTTCTCCATGCCTCTTTGTTAGAATGTGCCTCTGCATACTCAAGCACTTTCGAGTTTGTATGTTGCATAATACAATTTCCTCCTGGGGGGGGGGGGGGGTTTCCCCAGCTGCCATCCCACTCTAGGGGTTCTAGGGGTTCTGCGGTGTTGGGGGGTCCCTCAGCTGCCATCCCACTCTAGGGGTTCTGCAGTGTGGGGGGGTCGCTCTGTTGGTCAACTATTGTAACGTGTTGTTATTGTTTTTTTTTGTAAGTTGGTCTATTTCGGTTTTTAAAAAGTTTGGTACTAAATCGTCAAATCGTCACTCTCAAAGGTCTAGTTTAGTAGTGTCGCGATTAATACGAAGATACAACCTATTCTCACCGAAGACAGGAGCTAGGGTGGGGTTTACTCGAGGGTGCAAAGTGATCAAGGGACATGGGAAATAAGATAGCTTTGGTTTGCTTATTTCCATGGAGAAAGTTCTTCTTCCCAACTGCAGCTTGTCTAATGTGTAAATAAAATATAGTAACTCTAAATTAGGCATGGTCACCAGGTGGAGGCGCAGGTACAAATGGGAGCAACAGTTCCTGTAACCAACTGTAGTTGAGGGTTGTTCCTGCTGGAGGAGCAGTCAGAGAACATAGGCACACTTCAAAGAGGAAAAAACATCAACAGCTTTAGAAAATTAATGTTAGAAGTAGACTACACAATTGACTGAAATGCTCTAGCTATATAGTATAGAGAGGTCTCCATCATGAATATGGTGCAGCAGGTATGCATTATCAGATTCAGTGATATCCCACACTGCACACACTGCCATCTCACATCACACTGGGTTGAGGCAGGTTGAAGTTGGTTGACAATAGCTCTATGGGGACATACACTGGACCAACATCACACTGGGTTGAGGCAGGGTTGAAGTAGATTGACAATAGCTCTATTGGGACACACACTGGACCAACATCACACTGGGTTGAGGCAGGTTGAAGTCGGTTGACAATAGCTCTATGGGACATACACTGGACCAACATCACACTGGGTTGAGGCAGGTTTAAGTAGATTGACATAGCTCTATGGGGACACACATTGGACCAACATCACACTGGGTTGAGGCAGGTTGAAGTAGGTTGACAATAGCTCTATGGGACACACACTGGACAACACACAATGGGTTGAGGCAGGTTGAAGTACGTTGACAATAGTCCTTTGGGGACACACACCGCACTGGGACTGGGGGAAGCCAAGCACAACTAATCTCTAACGGCATGTTCACAATGGAGTCCTTGCAGTCAGGTGTTTCAGATACTGTATGCCCACTTCCTTGCATAAGAAACAGGGGGAGAGAAGGCAGGTTCAGGGGTATGCATAAATAATTATATGACATACTCTGATCTACCTTACATGTCAGTACCTGTGCACAATACCAAATCCACTCCTCTAGGCCATGAAAGGTCACTTCCTACTCCAACTTGTTAGGTCACAGTTTATTCAGATGACTCATTAGACTTAGCTGATTGTGTGTGATTATCTGCTCTGTCAGCTCGCACAGGCCAGATCATCATTACTCACAGGCGGGGTGATGGTTGCAGATTACCAAGAACATCAAACTCCAGATGAACTCATGCATGTATGGCCAGACGTTTGTACAAACTGGCACGTGGCACGCTCCGTTGCTATAACTACAACCTACACACTAGACCACACCCACACTGGGTTGAGGCAGGTTGAAGTAGGTTGACAATACATAGCTCTACGGGGACACACCACTGGACCAACATCACACTGGGTTGAGGCAGGTTGAAGTAGGTTGTCAATACATAGGACACACACTGGACCAACATCACTGGGTTGAGGCAGGTTGAAGGAGGTTGACAATAGCTCTTTGGGGACACATACCGCACTGGGACTGGGGGCAGCCAAGCACAACTTAATCTCTAAAGGCATGTTCACAATGGAGTCCTTGCAGTTCAGGTGTTTCAGATACTGTATGCCCACTTCCTTGCATAAGAAACAGGGGGAGAGAAGGCAGGTTCAGGGGTATGCATAAATATATGACATCAGTAGAAAATATGAAGGAATCTGGATTTTAAGGGGGGGGGCATGGTGGTTAAAGATGTGACAAAGTTTCTAATGAATTTTAATAATATAATTTCCAAGGGGGGGGGGGGCAAGCAGGTTCCAAGGTCAGCCACCCCCCCCCCCTCCTAAATGAAACCTTGGAAATACTGTGAACTACCTTACATGTCAGTATCTGTGCACAATACCAAATCACTCCTCTAGGCCATGAAGGTCACTTTCTACTCCAACTTGTTAGGTCATAGTTTATTCAGATGACTCATTAGCACTTAGCTAGCACAGGCTGATTGTGTGTGATTATCTGCTCTGTCAGCTCGCACAGGCCAGATCATCAATTACTCACAGGCGGGTGTGATGGTTGCAGATTACCAAGAACATCAAACTCCAGATGAACTCATGCATGTATGGCCAGACGTTGTACAAACTGGCACGTGGCACGCTCCGTTTCTATAACTACAACCTACACACTAGACCACACCCACACTGGGTTGAGGCAGGTTGAAGTAGGTTGACAATACATAGCTCTACGGGGACACACACTGGACCAACGATCACACTGGGTTGAGGCAGGGTTGAAGTAGGTTGTCAATACATAGGACACACACTGGACCACATCACTGGGTTGAGGCAGGTTGAAGGAGGTGACAATAGCTCTTTGGAGACACATACCGCACTGGGACTGGGGGCAGCCAGCACAACTTAATCTCTAAAGGCATGTTCACAATGGAGTCCTTGCAGTTCAGGTGTTTCAGATACTGGTATGCCCCACTTCCTTGCATAAGAAACAGGGGGGAGAGAAGGCAGGTTCAGGGGTATGCATAAATATATGACATCAGTAGAAAATATGAAGGAATCTGGATTTTAAGGGGGGGGGGGGGGGGGGGGGGGGCATGGTGGTTAAAGATGTGACAAAGTTTGCTAATGAAATTTTAATAATATAATTTCCAAGGGGGGGGGGGGGGCAAGCAGGTTCCAAGGGTCAGGCCACCCCCCCCCCCCCCCCCCCCCCCCCCCCCCCTCCTAAATGAAACCTTGGAAATACTGTGAACTACCTTACATGTCAGTATCTGTGCACAATACCAAATCCACTCCTCTAGGCCATGAAAGGTCACTTTCTACTCCAACTATGTTAGGTCATAGTTTATTCAGATGACTCATTAGCACTTAGCTAGCACAGCTGATTGTGTGTGATTATCTGCTCTGTCAGCTTACTGGCCAGATCACCCATCACTCACAGGTGAGTGTGTGATAGTTGCAGATTACCCAAGAACATCAAACTCCAGATGAACTCATGCATTTATGGCCAGATGTACAAACTGGCACGTGGCACGCTCCGTTTCTATAAACTACAACCTACACACTAGACCACACCCACATTGGGTTGAGGCAGGTTGAAGTAGGTTGTCAATACATAGCTCTATGGGGACACACTGGACCAACATCACACTGGGTTGATGCAGGTTGAAGTAGGTTGTCAATACATAGCTCTATGGGGGGACACACTGGACCAACATCACACTGGGTTGAGGCAGGTTGACAATAGCTCTATGGGGACACACACTGGACCAACATCACACTGGGTTGAGGCAAGTTGAAGTAGGTTGACAACAGCTCTATGGGGACACACACTGGACCAACATCACACTGGTTCGAGGCAGGTTGAAGTAGGTTGACAATCTATGGGAACATACACTGGACCAACATCACTGGGTTGAGACAGGTTGAAAACAGCTCTATGGGGACACACACTGGACCAACATCACACTGGGTTGAGGCAGGTTGAAGTAGGTTGACAATAGCTCTATGGGGACACACACTAGACCAACATCGCACTGGATTGAGGCAGGTTGAAAAAGGTTGACAATAGGACACACACTGGACCAGCACCACACTCAGGTTGAAGTAGGTTGACAATAGCTCTATGGGGAACACACTGGACCAACATCACTGGGTTGAGACAGGTTGAAGTAGGTTGACAACAGCTCTATGGGGACCCACACTGGACCAACATCACACTGGATTGGGGCCGGTCGAAGTAGGTTGACAATAGCTTTATGTGGACACACACTGGACAAACACTACACTGGATTGAGACATATGTGGACACATACTGGACAAACACTACACTGGATTGAGACAGGTTGAAGTAGGTTGACAATAGCTCTTTGGGGACACACACTGGACCAACACCACACTGGGTTGAGGCACGTTGAAGTCGGTTGACAATAGCTCTATGTGGACACACACTGACTGGATGGGAAGGAACAGCCAAGCACAACTTAATATCTCTAAAGGCATGTTCACAATGGAGTCCTTGCAGTTCATGTGCTTCAGATACTGTACATGCCCACTTCCTTGCATAAGAAACAGGGGGAGAGAAGGCAGGTTCAGGGGTATGCATAAATAAATGACATCAGGGTTTCATTTAGAAAATTTGGAGGAATCTGGATTTTAAGGGGGGGGGGGGGGGGGGGGGGGGGATGATGGTTAAAGATGTGACAAAGTTTCTAATGAATTTTAATAATATAATTTCCAGGGGGGGGGCAAAAAGGTTCCAAGGGGGGTCAGCCAAAAAAAACAAAAAAACCCTAAATGAAACCTTGGACATACTGTGAACTACCTTACATGTCAGTACCTGTGAACAATACCAAATCCACTCTAGGCCATGAAAGGTCACTTCCTACTCCAACTTGTTAGGTCATAGTTTATTCAGATGACTCATTAGCACTTAGCTACACAGCTGATTGTGTGTGATTATCTGCTCTGTCAGCTAGCACAGGCCAAATCATCATTACTCACAGGTGGGTGTGTGATGGTTGCAGATTACCAAGAAAAACTCCAGATGAACTCATGCATGTATGGCCAGACGTTTGTACAAACTGGCACGCTCCGTTTCTATAACTACAACCTACACACTGGACCACACCCACACTGGGTTGAGGCAGGTTGAAGTAGGTTGTCAATACATAGCTCTACGGGGACATACACTGGACCAACACCACACTGGGATGAGGCAGGTTGAAGTAGGTTGATATAGCTTTATGGGGACACGCATTGGACCAACGTGCCTGAGATTAAATTTCATTGAGCGTGTGTATATATATATATATATATATATATATATACGTCAGAGGATGCTGCGTACTAAACTAGTCGCTAATCAGTAAGTTTTCATCCGAGGTCTCACTGCTTTGGAGCAACATTCGACCAATAGCAGTTAGGACCAGAGCTAGTTTATTTGAGTAACTGTAACCTTCACAAAACAGGATGCAAAGTTGAAAGAGTACCAGTAAGTCTGGACCAATAGCAGCTGCTAGGACTAGTGCTACTCACAGTAGCTATTTGCAAGGAATGTTGAAGGAGCAATACACCTGCTAAGTCAAGTGGCTTACCTAAGTTCAGGTGATTTTATAAGTTGTAGTTCTAGTATGGGCATCCTGCAACAGAGCTAGGCATATCTATAGGGAAGCCTCAAGAGTGGAAAGTAAAATCACGAATAAAAGCTAGTGACTGGATCCACTTTTGAAAGGTTCATATACATACATACATGTATATACAGATATATCTACCTCTGTTGGTGGATAGCTATACTAGAACTAGAACAAACCAAGCGCACAGAAAATATATTGGGTACATCAAAGGGGACTCCCAAGAGCAAATAACTGTGGTTTTTGTTTTTCTAAAGGGTTTACTATAAGGAAATGCTAGTTCAATAAGGCTTCAGCTGTAGTAGCTACAAACAGGTTAAACAAGCTTGATACACTAGCAAATTGAAAGTTATAACTAACTTCTTACTGGGAGCTCTTCGCAGACTTTCCACTCAGCCTTACTTGTGGATAATGGAAGGCCGGTTCATAACATGCCACTCTCACACTAGCAACGTGACGAGTCTATTTAATGAATGTGAAGTTGCATCCCTTCACTTGAATAGACTTGATTTCCACTCTAGTTCCGGTCACGACACGTTCGATTGACACGTGTTGGTGTGCTTTATTTGTGTTTCGGAAAAAGGTTTCTCCAAGGAAGAGATGAATGTGGAAAGGTTGATAGAGGCAGTGAGGAAAGGTTGATAGAGGCAGTGAGGAAAGGTTGATAGAGGCAGTGAGGATAGGTTGATAGAGGCAGTGAGGAAAGGTTGATAGAAGCAGTGAGGTTGATAGAGGCAGTGAGGAAAGGTTGATAGAGGCAGTGAGGTTGATAGAGGCAGTGAGGTTGATAGAGGCAGTGAGGTTGATAGAGGCAATGAGGAACTTTATTAGTACATGGCTGCATCTGGCAAGTCGTGTAGAGATTGAAAGCATTAATGGGTGGAGTTTCGTAATTGGCGAAGCGATGCGACACGACCAGGCAGACATTGTGGACTGCTTGAAGCGAGGCTAAGACCTTGCGATATATTGTGAACCGGCCAGTGGCTATCAACAGGGAACGGGCTACTTTCATGGCTACTACTACTATTTTACACTTTTTTTAAAATATTAATCTTGAAAACAGCATCTGAATTTGGGTTAATTACCTAAGTTACAGCTAAGGCGTTAAGGTTGCCTAATCATTCTCCCATCTATAATAATAATAAAGGTCGTCTAATCATTTCCCATCAATAATGATATTTAACCCTTTGAACACGAGCGGCTGTTATTGCGGCCGTCAACTACTGCCGCTAGAAGTCCGAGCGGTCTATATATCGGCCGCCAATAATTATATATATTTTTTTTTTTTTTTTTTTTTTTTTTTTTTATAACTTACAAATAGAAAACATTTAAAATATTATTTTATATTTTTTGTGAAATTTGCTTCCAGGAAGTCAGTGTATAGGCTACAAAAGGTTCAGGAACTCAGCGTTCAAAGGGTTAAGGCACGTGCATCAGATGCAGGCACGTGCTATAAGTGAGATATTGTACATCAGGTGCAGGCATGTGCATCAGATGCAGGCACGTGCTATAAGTGTGTACATCAGGTGCAGGCACGTGCATCAGGTGCAGGCACGTGCTATAAGTGAGATATTGTACATCAGGTGCAGGCAGGTGCATCAGGTGCAGGCACGTGCAGAAAGACAAACTTTCTCGTTCAACTCCTCAGCGAGGACTCATTAAGCAATACAGTTTGTTCAGCGCCATTGCTTCTAGTTAAACATACAAGAAAACAAGTGCTTTAAGAGTCACTAGGAGCTTACTCAACATACTATATATATATAATACACTTGTATAGCTACAATTAATCAACTGTTTTGCAGGACTTCTTTTAGGTGGAGAAGGAGCTACTCTCATAAGCCAGACAAAGGAGCTAGTCACGTGAACACCCTCTTGAGCTGGGTGGAAGGAAATGAGATGAGCCTTCATGGACGCCAGACTAACAATGTGTCGCTGAGTGGACGTCAAACTAATGATGTGTCGCTGAGTGGATGCCAAACTAATGCTGTGTCGCTGAGTGGACGTCAAACTAACTATGTGTCGCTGAGTGGACGTCAAACTAACGCTGTGTCGCTGAGTGGACGCCAGACTAACGCTGTGTCGCTGAGTGGACGTCAAACTAACACTGTGTCGCTGAGTGGATGCCAAACTAACGCTGTGTCACTGAGTGGACGTCAAACTAACACTGTGTCGCTGAGTGGACGTCAAACTAACGCTGTGTCGCTGAGTGGACGTCAAACTAACGCTGTGTCGCTGAGTGGACGTCAAACTAACACTGTGTCGCTGAGTGGACGTCAAACTAACGATGTGTCGCTGAGTGGATGTAAAACTAACACTGTGTCACTGAGTGGACGTCAAACTAACGATGTGTCGCAGAGTGGACGTCAAACTAATGATATGTCGCTGAGTGGATGCCAAACTAACGCTGTGTCGCTGAGTGGACGTCAAACTAACGATGTGTCGCTCAAACTAACGATGTGTCGCCAAGTGGACGCCAAACTAACGATGTGTCGGCGCACAGTAGACACTGAACAACAAGAATGCGTGCCTTGCCAGTAGTGGAACAGAAATTACAAGAACAAAGCTAGAGTGTGAGATACTGTCAAACTACAAGGTTTGACATGGTAATCTAGCCCGAGGATGTACCAGGTACAGGCAATTACAATTGACAAGGTTTTGCACAGAAACATTTTAACACATTTTTATGTCAAGTCACACACTTGGGACTACATGAAGACTTGCTTTATCATATGAGCGTCTCCTTTGAGAAGGACCCAAGCTCATGGTGGGTAACATTTAGAAGTCCCCTATAACCACACAAAAATGTAGTTCCTTAACAGGTGGCCATCACCTATTGCACTTACAAGCAATTATCTTGCATGCCACAACATAGCTAAATGTATCAATGAAGCATTCTGGATTGCTCTACACTGAATTGCAGAGCAGGTGAATATATCCACTACAGAGAATGAGGGCATTTGAATGAATGCAGTGCACACACAACAGTGAATAATCTCTACTACACAGTAGCTAGGTGTACATATAACCTCTGTACAAAAACTTGCACCAGAGCTCTCTAGCAAAGAAAGCAACTAGTCGAATAGCTGGCTTCTCTAATGATATTGGGTTATGTACTTGAGCTCTTACCAAAGGTTCTTCTTGACTTAAAGGACTTTTCCACACCTGCGGGTAGACCGTTGGGGCTCATTGGTGGCTCTTCAATGTAACCGATAGGACTCTCTCTGGCGTCGTTCTCCATCGCCACGGGCTAACACCACTCGCAGAACGCAGTACAAGGAGTTTGCAAAAGTTATTTCTCCTCCCTAACTTTTTTTTTGATATATATATATTATCAAGACCAATTCACTAGTCAGTCACAGTCACAGTCGCCTCTGCTTCCCGATTGGGTTTTCTACTTTTAGTTCTTGAGATGAGCGCAAAACCAGTCTCCTTGTCCCGCTCTATTTCACGACGATGGACGTCAAGCTGTTCTGTAATTGGATCCTCGTTAGACCTGCTACGCTCACAAAATAATTTACTAGCGTATTATTTATAGTAGCAAATTTATAGTAGCAATGAAGGCCGAGTTAGGCTTACCAAACACAGAAATAGTATATCTGGTGACGGTTACTGCAATGGCAAAACCTGAGCTATGTTGGCAACAAAAAAAGTACTTGCATACCCCACAAAAGCTATCTGCGCATGTGCAAGCATTCGGGTGGCCCCACATGGGGACGGTGTGGTGTTATTTCAGTGTGTGTCCATATAGAGCTTATTTATTCAGACAGTACGAGCTGCTGACCATGCTCGCATATTCATGTATACTTCATGGCATTTGGGTAGATGTAAAAAAAATGTTAAAAAATTCTGACATCAAGTCCAAATCAGAGTTGTTTTGACCAATATTGCATTTCTAATATAAACAGTAATGTACAAGTAATATGGGGAGAAATGGTGGGTGTCTTGTAGAGTTTAAAGAGGGAAAAAGCTCCAGGACCAGATGGAATAATGTATGGAAGGGGGAGGATGGTAGAAGTATTAGTGGATTTGCTAAACATGGTGCTGTATGGGAGTACTGTCCAGTGAATTGGATGGGGAGAGTTGCTAACCCTCTACAAGGATGACGATGTAGAAGTGATGGGAATTATAGAGGAATATTATTGGGGATTGTGTAGCAAAGGCCTTTACTTGGTTGATGGCAGAGAGGTTAGGGAAGTTTTGTGAGGATTCACGGAGGTTTCAGAAGGAAGAGGAGATGTGCAGACCAGTGGTTTGTCCTAAGCAGATTCATAAAAGGGTGAAGGGATCGTCTTGCCTAGCTATACTAAACATCAGTAAGGCTTACGACAGTGTGTAGAGGGATGGTTGGTGCTATACAATGAGACATAAGGAGTGGAGCAGAAATTTGTATATACGAATTTGTGAAGGGCTCTACAATGGGGTGGAAGCTAGGATAGTATCAGATGGAGGTCAGTCAAGGTGGTTTGGGATAGAGAGGGGACTTAGGCAGGGGTGTCCTTTGTCACCAACACTATTCAACATGTATGTGTCAGGAATGGTGGGATGAACTAGAGGGAGCTAAGCCGGGATTGAAGATGGAAGGTACATGCTGTGGGGAATTGCTCTAAAGTGATGATATTGTGCTTTTGGTTGACACAGGAATGGAAGTGCAAGAGATGTTGGACATGGTGCAGAACTATGTGATATTTAAGTTTAATGAGAAGATTGGGAAAGGAAGAAGTAGTGTGAAGGAACATTGATGGAGAGGAGCTGGAAGTAGTGGAAGATACCTGGGTGTGTGGTTTGATGAGAATCTGAGAGGGAATGTACACTTGGAGGTAATAAAGGTTAAAGCAGAAGAAGGGATTTAAAAGGCAGTGTGAGTGTGGATCCGTAAAGTGAAAAAACAGAAGTGGATAGAGGTGGGCTGGTGTTGGAGCTGTGGGCTAGGCCAAGGCTGGAACATGCTGCTGAAGTGTAGTTAACAGAAGGACAGATTGCTTTAGGAAATTAGTGTCAGCTCAGTTGAGAGTAGCCATTAACCAGTAGCAGGAGTGGCAGTGCTGGGGGACTTCGGATGGACGAAGTTGGCAGAGATTACTAACTCTCACCCTCCACCTCCATCCCAAGCAACAATGCCACCTTCCTCTCAGTACCCACCATCTTAAACTCCTCCAACCATATTCCAGCTCCTCAATTCCATCCAGCTCATTCATTTACATTTTCCGTTCCCTTCCAAATTCACTAGAAAGTGCCCCACATTTTCCACTTCCTTCCTGTTACACAACACACATCTATCATCACTAACAGCCTATATTGCCTGCAATACACCTACTAACCCTATCCTCAACCTAAACATCAACCTCCCTCATATCCCTGTTGTATACCTTTCTGCTCCATCACCTTTTTCCAACCTATACCACTTCAAACTGCTCATACTCTCGACATCCTCCCACACATTTCTCTTCTTCATCTTCACCTACCATTGCCTCACTGACCCTAGCTCAGCATTCAGATTGTATTTCCTTCTCAACAGTATATATTCTTCCCACCATCCTATCCCTGCCACAATGTTTATCAGTCTACCCTCCTCCACCTGAGCCTCTACCATAGACAATTTTTTCTCCTCCCTCCTCTCTGCCAACTTCCTCCATCCCAAGTACCCCAGCACTGCCACTCCTGCCACTGGGTTGCTAGCTCCTAATAGGTTTCTTCCTACTCTCAACTGAGCTGACTCTAATTTCCTACAAGCAGTCTGTCCTCCTGTGGGCCACACTCAGCAGCATTTTCCAGGCTTGGTCTAGCCACCAGCTCCCACACTATCCTACCTCTATCCACTTCTGTTTTTCTGTTCACTTTACTCATCCTCGCCACTTTTCCAATCCATTCCTCTGCTTTAATCTTCATTTTCTCCAAGTGTACATTCCCTCTCAGTTTCTCATCAAGCCACACACCCAGGTATATGAACGCTTCAGCTCCTCTGCATCAATATTCCACTTAACACTATCCTCCCTTACCCAATGACCATTACCTTACTCTTCTTCTCATTAAAATTCAACTTCCATCTTATCACATAGTTCTGCACCATATCCAACATCTCTTGCAACTCCACTTCTGTGCCCGCCAAAAGCACAATATCATCAGCTCAGAGCAATGCACCACACCATGTACCATCCACCTTCAATCCCAGCTCAGCTCCCTCTAGTTCATCCACCATCCCTGACACATGTTGAATAGTGTTGGTGACGAAGGATACCCCTGCCTAAGTTCCCTCATCTCTATCCCAAACCACCTCAACTGACCTCCATTTGATACTGTCCTAACTTCCACCCCATTGTAGACATTAGTACAAATTTCAGCTCCACTCCTTGTCTGATTGTATAGCACAAACCATCCCTCCAGACAGTTGTAAGCCTTACTGTTGTCTAGAAAAGCTAGGTAAGACAATCCCTTCTCCCTTTTCCAAATCTCATATATATATTAAATCCCTTGGGACAAAAACTGGTCTGCGCATCTCCTCTTCGTTCTAAAACCTCCCTGTGCCTCCGTGAAAACTTGTTCCTCAGAAAACTTCCCTAACCTCTCTGCCAAACTCCTCATCCAATCCTCCAGACAGCGCTCCCTCCTCAGCACCATGTTCAGCAAATCCACTAATACTTCTGCCATCCTCCACCCTCCATACATCATCTCGCTGAGTTTCCCATCCGGTCTTGGAGCTTTTCCCCTCTTTAGATACTTCAAGATATCCATCACTTCTCCCCATCGTACTTGTTCACACATAACCTTCTCATTGCCACCCTGATCTCTTTCACTAGAACCAGGCATTGTAGACACTCCCCTCTCTCTGCCAAGCTCCTCGCAGTGCCTTGCCATCTCCTCTAAAACCTCATCTTCTCCCTCTATCACTCCACCAGAGTTGGTCTTCAATCCTCCAATCTTTCTACTTATCTTCTTTCCCCTCAGGTCTGACCAAAACAGCTTATAGCTGGTTCCACTCTATTCTCTTATTCTCCTCACTGTCTTTACCCGTAGCTCTTTTTTTCTCTTTCCTTATCAGTAGCTTCATTTTTTCCTTAGCTTTTTATATTCATCCCAGAGCTTTCTCACTTTAACATCATGACCACCTCCCCCCTCCCCCCCATTCTTGCAGCCTTCAATTTCCTACAAACCCCTTTCCTGTTACATATTGCTTCCCCTACTTTATCTGACCACCATCCCTTTGAGTCCTCCGCCATTTTTTTCTCTGCTGTAGCTTTACACACATTCAAGATACTATTTGTTACATTGGACCCTGATCCAACCCCCTCAACTGTTCTTCCCATCCTACAAATACTTCCTCTACTGCCTGCTGGTACTCCCACCAGTCTTGCCTACCATCCACTCTCCATTTTAATTTTACCGTTTCCACTCTCTACGCCATACCCCGAGACCTCACTTCACATTCATCTCCCTCAGCGCTAACTTCAAACCCACTTCCCTCAACCACCAACCCCTACAGTTAACAAACCCCAGTCTCAACACCCCCTTTCATCAACCTTCCACTACAGCAGAAGTCATCTTCAATTACTGTCATTGTTTTTTGTTTTGTTTGGGGTGTGATGGTCCCAAGGGATCAGCATTTTGTGTAACAGTGGCAGCATGCAGAAGATTCTCCATAATTTTTTAATTTTAATTGCACCCCTTCAGGACCAGCTGGGTCAAGGTCGACAGTTACTTAGCATATAACTTCCTCCATGGTATTTGGGGCGCATGCGCATTTTCGTGCTTCAGCATCAATGTGTCTGCGTTCCTCTATAAGAAAGGCCATGATATATACTAGTAATGAATGTCAGGCATTGAAGGCCAGCCAAGGTGCAATGGAGAGGCTTATTTGATTTGAGATCCTAGTGTTGTTAGATGACATCGCTCTAGCCACTGTCCTGCCCCAAGCATAGCTGTAGGCCTAACGATCTGTTATGAGACTGGATTGTGGATTTTGAAATGGATTAAGTATATAGTTAAGAACTATATTACCACAAATTCCAACGAGATCATGGCCATTTGTCGTGACGATTATTTCCGGTTTAGCACTTATCCATCCATTCCAGTCAACTATTAAGTCTTATAGAACCATTGGACAGATGGGGTGTAGAAGTTTTTCCTGAGATTAAAGGCTTTTCCACCGTATGATGCCAAGTGCTAGCAATGACTATAATCAACTCCTCCATGTATTCGTTGACTTCTTTTTGCTCTTCATATTAGCATCCTGGTTATATTAAAAATTTTAAAAAAATTATTTAAGATAAGAATTGTAGAATATACATTGTAGTAGCATATAGTCGAAGAGTAAATTTGAAGTTGATTATTGAGAAGGTCATCATAATTCAGTTATGTTACAGAGTTCTCGAGAGTGAAACTATTTTATGTTGAACGGGAATATTCTTTATGTGACTTATCTTGCTGGATAGAGCCAAGGCATGTTAGTAAGTGAATTCATAAACTGTCTCAGAGACTTAGCTAGAAATAGCGGAGTTTTGTCTATTGATTTGAATTGATGCTCAAATTTATAAACTTTCTGTGTGTTTGTGTGGAGTTGATACTACAAATCAATCTGGAAAGGAAGGTGGATTGATATTAAAACTTGTAGCTACTCAATGGCAAAAACATGTCCTATACATCCCCAGCCATTGCATTATCAGCATTCTGGCAAGTTATCTATAATACGAGTTCTCTCTCGTGTGCAACCCCTCATGCCATGTGCCTCCCCTCTCCTCATGCCATGTGCCTCCCCTCTCCTCATGCATGTGCCTCCCCTCTCCTCGTGCATGTGCCTCCCCTCTCCCCGTGCATGTGCCTCCCCTCTCCCCGTGCATGTGCCTCCCCTCTCCTCATGCATGTGCCTCTCCTCTCCTCATGCATGTGCCTCCCCTCTCCCCTCTCCTTGTGCATGTGCCTCCCCTCTCCTCGTGCATGTGCCTCCCCTCTCCTCATGCCATGTGCCTCCCCTCTCCTCGTGCATGTGCCTCTCCTCTCCTCGTGCATGTGCCTCCCCTCTCCCCGTGCATGTGCCTCCCCTCTCCTCATGCATGTGCCTCCCCTCTCCTCGTGCATGTGCCTCCCCTCTCCTCGTGCATGAGCCTCCCCTCTCCTCGTGTATGTGCCTCCCCTCTCCTCGTGTATGTGCCTCCCCTCTCCTCGTGCATGTGCCTCCCCTCTCCTCGTGCATGTGCCTCCCCTCTCCTCGTGCATGTGCCTCCCCTCTCCTCGTGCATGAGCCTCCCCTCTCCTCGTGCATGTGCCTCCCCTCTCCTCGTGTATGTGCCTCCCCTCTCCTCATGTATGTGCCTCCCCTCTCCTCATGCATGTGCCTCCCCTCTCCTCGTGCATGTGCCTCCCCTCTCCTCGTGCATGTGCCTCCCCTCTCCTCGTGCATGTGCCTCCCCTCTCCTCGTGCATGTGCCTCCCCTCTCCTCGTGCATGTGCCTCCCCTCTCCTCATGCATGTGCCTCCCCTCTCCTCGTGCATGTGTTCCCCTCTCCTCGTGCATGTGCCTCCCCTCTCCTCTCAAGTGTTATCATTAGAAGTATATATTAAAGATACAAAGAGTGGTAATACAAAGTATATAACATTTGTTCACTCTTCACACACATACACACATTTCTCCTCTTTTGACAGTGATAATTGTTTCCAGTGTGATAAAGCCAAACTGAGCATTCTTGGGTCAGCACAGTGTGCACAGAGACTTGCTTGCACTTTGGGAAGAAATCCCTGTGAAATGAAAATTTACCAAAATGACTATTTACTATTCATATTCATACCTGTTGCTTCCAGAGTAAACCGACTATATTAACTTGTTTACAAGCATAGTTCTCTCTTCTGCATAGGCAGGCCATTCTCACTTGCCCGTGCAGCCACTGTTGTTTTCTCTCTTGAGTATATTATATGACCTTACAAGCCTGCATTATTTGATATATGGGTGGGTTTAAATAAGCCTGCATTATTTGACGGGGTTGCCCGCATTATTTGACTGGGTGGGTATAAATAAGCCCGCATTATTTAAGAAGGGTGTCCCTTACCTATTTTTTATGGGTGAACGATCGGAAACATAGAGACTTGACTGAACGTTGTGTCCCATGCACTTGGCCTCCATCAACATGATTGTGAGTTCATGCTGTGCCTCCAGTATTGGCTGGGTCTACAGATGATGGAAGAGGAGACGGATGCTCAATCTGTCAGGTTGCAGTCAACACTTTTGGGGATCATCAGATTGGATGTGGGGGGGGGGGGGGGGGGGGGTGGTTATTGGATCATCCATCACAACAGTCTCCCATGCCATTTATTCTACTGCCCTGGCACCAAGGAGAGAGGTACCATCACTGATTCCAGGATCTTGCAGTTATTCTGCTGATGTGTACCTTCCCCATTGGAAGTGCATGTTAGTGATTTCAAACCTTCAACAACTGGCTGTCCCTGTAGCATCTACCACCCAAGGTCATTCTCTTTCTGTGGGAGAGAATCCCAAGATGGACGCCCATGCAGAGGCTGTGGGCACCACCTTTGTCCCAATGCTTGTGGAATCCCTTGATGGCTGGGAGCACTAGTGCAGCCGAGGTTATCAGCAGCATCAGGTGACTTCAAGTGCAGAGAATGGGTATTGGAACATTTTTGTCTTATTTCTATTATTTCTATAATTAATTGTTTTATTTTTACAGACAAGCAGCCACCTACAAGAAGTTGATCTACATAACAACAGCAGTCATGTTTATTACTAAATTAGAGAGGTGCCTATATACATATCACATAACACACACACACACACACACACACACAGGCATATAAATAGTTACCTGGTTTTGTTAAGGTCTGTGATAACTACTGTCACAACACAGGGGTATCGGGGCTGGAAATATTGGGGGGGGGCTGGCTGTGGAGGGATGTGATTTTTATCAGCTAGTGGTTAATGTCATTTAAAGAAAAGGAATACAATACAAAGCATATGTTCATGAAAGTTCATGTTCCTAAATGTGCCGAAATAATTTCTTCTTTCAGTTATTAGCAGCAATAAATTCCTTTGCAATTTGTACTAGATCACAAGAGTCAGTTAAGTTCTTGTGAATATGAAGTGTCTGCAGTAGTTAAGTCGTTATTCAGACATAGATGACTGTAAATAAGTAAGTACTCTTCGCAAAGCTGAAAATGATCGCTCGGATGTGGCTGATGTTATGGGAACTGTAAGGTATAATAGTAGAAGTTTGTGTCAAACAGCATAGATTTGTAGACTGTGTGTGTTCATTGCTTCACATATGGTATGCACTGATGTAACCTGTTTCACACTAGGAATAGCTTGTTGAACTAAATCGGCAGACATTGGAAGCTGATTTTGCAGGTGATCAAAATAAAGATCATTTTTGTAACAAGGTTTTAACTATCTGAAGATAGTCTTCATAATTCCCTCCATTTGCAGCTTTTAGCAGAAGATTTTCAACAGAGAGAACAGGTGGTAATAATCTACTGTTATCAAACCTGTTATCCAATTCTTGAAGAAGTAAATCGCAAGCTTCAAAATACTGATGGTGGAAGTAATCTCTTGGTGTATCATACCTTTGTGACTGGCTTCCATCATCTAGTCTCCTTGGTACTCCCCTGTAACAAGGTAATTGTGGTCCAGCTATATTCAACTTCTGTGCAGTATCAATCACATCATCGTAGAAGTGATGAAAAGCTTCATCTTTCCGTTGCCTTTTCTAGAAAGCTTTAACTAGGTTTAGAGCTGAAAGTGCTTCATGGTTGAGTCTTTACCCTGCAATGATTTACTGAAGCTCCAAAGATAAGATATCCTAATTTCAGTCCAAACAATGTTGAAAACTTCTCTAAAGCAGTTAAAAGACCAGCAGCTTTTAGTCCATACTCATCTCTTGTGGTCTGGTGCACTTCATCGAAGGTGTCCATTAAAACAGTGTAGCAGTTAAAATGGCACCTATTGCCCCTGTTCTAGCTGTCCATCTAGTAGGACAGAGAAATTTGATGGTTACACCAGAATCTTCAGATTGTGCCAATTTCTCTGAAAATAAATGTGCTCTTTTGGGGGGGGGGGGGGGGGGGGGGGGGGGGGGGGAACTTGATTAACATGGCTACTTCCCTGATTCTAACCAGTGCATCTCGTAAGAATGGGAGTTTACACCCTGCATCTTCCAAACATAAATTAAGACGGTGAGCCAACAATGCACTGGAAGGGCTGCAGGAACTTCATTCCTTATTTTGGTGGCTAGGCCATTTTGTTTTCCCTGCGTGTTAGAGGCACCATGATATGCCTGTCCCCTACATAGTGCAACTGGGAAATTGCACTGAGTGTAAGTATGTCAGTATAGAGGATGTCAGATTTAGTACTAGGGAGACAATAAACCCCAACAGAGTCTTCACTAATTTCATAATCATTGTTTACCCATCTAATGGACAAATTCAACTGCTCCTTGTTTGCAACATCTGTTGCTTTATCAGCAATTATTGCACACCAAGCAGGAGAGCATTAATCAATAATGAATGTAACACACTTAACCCCAAGGTAGTAATCTGCTCATTAACTATCACGGGAGATAAGTGCTTGTTTTCCTTCGACCAATTTTTTAAGCCAGAATCATAATTGGACACATTATTAACATCTGTTACAGATTTCCTTCAATATTGTGTCCATGAATTGCCAATCCCTGGTGAAAGAAATCGAAGACAATGGAGCTGCTTAAGCAAAGCTCGTCTTCTTTCATTTTGATCTTTGTTAGCTTGAGTGCTTAATAGCTCAGTTACTGGGAAGCATTTTAGAACAGCTTGTCCATGAGCATAGCAATGAGTGTGATTTTTAAACCTTTCTAAAGACTTTTTCCAATTATCGCAACCTGTTTCTGTAAATGTTGACTCAGCTTTGGAACCAAATGAGAGCATTCCTTGGCATTGTGCATTCCTGCAATAGAAGTAAAACACCTTCTTTCTGGTTGTACATAGAGTTAACCAGGGGTAAGTTGTGTACCACTTTTCCATAATTTTTTTCTCGCCACTAGCCATACTAGCTTTATTGGTAGGTTGAGAGGCTTTTGTCATATCTGTATAGCACGAAGAGAAGCACTCACTTTTCTGTGTGTTCATAATCCTCACCACCAGTGAATTCATTCATGTCAACTTCTGGCTCTGACAAGATTCCTGCAATACTTCCCTCTGAGTCTTGTGCACCTTCAGCTTCATGCCTCTTCGAAAAAGTATCAAAAATACTTGTTTGTCTCAGCATTTTGACTAGATAGCTAGCTACAGCTACTGAGTTCAGAGTGCATTCACACATTGATTAGCTATAAAAAGTGTTGATCATCATGGGTGTTGGAATAATTAGCTAGGCAATTAACAGCTAATGAGTGATCCAAAATCATATTCCAAATAGTGGAGCACAAATATTGCCGCCCCTCCCCCTTCCCTTCCTACCACTATGCACAAGAGTAAAATGGTAGGAAATTGTGCAACTGCTTTCTGACTCAGCTCAGCTAGATTGGAAGGATATTCATTTGCACACCCGCAAATATGCACTTATGCAATTGACAATCCTTTACGTGACCAATAATTAACAAAACATGGTTTAAATTGGCCACCTCTGGGGATCAAATTGGGAAGCAGCAGATCCATAGGGTGGCATTTCCCCTTCATGAGTTAATGGCCAATCTTTGGACAAGATGGCGGGTGGCTTGTGTACGTATGTGTGGGTGGGGGGTGGGGGGGGGGGGGGGGGGAGAATACCCAAATATTGCCCCCAAAAGAGGATTATTCTGATTGACTAATGACTGTGGAATAATATAATAATTGCTATACAATCATCTTGAGTATGATGTGATGAACAGATGTTATTGAATGTAATAGTTAGAGGAGTATTCAGATGATGACCGACTAGCACCATGGATTGGTGTGGCTGGATCAATATTATGTGTAATTATAGAAAAGTGGAAAGTGTTTATTGAAAGGGAAAGAGAAACAGTTGCTACAAGGACAAATTTCATGAAAGGGCATATGATATTAGGGTCAATGTTAATAATAAAGTCGTCCCATAAAAATTGGTAAAGGTATGACGAAACTGTGTGTGAAAGGTATAATTGGTGCTAAATGGTTTCATAATTTATTGAAGAAGAAACAGCGAGGTGAAGAGTGGCAGAATTTATATTTAAGATGTTTTAATTTGTGAGAACGTTTTGTAGTTAAAAAATTTAAATCATCCGGTGCCTTTTTCATGCACTTCATGAGAAACATTATGTCTTGGAGTTCATATAATTATACCAGTACATAAGTGAAAGCAGATGATGTTTGGTCAGCCTATAGTTGGATACTAAGTCATTCTTTGTTACATGATGTTGAACTGGCTCAAGGTTGACTATATCTTTCACTAGGTGTAGTCTCCAAAGCTGTGAGCAGTTGGACAGTTGACTTCTGACTAGGGAAAGGTATAGTGTCTATTTTAGTGCTGATGGCGAAGAAGAGATGGTATGTCTAATCAGATGCAGTGATGCATATCCCATTCGCACAGATTGCTACAGTGTTCAGAACCACAAGAATGGACAGTAATACCTAGTCACGATAAGACCTCACATGGTTAATTTCAGAGTTTAGAAGTTGGAAAGATGTAAGCGGACTAGACTTGGAAATGGAAAACTGCCTTGCTACAGTCTTAGGTATGTTGAGATCCAGTCTCTACTTTAAATCCCATGATTTCATATCTTCCAGGTTATGTTGCAAGAGAATGATATCATTGAAGTTTGAAACACTCGTCATTTATTTGTATCATCTGCAAATAGGTAATGTGTTAAGTATGAGATGACTATCATTGACATAAATAAGAAACAATTCTATGCCTAGGATGTTGCCTTCTGGTGCACCGGAGTTTATATGGAGTGTCATTGAGCAAGCGCCACTAATGCTAACATCATTTTATAGGTAAGCTTTGAATCAGAACCACAGACATGCCATGATACCTATCCTCCATAGGTTAACAAAAGTCACTGTGAGGCACAGAGTCAAATGCTTTCGTAAAATTATGGTATGTGACATTGCAAATGTCTATGAATTTTCCATTAAATCATCAGGAACAATTTGTTCGAAGACAGTGGAGAGAAAATGTCCTGGGAAGACTATTGCCGGGACAAAACAGAAAAGTGGCAAAAATATTACTTACAGATTTACATTTGCTGTTATTTAAGTAGTCTGTCTGTATGCCCACACCATCTTGAAAAAATTATAGGCGCCGAGTAAGCAGGCTCTGTCATCTGTAGCCAGTAGCTAGGCTTCCCATGAAGCAAGGCCTAGGCACCCAGTAGCTGGACTTCCCGTTAAGAAAGGCCTAGGCACCCAGTAGAGCCAAGGCAACCAGTTTGCTGGGCTTTCCATAAATCAGGGTCTAGGAACCTTTTAGCTTCACTTCCCATGAAGCAGGGCCTAGACAACCAGTACCTTGGTTCTCTATGCAAGAGGGCCTAGACACCTTATCATTGTGGCTACTCAATTCAAAAAAAAATTTTTTTGTAGAATCGGTACGATGACTGCCTTCTGTAAACTTCACCATTTCAGTAAGGGTGGTGTATTTTAATAGTGTTGGTCCAGAGGCAGGCTTGATAGCAAACTGCTTGTGTTGTGTGAGCTCTAACATAGCTTGATGGTAATGCTGCCATATTACTAACACTGCCATTTGCATTATTTGTGTGTTATCATGGAGAACGTGAAAAATGCATGTGTAGGTATGCCAACAAAATGTCCAACTGGCCACAACACCAAGTGGTCTGCCATTAAATTGTGCCATTTGGATACTTCTCCCAAATCTGAAGTTCCCATGACCTTCTTCATGAAAAATTACCCCCAATGAGTCTCTGAGTCCTTAACCAAGGGTTTCCCTGGAATTCAATCATATATCCACTTTAAATTTAATAACAATAACAAGAACAATAACAATATAACAACAACTTCTCAATATAACCAACTTAATAATTTTATTAATCATACATCCAAGATGTTCTAGTCTTCTACATGAAAAGGAGACAAAAAAGATTAATGTAAGTAAGTCAACTAGCCACCATGTGTATGACATCATGTTAACCAGGTTCTAGAGCACTTTCCAATCAGAAACCAACCACAACTTCAAACAGTTCAGGCACACAGATTTTGAGGACTCCCACTTTGGCTGCATGTAACTTTAGCATAGTTATACCTATGAACTTTTTAATATCAAAAGAGAGCACACAGAGAGATCTTACATTTCAGTTATATATCAAATTCATACAGTTAAGTATGCAGAATCTATGGAGCTCCAAATTTGTAACCACAGGGGCTTTTTGTGTTTGTATTTATAATTTTAGACCTTCACATGAACATAAATTAAAAATATATATATATATAAATTATCCACAGTAAGTTGTGGTGTTTGTGCAGCTCTATCAATCATAGTCGCTATAGCCATTCAAGTCTTTATGCTGGTAAGTTATTTTATGAATAAGTTGGATGGTGATTTTACCTCACATTCCAACTTGTATATAGTTCCAAAAGATCAACATGTATAACAAAATAAAAGCTACTGCCAGAAAGCATAAAGCATTTACTACATCTTGGTATATAAATCATGACCATAGCATGAATGTGTGTAAATACATGGTATTTTATATTAGACCACCCGTTATCTGGCACTTGCCTTCCCTTTACCCATTATAGATTTTTGATGGCTTGAGTAATGCAGGTAGAATTGGCATCGCAGATACGAATTGTGTACTATGAGCCTCAAGATACCTGAAGTCAGGCAATCATAGTCAGTATGTTTATTCTTCAATTGAACTCTGATTCAGTTTTTATTATTTTATTTTTTTAATGAAAATACATTCAAAGGATACACAAATAGCATAGTCTGCTAATGTTAAGGTATTCTGGTTATGAGTTATGATGACAAGAACAAAGGTGCAGTGTAGTGCTTGAAAGTGATGAATGAATGGGTCTCTAGAGCTTCCTGAGGTAAGTTGTTCCACAAGGTGACAGAGCCAGGTACAAAAGAAAATCTGCATCTTATTGGTATTGGATCTGGGTAATTTTGCCTATTAAGTTTGATAATGAAGACATCTTGAGGAAATAGCAGCTGGCCTTTCATAATTTTAATAACATACATACTTCATAAATATTCCAAGAGATAGGCCTCCCATTTTGATTAATAGTTCCTGATATATAGTTGCAGGCCATCTGTTTCGTATACATTTTGAGAGTAAACTTATTAACTTTCTCAAGTTTTGCAACATCTCCGATGTGGTATATATGGGTTGGGCAACATATTCCACATGCGGGCATTGTACATCTCTAGCATGCTAGTGGCATCTATACAATTATAGAAATCCCTATATAATAGGCCAATTAGTTTCCTAGTTTTAACACAAATACCATCTATATGTGCAGACCAAAATAGTTCTGAAGAGAGCAGCGAGTTAACTTAGTCCAGAGATATACCATTCAGAACCAGTTTGGAAGGCCGTAATGGTTTCTTTTTCCTTGATATCATCATGGCCTTACACTTGGGTGGGTTAAAGGAAAGATTATTACAACAGGCCCAGTAGTTGATACAGTCAATGTCAATTTGTAGACTCGAGAAGTCATTAATTATTTTAATTTGTTTGTAAAGCAGCATGTCATCAGCATAGAGATTTAAGGTGCTTCCTTCAGAGAGAATAATATCTGTTACATCATCTAAAAAGTGTAATGGACCCCAGGGCCGGATCCAGGAGGGAGGTTGTGGGGGTTGCAACCCCGAGGTATTGATCATGCATGTGACATGTATGATCAATACTTCATATCCCTTAACACATGTAACTAGCTATTCAATAGCAGCTGTCAGCATGTAGTTCATTACATAGCCATATCTAAGGCACATGTCATGTCAAAATCAACTGTGAGCTCCAAAGGATGTATGAATCTCACTGCTATGCTTAAAAGGTAAATATCTAAGCATGTTCTTAGGAATACATTATAATTATCATCATTATGATCATGAAGGTTACTGGAACCTGAAGAAGAGCCTGGTCCTTCCAAAAGACCATGCTCATATGATTCAGCAACAGCAACATGTCATTCTCAAGGTACAGCTTCTACTGTTGTGACTGACATCTGTGGAACAACTGTATCTGCTGCAACATGTTCTACTTCTGAGCTTTCAATAGCTAGTAGCTGTACACCTCATGCTAAGATTATTGACCTAGGGTCAGTCATAAATGCTCATCAGATCATTTGAGGAAGAAATCCAAGAATATTACAGATATTCAAAGAAATCAATATCTTTCTTGTCATTACAAGGCAGCTTCGACTGACGTTCTTCATTCTCATGAAGTAACTAAGCAAGGTAAAACTTGGAATGTGCATTTTCAGCATCAATGGCTAGACCATGCTTTAATATAGCAAAGAGCTAAAAGGTAGATATTGTTTGCTTTTCCCTGGCTTTTCCCTGAGCAACCAGATAGGGGTGGCAGCACAGGAGCAAAACAGGTGTTTTAGTACTTGCCCAAAGGCCTTACTCGAAGGCACTTGGAAAAGATGGCATTCTTGTTCGGCATGAGAAGAATGCAATGCATCAGAAAAGGCTGATCTTTTTCAGCACAATTTCAGAAATCCTGATGCACGAGTTGATACTAAACTGATGAACCAACAAGCAGAACAAAATAGAGAAGTCCTTCACCAAATTGAGCTTTGTGTGGAATACTTGTCAAAGCAAGGTTTGCCTTTCAGGGGTAATAAGGATAATAAAGTGGATTTTGCTGATGACAGAGGTAACTTCATAGCTCTACTACCGCTCTTGGCACAGAAAAATAGTTGTCTTCAGTAACATATTTTGTTTACCAAAGGAAATACTACTTATACCAGCAAAACAATACAAAACCAGGTGATTCATATCTATGCCTGTAAAATTAGGGAAAGTTTAACCAAACAGCTTTGGGATAACTGTAAAAGGTAAGCTATGATCCCCATGCCAATCAAGAAATTATCTCGGTGTGCTTAAAGATTTGTCAATTTAAAGTCATTAAAAAATCCTTATCAGGGATGCTTGATACATTTTATTCGTTTGGAGAGAGCAAATGCTTCAGCAATTTCTTCCAACATCTTGAAATCCCTTTCTCAATCATCGGTGTCTTTAAATCCAGCAAGTATTCGTGGTCAGGCATATTACCATGCTGCTGTGATGTCATCTGAAATTGCAGGTGTGCAAGCCAAAATTAAAGAGATTTCTCCCTTGGCTTTGTATACCCACTGTTTCTTAGCTTTCAATTGCTGCATCATAGGTTCAGGAGGTAAGGAATCTCATCAGCTTATTAATGATTTTTAACCAACAGTCCCAAGCGGCAAAGAATGTTTGAATTGACCTTGAAAAAAGACCTTCCCGATTCATCCCATTCTAAACTTCCAGGATTTTGCCAAACATGCTGGGTAGAAAGGCATTGTTTAGAAGTATTTTTCTAACTGTAGGAGACATTAGTCACTTTCTTAGATGCCATCATTTCACCAGCTGAGTATCCAGACTTAGTTTCTGAATCTGGGAGCTGGAATTGAGACAGAGATACCAAAGTGAAAGCACAAGGGCTGAAAGCTTCACTTTCTTTATATCAAAATATGGTATTCATCATAACAAAGAATATCCTTGATGAAGTAAAAATTATAAAACTTCAGAAACAGGACCAAGATGTCTTTGATGCTCATAAAATAGTCAGTACAGTAATTGACAACATTGAAACCACACGAAACAATATCGACACCATTTTCAGTTTCTGGTATGAAGAAATTCTACAGATGCCAGATAATGTCGGTGTTGTTGAATCTGTTCCCAGGAAGATGAGTTTGCAAAGGAATAGAAGCAATACTTCAAGCGATACTCCAATTGTCCACTACAAAAGAGCAGTTGCTATTCCTCTTCTTGACTTTCTGATCACTCAAATGAAAGAGAGATGTTCTGAGGACAACTCCCATGCTAAAATGTTGCTCACTTTGATTCCATCAATTAACATAGCACATCAATGGACTTGGTCAAAAATGCTCTGGATGACTTGCTGTATTGAGAAAGGGATCTTCCATTTCCTAGGTCATTAGAAAGTGAACTCAGGAGGTGGCAGGTTATGTGGCTGAATGCAGACCATAGTGATGACACTTCATTACCTGACAGTCTCCTAAAACAGCTCTTGCAAATTGTGCATTCCCAAACAACCATCACCTTTTAGTAATAGCTTGCACATTGTCGATTACAAGCGCTGAAGCAGAACGCTTTTTTTCTTTATTGAGAAGGATCAAGACGTATATGCGATCTACAATGACAGAAGAATGTTTTTCTGATCTGGGAATTATTGCTATGCCTACAAGGAACGAATACCTGTGGATGATATTTGCCATGCGTTTGCGCAGGCACATCCGAAAAGGATGTTTGAAGCGTCACTTTTTACTGAATAACTACTGTTAAATCAATCAATTTTATCGTTATTTAAGTACATATATTTTCGTTGTTTTTCTATGGCAGTTGTTAACATTTGAGTACTATGAGATGCATCTCAAGTTGTGGTGAATTTTCAGATAGTTAAACTGTGGTGAATTATCAGTTTTGTGTTCTGAATGGGAGGCCTTATGGCCAATGATCCATTGGATACCTGTACATATGATCAACAACCCCCCTAAAATTCCTGGATCCAGCCCTGGTCTGTGGAAGACCAGATAAGTACCATGACATCCCATGAAGACACACCACCACCTAACACCACATGTTGCTTCCTGTTACGTAAGTAACTCCTTATCCAGGCTACTGAGAGACTGTCCAAACTACAGTTCTGTCAGTTTATCAAGGAGTGGCTGATGAGGAATCGAGTCAAATACAAATAAATAAATATGGTGCATACCTCCTGACTATATTCCAACATCTTTAAGTCAATCATTTGTAACTGAGACAGTAAAGCGATTTTCCATGTTGGAAACCACATTGCTTGACAGTGGGTGCAATACCACCAACTGGTCAGTGACTGGTGCATATGGCGCTCAAGCATCTAGCTAACTACTGACAAAAGTGAGATGGGTCGATAATTTAATTGGGGCATTCACTTCCCTTGTTTGATTTGGGGATTGGAACAACAGACCCCAACATTGTTACAATGTTCACTGGCATGTACATTGTCAGACTGAGATAAAGGGAGATATATAGCTTGGTTGAAGCACTGTGAGAAAAACTCATTCAGCATATTGGCCTTGTCTGAGTCAGACTCGCCAATTTCATCCTTACAATACAATGGAGAGTTGGGATGACAGACTTTTTCTTGTCGAGATATTTTACCGTTTTCCACAACTCTTTTTTGCTTTGTGGGTTTATCCTCTCCAGATATGCTACCCTGCAACTCCATTTCTAAGTTTCTTATACTTTGACTTCTCATGTTGTCTAGTTCTCAGTGCAGCTCAGAATGCCACATTCCTTTTCCTGATTGGCCAAATGACATGCATCGACAACCAATGAATATTTTTCTTGCCACTTAAAGTCCGCTGAGGAATGCATGCAGACATGATTTCGCAGACCAGTTAGCTGAAGAACAATTAACTATCCCAGTCAGATTCATTGATCATTTCACAAGCCCTCTCAAACTCAGCATCCCTATAGTTCCAAATTACTCTGTGGGCCAGTTCTTATGTGACCAGCTAGATGTTTCCATGTAAGGGACAGATCCAGACTAAGGTGATCGGAGTTGGATAGTGGAGGAACTATGACACACTTGTAAATAAAGATTTTGGCTGATACTAGGACCAAATCATCAAAGAGTCACAATTTTTGATGCAGGTGTGTTCTAACAACTTGCAATAGTTGCTGAATATTTTGAAGTCTCGAAAGATGTCAGGAGTGGTTTGAGTTCAGAACATTAACATTAAAGTCACCAATTAAAATGAAACTTGATAACTGATGTGGATCAATAATTTGCTGTGACATAAGTTGTCAAAGAAGGAGACTAGTGACGAAGGAGGACAATATACAGTTGAGATGCAATGCTCATCATTATATACTACAAGGTAACCTGACTTTTTATAGCTACAAACTCGGTCATCTGTGCCGTTCCACATTATTTCCCAGATTAGAGCAGCAAGAACATACTGACGATGCCACCTCCATGCCTATTCCTGTCACGTCTGATTAAGCTGTAATTATAAATCATTAATTCCTGGTCCAGTATTTCTTCAGACAGCCATGATTCCACAATACATACAATAGATGATGTTTATCAGCAACCTCAGCTAGTTTGGGCAATAAACTCTTGTATAAAATAGAGAATAGTGCAGAAATTGTAGACAAATGGCTGTGCATGTGCAGTTAAATTACTTGAACTCTTGATGCATATTTGAGGTGAAATGTAGTTGATGTGATCATGAGGACAAACAAGTGCTGAAGTATTATGTGTGTTGGAATGGGAAATTGCAGGGATGCATGTGGATTGTTGATGATGTGATCATCAGGATGTACAGGTGCCGAAGTATTATGTGCATTACAGTAGAGACTGCAGGTGATAGATGTAGTCATGTAGGTTGGTGAGAGGTAGTAGACAGGTTTGTCTGGTCACTTTTAGGATCTGCAGTGGCACTGTTATCATCCAGAATAATCGCAATGCCCGAGCTTTGGAAATCAGCTTTGGAGACAGCACAGCCAGAAATGATATCATCACTGTGGCAGAAGCACATGGCCTCTCTTACCATTACGGGCACCCGGATGGCACAGTGTATGATTAAAACTTTGCAAAGTAGTAGGACAACTAGCTTTGCTATTAGCAGCATCAGCATGATAGTAAATCATTTGGTAGAACTTGCGACATAGTTGACTCTACCAAATCCGTTCAAAGGTAGAATCCTTTACCCTGCCATATTACACATTATCTACATAGTTAAAATGTATTTTAATCACCTTATAATTCAGGCCTGATTTTATGAGATCCCAATGACTTTAGCAGGATTGATTCTGTCATTCTCTCTCTTGGTGCTAACTGAAATTTTTGGAAACTGTAACAGATGAGACCTCTTTGCCATGTATCACATGATCTGGTCATCTTCGTTACAATAGGGCATTGATGCTCAGGCTGGTATTTACCCAGTCTAAAACAGTCACGAACAGAGTCTCAGTTATATGTTCACTTGTTGAGCATAACACTGACACTACTCTTTCAATATCCTCTGCCTGGCATCTGTACCTCATAATTTGCATTTCTTAATTCTGTGCAATAACAGGTTGAATTTCTGGTCATGGTCAGCGATAAGGTTAGAAGTAGGTTTAGAGGTTGAGTTGGGCTTTACTGCACTTGAATATGTCTTTATCCAGTTGAGTTTACATCTAAGGCAGCTGTTTCATTGGGATTTTTGATTACCTGAGTTTTTGCCCCGACATAGGCCTTAACTTAGGCCTTAGTTAAGTTGGTGAGTTCTGATCTCCACTTCGATATCTTGTTCTTTAGGGTTGCAATTTCTTGGTTATGTTTACTAAGTTGGCAGTGAGTGCATGAAAAGGGTTCAATGGAAGTAGTTAGTTGAGCAAATATATATATACCACCGCTGAGAGGCCAGCACATCTCCTGTGAATCCACGATTTGTATTTTGCAGATCGAGTCTTGTCCTTCTTTACCATCAGTGGCATCGATGGTGACATAAACAGATGGGGCAGGTGACACCCTCTACTCCTGGAGGGACTGAATTTTTCTCTGCTACATTTATGCTGTTGTTTTGGGAGGCATCTTCAAGAAAACTTCCCTTTTTATGGGGCAGTAGCTCACTAACTAGACTAGAGAGCCCACTAGATTGTAAATACTAACTAAATCAAGTCAAGAATTCAAATCTTGAAACTCACGATCATGTCAACGACCATTTTTTTTCCTTTTTTTTTTCTTCTTCTTTTCCCCTTCTTTTTTCCA
Source organism: Cladorhizidae sp. MBARI D1340-BT2 (assembly GCA_028752905.1). NCBI lineage: Eukaryota > Metazoa > Porifera > Demospongiae > Poecilosclerida > Cladorhizidae > Cladorhizidae sp. MBARI D1340-BT2. Next base: position 12,334,830 of record JAQNBH010000008.1, on the reverse strand, counting down.
GTTGTTAAGTTACAATACCTGTTTTCTAATTAGGCAAGCCTTTATAATGTTCAATGATCATTTCTTATCTTCTTCTATGAAAAACAATATTCTCAAGATGGCTAATTATAACTGCAGAAGAATACCTGTGCTATTAAATTAGATAGATTTTGGATAATTCTTTTAAGGTTTTGGATATTTTCCAAAGAGCATTGATAACCTGCCAAGTCAGCTCAGTGAAATTCAAGGTCGCCACTGCACACTGCACACACGCACGCAGCACACAAGCACCAAGTATGTGTATAGAATTGATGATCTTTACCTATCTTTAGTAAGATTGCACGTTTGGGGTAAAAGGCAGATTCATGGAAACTAGACAAATGGATTGACAAGTCAAAAAGAAATGAAACAAGAATTTATCAATGTAGGCCACAAATACATGCAGGACTAATGAACTACAAATATAATGTAGTTTTCTAAGCAGTATAATAATGGTATTTGTAATATTAATTTTTAAAAGGATCCTGTAAATATTTGTTGTCTATATACATTTTTTTCCATTGGTGTTTTTTTCTATAATAGGCTGACTGGACTTGTATTAAAATTTGTCTTGTTTCTATTAGTTTGTTTTTCAGCCACCTACTCAGTATATAGAACATCAAGACATAGAATGTTATGTTTTATGACTGAAATAGACCTATGAATTCATATACTACACATATATAGACACGTGTATTATGAAACTGTGCTGGTAACTATTGTTACATCTGGGTAATCACTTTTTTTATATAATTATTATTATATTTTTATTTAAAAACAATATATATATATATATATATATATATATATATATATAACCAGAATGTATATCCAATAACTAATAAATAAATAAATAAGTACATAAAATTAATAACTAACTAAATAACCTGTTATATAGAGGGGGGGAAATAACGATTTAAAGAACACTTGTCTATCTTTGTGCACAGCAACTTCAGTTTAAAGTCTCCATTAAGCAGCTCCTTTGACCTTTTAAACTGTCTCCAACGTAATTTGTATATATTGCATGGTAATGGTTTTATAAATAGCAAGTGCCCCATCAAACATAGAGACAGTGGTTATGCCATTACCAAAATCCTTAATGTTTGGATGCCTCCATTCAGGAAGAGTTCTCCGATTGAAATACAACAATATGTTACTTCATTGGGATGCATTTAATTAAGGTTGGAGTGAGTTTTTAATCAACTGTTCTTCTATTTTATTGTCAGAGTTCGTAAGCTACAGAGTCAAGATTATTTCAACAGAAGATAAAGGCGTTTGGAGAGAACTCATACAAGTGCTGTGATTGTGGATGCTCTGGAGTGTGGTTCAGTTTTGTGACTGGGATGCAGCAGACCCTGACAGTAGTGTTCATTTCAAAATGTGTGAGTTGTAATTTGCATTAGACATTGTGTGTGTATATATTTACTAGGATAGTGCATTTTGATGGAGCTTGTGAAATAAAATAGCTACTTTATTAACTTTATAATTGTTTATTTATTTTGATTATTTATTGATTGATTTTGATTGATTGCTTGATTGGTCAATTGACTGATTGATTAATTGATTGATTTATTGTTGTTTGATTGATTAATTGATTGATTGATTGATATATTATTATGTTGTAGTCAGTGTTGTTGTTGCTGCTCCATGCTATTGCCACTATTATAGTGTTGTTAGTTTCCACATCGATGGCATCACCTGCTGCTAGTTCAACAGACTCTAAGATGTTCTTGTTTTTGCCGACAAAAACACTTCAGCTCAACTGTCCCCTGGAGGCCTGGAGGCAAATGTCCTCTGGAGGCCTGGAGGCAAATGTCCTCTTGGAGGCCTGGCGGCAACTTTCCCCTAGAGGCCCGGCTTTTCCCAACACCTGCAGTGCTACTTCATTAGTAGTGGTCATTGTTGGTCAACAATTGTATGGAAACCATTTCAAAAGTTGTAGTTGTAGTTGTGGTTGGGTTGTAGAGTACTAGCTATGAATATACCGTAGTCAGTTTTCATCCTGCTATACAGTTTCTGTTTCAAAACCCTCATTTACTGGGAGGCACCCTACTAGGCCTGTCAAACTATTTTAATGCTTTTCTGCTGATTTATGTCCCTATACTGCATCCCGTGCCAAAACCATGTTCGGAAAGGAGCTCTTAGGGCCAGTTTGCATTATATTGGTTGCCTAGCGCATCATATCATAATGTTGGATCCAAACAAGAACTGAACTGGTAATGATACAATACATTACTATAACACGAAAGATATTGTACAATACAATACAGAATAGGATCTCTATCTATTCCAGCATCAAGCATTGAGCGACAAACCAATCAGAATGCCAGAATCAAATACGTGATGAACTACACCATCAGCTATTCAGCTTTAAAGATTATGGTGTTTGTGGATGGGGAAAATAACATTGGAGCCTTGCTTGTGGTAAGTATCTGTTAGTGAATTACAATTCCTGAAGACAGGTGGTAGGTCAGGTTAAAACCTAGCTAGTAGGTTTGTAGCTGATACGTAAAGCCTTAGCCATCAGATCTACCATGCACTTCTGCAGCTAATAGTTTGATAGTTGTGGTACTAGCTCATAGCTAATCATTAGTAGTGTAGACTATTTAGTAGCTAGGAGCAATGCTACATCGTATAACAGAATACTTCTCATCGACGACCGCCACAATATATACTCAAGCTGCATCTGGTTTCACTGCTATCCATTGATATTGAATCAAGATTGAAGTTCAAGATTGCTTCTATAAACAATGTATAATGCGTAATTTGATGATGAATGATACAATGCTACAATCTTAGAGAGCTTCTTATTGTGAGAACCAGCCTTCATAATCAAAACCCCAGACCACACAAGATTGCAATGGTCAGAGATGAGCTCTTGCAACCAGAAGCCTATACGACACAAAACTGTATCTTAGAGGCAGCTCTGATCAGATTCACAAAGTTGCTATGGGAAGGGATTATTTTCAGAGGGGAGGAGTCAAATTGCATTTAGACTCCGCAAGGTGTGAATTGGAATTATCTTTGTCAAATTGACTATATTTACATTTTATGTAAGGGGGACCAGCCACTCCCCTCTCTGCATGGATCATCTGCCCCTGCTGTTGAAGTCACAAAATTGTCATGTTTAGAGGACCTCTTGCCCATCCAAATCCCACTCTACATTATGGGTGGGATTTATACAACACTACAAAAACCATACTAATACCGTACAATGCTTTAGAATTGGATTTCTGTACTTTGTTGCCAAAAAATAACATTGATTACCATACCCACATGGGTGGTGGGCTAGTGCAATTTCACTTTTTTCACCCGCCACTGCTGCAAGGAAAAAAATGTAATTGCATTCTGACTGGCTAATAAACAGTGAATAATCACATCAATAGCCACAGGACTCGACAGCATTTTACACCAGGAAGCTATCTAGGTAAGGTAATTAGGAGAAGAATTTTAAAACCAATGGAGTGTATTTAACACATCCTCCCAGACCCTCTGTAAGAGAGAAGCACCATGAAGTGGCACTTGAGAATTTTTTTATGCATCTCCCTGATCTTGGTAGTGCTTGCTGTTGACCACTTTCCTCACGGGAAAAAAAGTAACTGCTGTGTGAATCATCAGGTTGGTGATAGTTTGAAAGTGATTGCTTAGCTCCTATATGAATTATCTTGTTATGTGGGATTTGGATGGCAAGAGGTCCTGCACTCTATTTCAAACCAACTAATGGTCTTGTTGAGGTTGCATTATAACATAGATCGTAGATGGTTAATGCACAATATTTTGAGTTTGCGACGCCATTCTGTAGCCACATTGAGGAAGTCATCAATACTCACTGTCATTAGCATTTAATTTCAAATAGTTCAGTAGACCTTTACCTTTAATTAAGCCAGGCTCTGCACTCTATTCATATTAGCTTCTGTCCAGGTCTTACTCCTCACCACAAAGTGGTGGAATGCGCTGTCCACTAAGTCAAGCTTCCTCAATAACCAAAGCAACAGCAGCGCGAGCCACAAGTGAGCAGCGGCAGATCTAGACAGGAGAGGTTGTTACAACAAAACAGTGTGGTGCAAAGTGCATGCTAAATACATGAAACATGTCGTATAGGTCGTAGGTCATGGTGATTATGTCTGTTAGTAGTCAGAAACAGAAAGGAGCTTAGCAGGTACTGGACAAGCTTGTGTATTTTTGTCAAGTACGCAAATATGTTTGCTATATAGCTATAACTAACTTCGGAAAAATGATAGCAATATTATAAGGATAACCTTGTGGATAGAGGACAAGAACAGAAGAGGTGTGCATGTATATTACAGAAAATAGCCATTATACTTCCAAAGTTTTATACGGATAGAAAGGAAGCAGAGGGAACAATATGCCTCAGCAGGCCATCATGGCTTCAGTGAGTGAGCAATGTTTAAGGTTGATGGAGGATAGTGAATGAAAGAGGATGATGTTGGAGGATGAAAAGAGAAGGCAACATGAGGTGGAAGTGGAAGAGAAGAGATGGGCCATAGGAACACAAACATGCAAGGAAGTATAATGTGTCCATTACTTATTTAATTATGTGAATGATATTCCAATGGCCATCAGTCACTCAACAGCTTATCTTTTCGCTGGTGACACCAAATTTGTCGAGCAATGATGAAGACAATGGAAATGAACTCCAAACTGACATCAATTCTCTCTTTTCTTGATGTGAGAAATTGGTGATGTCATACCCTTACAAATGCACAATTGTTGGTATGTCTTCTCCACTCAACATGACCCTGTGTATAGTCACCAGATGGTGCGCCCATCAAGCCTTCAAGAAAACACTGTGACCTCGGTAGCTATTTATTAGGCAACCTCTCATGGTCGAGCCATTATGATCATATATGCTCCACGGCTGTACCTTATACGAAGATCTTTTTCTTCTCTCCCACCTCCAAAGCTAAAAAGACAACTATACCCGGTATTAGTCCAATTGCACCATAGTTTCTTTGAAATGAGTCCAACGCAGGGCAATGACAACCATGTCTCAGACTTCAGTAAGATTGACCTCCCTCCTAATTATTCCACTGACGTTCTGGATGGATCACCAGGACATATATACTATTTCTGATGAAATGTCTGAAAAGTGAGAATTACTCAATCTGTATTTTCAAGTTTGTCTCATTCGCTGAGTCACCAACTAGATCTAGCACCTCCAAAGGGCTAAAGCATAACCATTGCAGCACTTCAGCTCTGTAACATTTTCATTTCAGTCGAGTTGTCCTATTGTGGAACTTCATACCCTCAATTGATCATGAACAGGGTTTCTCCACTATCAAACGTAAACTCTTGACTCATATGTGGACCTACTTTCATAAGTTTTTTTGAGGTCTGTTCATGTTCCTTCAACGAGCGACAGGTTCCTCTGTTCAACCTTCATCCTTTCTACATTCATCCTATCTCCAGATGCACACGACAGCTACACAATTTTAGAGCACTCCCTCATGATTATAGAAATGGTCTTCCAGATGAATATCTTTGATAAATATGCAAACATGAATTAGCTAATTGTTCATCTGCAAATGCTTCAGATGTGGTGACAATATAATTATAATAAAAAGCATTCTAACACTACTATCAAAGAAGTCACTCATATCTGTGTTTTATGTGAAATTATGGATAACACTTCAGCTAGTAATAACATGTCGAGTTAAGTTTATAAACTACTTTGATTCCTTACTGTACCTGTCTGTATTTACAGCCACAGCTGAAAGAACTTTTTCTATTTACAGAGATTAGAGAACTGCCTGCGGTCGACCATGAGTGAAACTGGGCTAAATAATACGATGCTGCTGCATATTCATAAAGATTTAACAGTCAAAATGGATGTATTCAAGAAATTAGTGAAGGAATAACTTTGGTACCTTTAACTTACAAGTCCTATACTTACATTTATTATCCTTGTGTCTCATGTCTCATGAACATTTTTTATATCCTTCAATTTACGAGCATGTTTGAGGATTGTAAACCCCCCCCCCCGACTATGTGCACGATTAACACATGAGCAAACACGTGTGAATCCACTATTGTAGCCTGCCAGTGAACAATCCCTATGCCAGTGTGGGCAGTTGTTTTCCAGATCCTAACCAGCTCCAAAGATCTAGATAGGAACCAACTTATGTTTGTGTATATACAGTGTGTACAGGCATTAAGAGACGATGGATTTATGGAAAATACACAATCAGGAGTTTGTTAGTCATCTCGTTTGCTTTTTTGTTGCCGCAAAGCTTGCCATCTTCCCAGTTCACATCCTAATGATTTAGAACTTAGAAGATCCTGCTCCCGGTAGAGAAGTCATCCAAGTACTCCGAGAGTTGCACAATGCAACTCTTAGTAAGCAGCATTGATGGAGGCACAGAAGAATGTGACCAACTCTTCCCTCACGTTCAAATCCTTGGGAATCAGCAACCGTTAGCCTGCAGAGTTCTTGAGGAGATCGACTTGGAATATTGATGCAATTCCTTTGTGGGCTTCTCTTCCTTGGGACATTCTCTCATCACATTTTTGGAGTTCTGCAGTGAGGGTCATAACTTAATCAAGTACATTTCTGTGAGACAGCTAAGGTCTGGAATGAGGAAAGTGCAAAATGTACGAAACGCTTGCTACTTCCTGAGATGCATCTTGTCTCCTTCCGAGCACCAAACTTGGCCCCTTCTGATGGAGGTTGGAAATGGATAGTGAAACCAAGTAAGGCACAAGGACTGAAAACTGGACTTCAAATTTTAGATGGATCCAAGGACACTTATGGATTCCAAAATCTTCCTAGAGATAGAGAGTATTGGATCTTTCCGGAAGGATGAAGCTTATGAGACACTTTTTAATGAGAGGACCTTGAAGATTTAAGCCTACAGATAAGATCTCCAAGGTAGAATGAGGACCTGTGGTTTCATCAGCTAGGATAGTGCAATTTATAAATTGGCAATAAAATAAAAAAGATCATAATTATTATGCCACACAATAATAGAACCCCATGCACATCTCGATCCTTGTTCACTCGTTCACTGCGTTTGGACTGGTCTTTGCAATCCAGTCGCATATAATTATGCTTTACTTTTTGGAGAATTTCTTTTCACTGCTACAGACTTCGGAGTCACGATGCTAACTTTATTGCTTGATTTTGGCATCGGTTGCTATAATTATGTATAATTGCAGATGATGTTGTTCTTCTGGCTGACTCAGAGGTGGAACTGCAAGCTATGTTGGATGTGGTACAGGCGTATATATGTGTTAAGGTGGAAGATGAAGTTTAATAGCAAGAAGAGGAAGGTCATGGTAGCAGGGAAGAAGGAAGCAGAAGTGCATTGGAGGATTGGTGAGGAGATATTGGAAGAGGTCAAAGAATTCAAGTACTTGGGAATATCGTTTGATAGCAAGCTAAGGGGTAATGTTCAGTTAGAGAAGATGGCAAAGAAGGCAGAAGAGTGTGTTGGAAAGGTGACATGGATGAGTAGAGTGAATGGGCAGGTGGAAGTAGACGGAGGAAGAATGGCATGGGAGCTTCTAGTGAGACCTAGTGTGGAGCATGCAGCCGAAGCGTGGTGGACAGGAGGACGTAATGCTTTCAAGAAGTTAGAGTCAGCACAGATGTTGGGGGCAAGTGATACAGTAGCAGGAGTGGCAGGCAATACGGGGAGATATGGGGTGGAGGAAGCTAGAGGAGAGGAAGGAAGAGATAAAGGTTTTGTTTGGTAAAAGATGGTGTTGGAACAGAGCAGATTGGTAAAAATAGTTGTAAATAAACTAAGAGAGGATGGAGGAATTGGATGGTGGGAAGAGATCTTGAGGAGAAAATACGAGATAAACAACGAGGTTGGGTCAGTACGCAAGTGGAAGGGTAAAGTGAAGGTGAGAAATGAGAAGTACTGGGAGGAGGAAGTAAATGGAAAGAGTATGCTGAATTTTTATAAATCGGCAAAGAATGGTGCAGGGGTGGAGAGGTGAGGTACATTGGTCAGGAAGGTGCGCGGTTGAAAATTCAACTGAGGACAGCATCAGCTGGGTTGTTAGAGGATAAGAAGAGATGTTGGATAGTTAGGGATGAGAGATGTATAATGTGTGATAGTGGAACAGTTACAGGGGAAGATGTGGAACATTTCTTGGTGATGTGTGGGGAATTTGAGAGGATCGGCTGGTGGTGCGCAGAATTGTAGGGGCAGGACAGTGGCTGGATGAATTTAGAAGAGTGGGTAAGGATAGAAAGGTGGCATTGCTTTTGGGGAAAGATGTGGAGGGAGTAAGTGATGCAGTGATGGAGGTGGGTGAGTGTGTCATGCATTGGGTAGGGAAGTGGTGGCAGAGGAGAAAGGAACTGCTGTATGATGAGCTGAGGAATGATCTCTGGTCCCCTCCCTTGATATTTTTATTAAAATTAAGTAGTTGATTTTTAATTTTTAATATAGATTGTTATTAGTGTTAGTTACTACATATATAGCCCCACACTGTGTTGTAACATGTGATGACCTTAACAGGCTCAGCAATATCATTAAACATGGCGATATTATTATCTGTAGGTAAAGGTCTCAGTGGTCACGGGCGCATACGCCGTCCACTGTAATGACTTTCTCGAGCAGAATGTTGTGTATAGTTGTGTAGTAAGCCTTTCTCTGATTTTGCAGCATAGATATGAACGACAGATTTTGAATGGTTTTGCTTGTATATCTTTAACAGGGAGAAGTTGCTTTTGTAAATGCTATATACCCTCCTTTACATGAGCTGTAATGTTGCAAGGATATTCCCACAGAATATATACCTTTATCTTCACAATGACCACTCCAGCCTGTTTTAAAAGATCGCCAGCATTAGTAAAGCTCCATCATATGCTAGCTCGAAGTTTAGATGGATCCAAGGATACTGACGGATCAGAAATTTATCTCTACCTATCAAGGTGAGCATGATTCACAATATATTTGTGGACCTATAACCAGAACCTTGGATATCATTGTTGTCGTTGTAACAGATGGTTACCATTATTCTCACCAAAGAGGACAGCAACATAGTGAAGACCACACTGAAGTAACCATGTTATATATAGTAGCATGCCAATAATGCATTATCAAGAACAAACCTCATCAGATCTGTAATATATATAAATGCACACTTACGAGTGTGATATGGATTTTGTAAAATGGAGACCTGCTTCTATAAGACCAGTAGGCACATATATAATATATTATACACAATATTTGAATATTTTTAATCTGTACAAAATTTAATTAAGCTGGAAATATTGAGTCACTGTTATGTGAACTATATTATATATTATCAATCAAAAGGCAACACAAAGCAATCAAAGCTATCACAATGGTCAATTAATATCATTATAGTGGGGGGAAAAGGGTGGGAAAATTGAACAACCCCCTCCCCCCAATACACAGTCAAAATATCATGGCTGCTCGTTCAAATATCGCATAATCTTTCTACGTAGTTTTCTGGAAAGAGCCCCTCAATCAAACAATAAAAAACCACAATGATCCATGAATATCATTATAGCGGGAAAAGGGTGGGATTGAACCAAAAACAACAAAAACACAATACAATTGTCAGAAGATCGTGACTGCCCCTTCATTTTATGTCGCATAATTTTTCTACGTAGTTTTCTGGAAAGAGCCCCTCACTATCACCTGACCTGCCGTACATCCATCCATCACCATCGCAGCGAATCATCACCACAATCTAATAGAACACCAAGGAGGTTAGAATAAGCACGGTGTTGCTGGGCGAGTGACTGCACATGCATTATGGCTATATATAGAACACCTGCATGAATATGGCTATATATAGAACACATGCATGATGTCTATAAGAACACCTGCATGAATATGGCTATATATAGAACACATGCATGAATATGGCTATATATAGAACACATGCATGATGTCTATACATAGAACACCTGCATGAATGTCTATATAGAATGCATGCATGAATATGGCTATATATAGAACACATGCATGATGTCTATACATAGAACACCTGCATGAATGTCTATATAGAATGCATGCATGAATATGGCTATATATAGAACACATGCATGAATATGGCTATATATAGAACACATGCATGATGTCTATACATAGAACACCTGCATGAATGTCTATATAGAATGCATGCATGAATATGTCTATATAGAACACATGCATGAATATGTTTATATAGAATGCATGCATGAATATGCCTGTATATAGAACATGTGCATGAATATGTTTATATAGAATGCATGCATGAATATGCCTGTATATAGAACATGTGCATGAATATGTCATAGATGATGAATGTTTATATACAGAACACATGAACACATAAGCACTCAAACTGTCGGGTCACTGGAATAAAGACAAGAAGATTCAAGAATTCTACATTTGCAGCGGTGCAAGTTCTCTGGCACTAACCCTACAGAGCAGAGGAAAGCCCCAAGCAAGCAATAGACTGCATATGGAAGGTGGTTTGTTCGATGGCTTAAGACAGATCTAAACTTTGTGGCTACACGAGGACGGATCGAGCTTTCTGGTGTTATTAAAAAATATTCCTCATCGCCGATCACTCGATGTTCTACGAACATTTGACAGCTAGCAGGCATGCCACTGTCGTCAAGAACATTGCCAAAACAGGAGCTACAATATTACTTTTTAGGTAAAAAAAAGAAGTTGAATACATACCGTAAAAGTTCCAATTATGCGTCAAAATCCAGTTCTTTCTAATCTCAATTTCTAATGATGCCCCTTGGATGGCATCTGTACATTTAATTTATATATTTTTCGTTTCGTTTCTCTATCGACCATTTCCGTTCTAACCTCGCGAACAAATTCTGTTGCTTGCTGTAGAAGCTTCCTCGTCTTTCACTTCGATAGTTAGAGGCTAACACGTGCAGAGCTATGGACTCCTCGAACCAGTGAAGAAGCTATAACAGCTTCATAACGCGACAGTCCTCATCACTGGTATGTAGTGTAACTTATTTTTGTCTTGCCAGATTCTGTAGTGCAACGTTTTATACCACTCCTGCTTGCTTCATCAATAGAAGCTCGGCATCGGTGTCAGAGCACTAGTCTACTGCTGTGGTGCTGCTTCTAGGGGAACAACTTTCCGTGGCCTTCCAGGTCCCACCTTAGGTTTTGGTAGCTGGCTCTGCTTCCAAGTAAATACCAGATGACTACCTTTGGGCAACACAGCAAAGTAGTTCTTTAGACTTATTCTAAGCACATGCAGCAACAGAGAGCATAACTAGTCGTCAATCTCTATTGTTGCTCCACGTTCATGGGAAACATTTTCCTAATTATGGGTCACAGAAAATTGAGAATTATTTTTTCCATGATACATAAATAGAGCATTCAAGGTACATTTTTTCTTTCTTTTAGCCTTGCAGTGGGACACACACACACATATAACCATACCTGCTCTTCCTCCAATGACATTTCTTCAGATGAACTTGGAGAAAAGTCGTATACTGCCCTCATAATCACCTCCCCATGGGAAACAAGCTGAAACAAAGACACAAGGCACAAACAAACAAACACTTATCTAGAACCCTGCATGTTCCATGGAAGTGGTCAAGAATCAAATTGCACACACATGCCAAAATGAATAGCTCTACATGTATGTGGATCACACTTTTACTCCTCTCACTATCGGGTTGCTGGGAAAGGTTATTTTTTCCCCTTTCTTCCAGCTTCAGTCGGAATGACATAATTAACGAGTGAGGTTCGTATTAGCAACTAGAGGGCGTGCTGGGGGACTCACCTGGACGTAGGAGGCGGGGAAATACCCTCTCCTTCCTCCCTCCCTCCCCTTCCACCAGTCGCTGCTGCTGGTGCTGAGCAGCTCCACCACAGCCCCTGCACTGTCACATGACATGAAAGGTTATAACATTGCAGGTCATTATCAGGCCGAGACAGGCATAAACGCCTGACCGAGCAATGCTGTCTGCACGGTATTATGCTAATTAATACGACTGGTTTACACAGTGGTTTCTCACACGACTAATAAATTCAAAAATGTCCATGGCTCTGCATGATTTTGCCCAAGTCGATCTGGCCAAACCCACTTTACCATGATTTTGACACCATCAATGCGTAAGTCAGAACGTATCATGCCCATCAACACTTCAGGCAGCACGGCATGCATTAACACTCTCTTTGGCATAAACCTCTCTTAATGAGTCTGCTAAAGACACTTTATTCAGCAAGCATAAACCTCTCTTAATGAGTCTGCTAAAGACACTTTATTCAGCAACAACATACCCCAGCGGCAGTTACATGACTCCATCTTGAAATACAGTGTTCTACAAATTATGCACTGCCAATCACACAAACACTTAGTGTGGTGTAAATAGCTGCCAGCCACACTGCCATCATCACAATACACAACACTTAGTGTGGTGTAAATAGCTGCCAGCCACACTGCCATCATCACAATACACAAACACTTAGTGTGGTGTAAATAGCTGCCAGCCAGCCACACTGCCATCATCACAATATACAAACACTTAGTGTGGCTGCCAGCCAGCCACACTGCCATCATCACAGTACACAAACACTTAGTGTGGTGTAAATAGCTGCCAGCCACACTGCCATCATCACAGTACACAAACACTTAGTGTGGTGTAAATAGCTGCCAGCCAGCCACACTGCCATCATCACAATACATAAACACTAGCCACACTGCCATCATCACAATACACAAACACTTAGTGTGGTGTAAATAGCTGCCAGCCAGCCACACTGCCATCATCACAATACACAAACACTTAGTATGGTGTAAATAGCTGCCAACCAGCCACACTGCCATCATCACAATACACAAACACTTAGTGTGGTGTAAATAGCTGCCAGCCAGCCATACTGCCATCATCACAATACACAAACATTTAGTGTGGTGTAAATAGCTGCCAGCCAGCCACACTGCCATGCATTAAGTACTGTCCACTTCCTAATAAGGGTACTCACTTCACTTCCAAGTCGTTGGTGTTGACCTTCTTATAGTCGTAGAGAACCACACAGTACCTGCCGCTGGGAAGCTCCATGGTGTCCTCAAAGCTGTGGTTAGCTAGCTCATCCTCTCGGCCACCCTGAGAACAAAAAGAGTTAATTAAACAGTCGTTACCACCAGTGCGTTCTCAGTTGAAAAGAGCAGAAAGGGTTAACACAAAGCCTACGTTAGTGGGTTGTGTGGTAACGGCAAGAGGTTAGAGAAAAGTTGATTATTATCCTTAAGGAAGGGGGACTAATGCATTCATCTTAATTAACATTAACACACACATACTTGCTTGGGGTCAAGTGAGGCATCTCTCCGAGGAGCTGAAATGAAAGGGGGAGAGGGAAGAGGAACATGATAGCAAACAGGATCATTGCAACGTAGGACAGTGTGTACATATATCATTGATCTCCACATACTGGAGGGGGCTGGCGTGGGATGGGGGGAGGGGGCTGGCGAGTGATGGGGGGAGGGGAGGGGGCTGGCTGGCGAGTGATGGGGGGAGGGGAGGTAACTGGCAAGTGATGGGGAGGGGAGGGAGCTGGTGAGTGATGACCTAGTGTATGTCACTCTACCCCAGATGGCAAAACTACGGTCGTCTGTGCTCGTCAGGCATGAACTCACGAGCAGGGGCGTGGATAGGTGAGGGGGAACACAGTAGCATGCGCGACTTCTCGGGTTTGGGCGGTGGTAGAGGAGGTGCTTCGTAAATTCCTCCTAATGTTTCGTCTTCATCTGTAAGGTAGAATGAGAAGAGATGAGTGAGTTACTTCAACCTGCCTCCACCCAGTGCCATCACTGGAGGTCTAACAATCACCTTGACGACACACCCCTTCCTATCCATCCACAATATTATCAATATACTTTAAAACTAGTTCACAAAATAGAACCCAACAACACATGCATTGAGACACTGCTTGAATTCCTCTCTGTTAGGCTGAATATTACATTGTACGCTGTTGAGGCTGGTCAATCCAGTGCATCACGACATCAAATCGGGAATCTGTAACCATTACCTTCAATGGATTCAGACGACTCCGATGCAGCCGTCTTCTTCGCCTGCATCCATGAGAACCGTTTCTGCTTCTTGTGTACTACTTAACAAACAAAAAGTGAAATATTCATCACGGGAAAACAGTTGCTAGGTACGTGGCCATATTTGGGGAAACCAGTCTAAACGCAGTTTTTAGAGTTTTTTATATTTTTTATATTGGTGCCTTTGGCGCCTAAAGATGATGTCCTGAAAGTTTGGAGGTGTTGCCTTTGAGCTGTGATATAAAATAGTTATCCTCAAGCAAGCATGCCAAAAAATAATTGCGTTCCAGCCGTACATGTCCGAGGGGAAGCCGTATACTACTAACTTTGCTCGAGTATGCGAGGGTTAGAGCTATCACCAGTTCGAGGCTTTCCCTGGCGCGTCCATTTGGAGCACTGCTTGTGCCTTCTACACAAGTCATCTCTGTCAATCAAGGCTAACTTGAAAAGCATAAGAGAGCGTGCCGAATGACACGCTCAAAGTCAGCATAACAACGCTCGCTTCAAACAGGGCAAGTGCATCGACCTAGCTCACTATAAAGAATTATTTTGTCCTCTAGAACTGGCCTGTTACCAACACAGGTGTATAGATGAAGAACAATAAAAAATAATAATGATCATATTATGCCACACAATAATAGAACCCCATGCACATCTCGATCCTTGTTCACTCGTTCACTGCGTTTGGACTGGTCTTCGCAATCCAGTCACTTATAATTATGGAAATATCAGCTTTACTTTTTGGAGAATTTCTTTTCGCTGCCGAAGACTTTGGAGTCACGATGCTAACTTTATTGCTTGATTTTGGCATTGGTTGCTATATGTATAATATATATATATATAATTGATAAAGCACGGTAGAGTTGTTATACTATAGGGAAAGGTCTCCGTGGTCGTATGCACTCCACTTAATAACATACCCCAGAGCAGAATGGGATGAGTGCCTGGCACTTGCTATGCACTGTGACCTTGCAGACTTTGCACTTCAACCCGTGAGAGATGGGAGCTGCAAGTATGTACGTGTGTGTGTGTGTGCACATATGAGAACCAAACTTGAATTATTGGTATCAGGACTACAGAATGGAACTTGAATCACTCATAACTCCATCCTGAACAGTATCTATGAAAGCCTGAAGGCAGAGGCCAAGCTGCCACATGCTCACATAATACACTTACTATAGCCTTGAACCTCCTGTGCCAACAACTATATCCACACAGAGAGGAGGCTTTGCTTACATCATCATCATTCAGCCATCATCATCATTCAGCTAGCTAACAACTGCTGCATTCCAGACAGTGTCAAAAACCCACTACCATATACATGTCAAGACAGTGGTTTTCAAATGTGATATCCACTACCATATACATATCGGCATGGCAACACATGCAATGCTAATTATTAGGAGTGGTGCAGATTACACAGCTCACTCTGCAGTGGATTAATTTACATACTAAAACAAGCTATGACCACAACAAAACAACGAAGAATAGATAGACGTCCAATGAACTGCCTGCCGATCCCTAATTGGACGAGGGCTGCTAAGTGCTTACGTTGCACCATACTGTCACAGTAAGAGCAAAAGACGGGAATCCTGAATTTCCGCTCGTCCTCTGCAAACTCGTGGCTCCGCCCCATCATCAAGATGTTGCTGGACTTGCGAGGCTGGTTCATGTTGGATGTGGAGGAGTTACAGTCCTCCAACAGAGTGTAGACCTCGCTCTCCGGGGGGATGGTGCCGTTGGTTGAGAAGACCAAGAACAAGGAGAGCTATGGATGGGTGGAAGGAGGGAGGAGGTAAGGAGGAGAGGGAGGAGGAGAGGGAGGAGGAGAGGGAGGAGGAGGTAAGGAGGAGAGGGAGGAGGAGAGGGAGGAGGAGAGGGAGGAGGAGAGGGAGGAGGAGAGGGAGGAGGAGAGGGAGGAGGAGAGGGAGGAGGAGAGGGAGGAGGAGAGGGAGGAGGAGAGGGAGGAGGAGAGGGAGGAGGAGAGGGAGGAGGAGAGGCAGGAGGAGAGGGAAAGAAAAAGAAGAGGTGGAGGAATGGAGATGAACAGAAGGTGATGAGGGTGAAGGAGATGGTAGGGGGAAGTAAGGAGGGAGGGAGGGAGGGTGGAGGTGAGGTAGGGAGAGAGAGATCTGGAAAGTGAAGAAGAGTGACAGGTGATGGTGGAAGAATGGCAGGTGATAGAATGGCAGGTGATGGTGGCATTGGTAATGAGGGAACCATATATATATATATATATAACAGAAAATATTTGGAACAATTTTTGAATTATCTGCAGGAAATAAAATACAAGAAAAGTCTGCAGTGTTCCAGTGCTGTACACAAACTAGATGGCAGCCAGCGACAAACTAAACTTAATTAATTAGCTGCAAAAGGTTTTCCACACACAATCCATTTTAGAAAAATAAATATGTCAATATTAATTGACTTTCAAATTAAATACATGCCGCACCCCTGACTGATTGGCGCGATAAAAAAATAAACCCTATAAATTACTAGTAATAAATTTAGCTTTTTAAAATTTCAACCTACAAATGCATTTGATAAGTGACTATATAGTTTGCCATGAGGTGTGTATAAGATGTCCACTAGAGTTGAGGAAGTAGTTTACTAACTAGTAAACTATGGGAGACAATCACTGAAGTACAGGTAGTAGTTTACTGGTTGTTCCTGTCAAGTATGGAGATACTCAATCGTACAGGCAGTAGTTTACTTGGCTAGCTACGCCTAGCCTTAGCGGTATACTAGACCAACCTTTGCCCTGACCATCGCCAGGTCCGTCTCCTTCACACGGACCTTGTTTCTGATCTGCAGCAACTCCTCCACCAGAGAATTGGGATCCCCCAGGGCCGGGTTCTCCCGATAACTGCACGCACACACAAAAACAACAACAATAATAATAGCAAATACATGCCATAGTGTGATTACTCAGGCCATTGAAGACCCTTTACCAACTTCTAGGCTACAGTGGGAAAGGTTCTGGTTCAAGACCCTTTACCAATTTATACAATTCTCGTTTCATGACCTTTTACTAATTTCTAGGCTATAGGAAAGCTTCTGGCCAACTGAAATGCAGTAAAGAGGCTTGTGAAGCTGTACACCTGCAAATGAGTAGGTGACAGTTACTTCCTGGTCAGTTACCTCCAGCCACTCTCCTGTGCTCTGTGCCACCCCACGCTGCCATGCAGGTGGCCTCAGAGAGGGCTGTGCTCTGTGCCACCCCACGCTGCCATGCAGGTGGCCTCAGAGAGGGCTGTGCTCTGTGCTACCCCACACGGCCATGCAGGTGGCCTCAGAGAGGGCTGTGCTCTGTGCTACCATGCAGGTGGCCTCAGAGAGGGCTGTGCTCTGTGCTGCCATGCAGGTGGCCTCAGAGAGGGCTGTGCTCTGTGCCACCCCATGCTGCCATGCAGGTGGCCTCAGAGAGGGCTGTGCTCTGTGCTACCCCACGCTGCCATGCAGGTGGCCTCAGAGAGGGCTGTGCTCTGTGCTACCCCATGCTGCCGTGGCCTCAGACAGGGTGCAGATCACAATAGTCAAAGTTGAGTTAGAGATTCCAACGATGGAGTTAACAAGATTCACGAGTTCGCAGTCAATTGCCACCTGTCTCTTTGCCGGTGTACAACGAGGATTCAAACCAACAATCTCGATCTCGAGTGCAACAACTTAGCCATAGAGTAATGCAAGCTGCTATATACTACTATAATGCCAGCATTACTCATGGAAGGTAAAGGGTCTCAAACATTTTATAATTGTTACATAGCACGTGCCTCTAGGACCAGGTATCTGCCACAGTAATGAAGTGGAACTCTGTGTGTGTGTGTGTGTGTGTGTGTGTGTGTGAGTGTGTGTGTGTACCTGTCTAGCAGAGTCTTGACACTCTGGTACTCTTTGTGCAGCTGGTCCAGAGAAGCAGACACATCAAACTCGTTCTTCTTCAAGTCATCTTGGATGTTAATGAGAGGGGCCTGGATCAAGTCCACCAGCTGAAGCCCGGATGGCAAGGCAGTCTGTGTCCGTGTGTAGCATGTGATGTGTGTGGTATATATGCACGTGTGTGTGATGTATGAGTGTGTGTGGGGATGAGTGGGTTGTGTAAGTGATGTATATATGAGCGTGATTGTGGTGTGTGAGTGTGTGTGATGTATGAGTGTGTGTGGGGATGAGTGTGTGTGGGGATGAGCGGGTTGTGTAAGTGATGTGTATATGAGCGTGATTGTGGTGTGTGATTGTGGTGTGTGAGTGATGTGTGTGAGTGATGTGTGTGAGGGTGTGGGTATGTGAGTGCATGAGCAGAAGACATGAGAGATGATAAATTATATCATGGTCCGAGATATACAGACAGGAAATGATCAGGGTGTGAGGTAATGAACAGACAGGAAGTAGTGAGGATGTGAGACAGGAAGTGATCAGGGTGTAGACAATGAAAAGACAGGAAATGATCAGGGTGTGAGGTAATGAACAGACAGGAAGTAGTGAGGTGAACACACAGGAAGTGAGGGGGTGGAGTTGAGGTGACATACAAAACATACTTGACCCACCAGATCAACAGGGGGCGAGTCCGGCAATTTAGGAGGTGGCAGTTCGGGGGTCTTGTGATCAATCTTGGGTGGAGGGTAGACCTTAACTTGAAAATTCTGCCCCCCGACAAAGTGTGCGATATCCGAAGGCGGATTGATGTTACTGACAGTGTCCATGAGATGAGAGAGATTCTTGATGGAATCTTTGTACTAGAAAGACACGTCAACAACACGCACTTTGACAAGCCATAATAATAATTATGTACCCAGTATACATGCCGTATACATGCAGTATACATGCCATATACATGCTGTATACATGCCTTTAAAAACTAATATTTTATGATACGTCATGCAAACATGGTAAAGGGTGATCACAACACTAACCTTATCCTGTTGGATCTCGACTCTGCTCTTGAGGCAATTTTTGAATCCTCTCACCAGGTCTTCTTGAATCGCCTGCAAAGGGGTGTGGCACAACATGAGAAAATGCATCAACATTTAATTAAGGCAATCTGTGTGCACTAATTAGGGTAATGACTACTAGAACTTGTAGCAGGATCTGAGAAAATTGCCAATTGCAAGACTTTCAAGTCAACTGCCACCCACCCAGGCATTGTACACCTTCAAGCTTTCATATATACGTAGTAACCGATGTCCTGGATGGGGAACTGCCCTCCAGTTGCGTCTGCCCCTCCAGTTGCGACTGCCCCTCCAGTTACGACTGCCCCTCCAGTTGCGACTGCCCCTCCAGTTGCGACTGCCCCTCCAGTTGCGACTGCCCCTCCAGTTGCGACTGCCCCTCCAGTTGCGACTGCCCCTCCAGTTGCGACTGCCCCTCCAGTTGCGACTGCCCCTCCAGTTGCGACTGCCCCTCCAGTTGCGACTGCCCCTCCAATAGCAACCACACCTCTAGCTGTGACTGCACATAATTTACAGCCAGGGCAGTGAGACTACAAGACCTTTTCGTCGTTAAGAACGTAACAACAAGCTATGTGTAGTCTGGTTGAACAAGAGTTACATCAGACTAGGTCTAGAGCAAAACTCTCAGCGAAGATATCCATCCAGGAGTGCCTCCCTTTTCCAAAGTTGAAAGACTCTGTCCCATTCTGGTAGGTGTATGTGCCCCGTGTAGCCTTGCTCAGCACAAGAGCTTTCCTGGTAGGCCACGTGCCCTTTGCTGGTAGGCATATGTGCCCCGTGTAGCCTTGCACAGCAGAAAAGCTTTCCTTGTAGGCATACGTGCCCTGTGTAGCCTTGCTCAGCAGAAAAGCTTTCCTGGTAGGCATATGTGCCCCGTGTAGCCTTGCACAGCAGAAAAGCTTTCCTTGTAGGCATACGTGCCCTGTGTAGCCTTGCTCAGCAGAAAAGCTTTCCTGGTAGGCATACGTGCCCTGTGCAGGCCTGCTAAGCAGAAGAGCTCCCCAAAGCAGTATATAGTATTGACCAGAATAAGCCACTCGATGATGGCAGTTGAGATTTGCAATTAATAGTTATAGCTGTGACAAGTCAGCTTTTTTTCAAAAATAATCGCTGCACCATAATTTGCATAATAGAAACCGTCTTCAGATAGTAATTGCAGGTAGATTACTGAGATAGTAGTTCCTATCATAGAATATACAGTATTGTGCTCAGGGTGTAGTTAGAAGCCGAGGTACAATGACTTTCTCAAAAATCATCAACATTTGCTCCTACAGTAGATGCTTTGTTTAGATGCCATTATTCCTGATGAAGGCTAGAGCATCTAGCATCGACGACCAGAATTTAAGTCGATAATTAAAGAAGTCATTAAAGTCATTACAACATCTGAGGGTTTGTTGAGAGATATCTCGAGTTTCATTCTGCGGGTAATTTCTATTGCATTAATATTATTCGGTTTATTGAGCACTTCTCCAGATCCTGTCAGTCAGAGATAATCACAACATTTGTAATAATTACAACATTCAGTGTCATGCATCGCACTGCAGGGTCAGAGGGGATCTTTCGCTACTGGACACAGTTTACCTGCGTACCTGCCCAGCTACAATCAAGAGCACGTGCTCACCTGAAGCTCGTCCAACATGTCGTAGATCTGCTTGCTGTAGAACTCTCCATGCATGCAATTGAAAGAGACTCTGCTCAGCACGTAGTCGTTATGTGCATTGTAGCTATGTAGCACCACCGAGTCCTGCAGCACACACACACACACACACACACACACCAACATGTAATAATGATAAACAAAACTTCTACTCAGTGAGAGGTCAAAGTGTAACAATGGCCAGTATCTAAGGGACAAGGCTAGTTGTCTAGTCAATAAGTGCATACCTTCACCACTCTGCAGGGTCAACATAAGCTACCGTAGGCTAATGTAAGCTAATGTAAGCTAATGTAAGCCACCGTAAGCTAATGTAAGCTACCGTAGGCTAATGTAAGCTAATGTAAGCCACCGTAAGCTAATGTAAGCTACCGTAGGCTAATGTAAGCTAATGAAAGCTACCGTAAGCTAATGGCTACGGTAGCTAATGTAAGCTAATGTAAGCTACCGTAGCTACCGTAACTACGGTAGCTAATGTAAGCTAATGTAAGCTAATGTAAGCTAACGTAAGCTAACGTAAGCTGTCTAGCTTCAACAAAACCTTCCAACAAAAACCCATCCTGTGTTGTGTGGAGGAAGAACAACCTGAAACCTCCGAGCCTTCCTCGTTCTCTTCGTCAGTGACCTAGCATGGCCATGACTAGGCGTGGCTATAGTAATCTAGGTGCAGCTGCCCTCTGGTGCAGAATGTATTGCCATCAACTTATAATTATTAGCATTCTGTTCCATCCAAGCAGCTTGTGGTAACAGCAACTTGTACCAGTTAGCCCTATGGCAACAGAATTAATAAGAAAATAGTCCCAAGCAAATATTAAAAGTGGTTCTTGGACTAGTGTGTAACTGAATGGAAGTGTCCACATAAAACTATACTAAGATGCAGGTGCTGTCAGTGTCAAGGTACTGGACTCCAAAGGCCTAGGCACTTGTCTATGGGCCTAGCAGGTGCCCGACTTAAAGCAGGAGCCTAGTTATCAACCACCTCATGGCTAGGTAGGGTGCAGCTTGGCTCCCCATGAAGCAGTGCTTAGGCACTCACCAGCACCAGTCACCTCATGGCTAGGTAGGGTGCAGCTTGGCTCCCCATGAAGCAGTGCTTAGGCACTCACCAGTCACCTCATGGCTAGTAGGGTGCAGCTTGGCTCCCCATGAAGCAGTGCTTAGGCACTCACCAGCACCAGTCACCTCATGGCTAGGTAGGGTGCAGCTTGGCTCCCCATGAAGCAGTGCTTAGGCACTCACCAGTCACCTCATGGCTAGTAGGGTGCAGCTTGGCTCCCCATGAAGCAGTGCTTAGGCACTCACCAGCACCAGTCACCTCATGGCTAGGTAGGGTGCAGCTTGGCTCCCCATGAAGCAGTGCTTAGGCACTCACCAGTCACCTCATGGCTAGTAGGGTGCAGCTTGGTTCCCCATGAAGCAGTGCTTAGGCACTCACCAGCACCAGTCACCTCATGGCTAAGTAGACACCCTAAAATTGTCTGTTATTTATGAGTTTACAAGGACAAAAAATTGCAAGCACGAATGGCTAAGAATATCTTATTTATTTCTTACTCCACTAAGGAGGATGGAATTCACTGCCTATTATGTCAGCTCAAACCCGTATATGGGCAAAGAGCATCATTGTTGATAACAAAAGCTTTACCAAAATTGGAAAGACGCATGAAGAGATTTGCGAGCACACTCTTGTCTTGAGCACCACGAAATGTCAGAAGCTCATCTTAAAGCATTTGTTCAAACATGTGAGTTCCCACCCACCAGGATCGATTACTTTATATCTGAGCAAACTGCAAAAAGAATTGAGAAAAATCGGAATTTTTTTGGATCAATAATAAGTGCGTTGTGGGAGACCAAGAGTTGCATGCCCAAGTGGTCAGAGGAGGCTTCTTTGAATCCAGGTCATCTATTATCTCTAATCGACCTTCGTGTAGATGCTGGGGAATGTTAATCACTTGGAAACATGTGCATGCATGCCAAGTATGTTTCAAAGACAACACAAGATGAGCTCCATCATGGAACGTGAGAGATCATAAAAGATTTTTTTTTTAAATCTGGAAAATGGATCCTTATATGGAATTCGAGCTGATGGGGTAACTGGCAAACAAAATTGGGAGCACCTTAGGGCTGTCCTACGTTACACTGTGTAGGTACGACCACTGTAGAGAGATTAATCGAGTATGTTAGTTGGTGAATGAGTCACTGGGCAAGCATCATGCTCTGCAATAATTCAAGTTCTGAGGAAAAAGCCTATAAACTGCTGAGCATAACCTCATGATGGTGCTGGGAATAGGGCAGGGTATCGGCCCAGCACAACCTCATGATGGTGCTGGGAATAGGGCAGGGTATCGGCCCAGCATAACCTCATGATGGTGCTGGGAATAGGGCAGGGTATCGGCCCAGCACAACCTCATGATGGTGCTGGGAATAGGGCAGGGTATCGGCCCAGCATAACCTCATGATGGTGCTGGGAATAGGGCAGGGTATCGGCCCAGCATAACCTCATGATGGTGCTGGGAATAGGGCAGGGTATCGGCCCAGCACAACCTCATGATGGTGCTGGGAATAGGGCAGGGTATCGTCCCAGCACAACCTCATGATGGTGCTGGGAATAGGGCAAGGTATCGGCCCAGCACAACCTCATGATGGTGCTGGGAATAGGGCAGGGTATCGGCCCAGCACAACCTCATGATGGTGCTGGGAATAGGGCAAGGTATCGGCCCAGCACAACCTCATGATGGTGCTGGGAATAGGGCAGGGTATCGAAATGTGGTACAGCAACTTTAATGAACTCTCAATGAACTCTCAGTTGACATAATAACATTACAAAACCTTCTCAATAATCAACTTCAAATTGTATTCTCTCGATGTTTCGACTAGATGCTCTTGCCTTCATCTGGAATAATGAAGGCTAGAGCATCTAGTCGAAATGTCGAGAGAATACAATTTGAAGTTGATTATTGAGAAGGTTTTGTAACTTTCATGAAGTTTCTTTCTAAAGCAACTCATTCCCATTGCCATAGCCTTGATCTCAATCTACTCTCCCCCCCAAAAAAATCTCCAGTGCCAGAAATTCTCTGTATGCTATCTACAATCACCAATCAGTCAGCTGGCTTAGGAATCTACACACCAAAAAGGCAAAGGTATTTAGAAATATATAATAGACAACTAGAACTCAATCAGAACCGAGAATTTGATTTATTAACTTTCCATGAATGTCTTGACGACATTCGCTCAAGACAGGATTCTGACATCCAGTGAGATAACAAAACAGAAGCAAATGGTCTCCTATGTCAGTTAACTTCATCGCCATTCATTGCTGCCTTTCAACCGGCCAGATATTATCTCAGCTCTGCATCATCACTAGCAACTATGATTCAGGGACCCAATACGGATATCATTGCAGATGTAGTAAGACAGAGGAGTGCTTGCAATGGCTGAAGTAGCAAACGTCTAAATTTCTGTGCCTCGTTGATATGCCATGCAAACAATGCATATTAATGTTAGCAGTGAAGCTTCAGATGCGTGCTGGAGGTGAGCTATCTTCGTCTTGTCTTGACAACTTCATTTCCAAATGTATCTCTGCGATTTTGCCACTACAACTAAGTTGCAACACAGGGGTTAGGATTGATCCTAGCAACTTGTTGCAACATGGGTTAGGATTGTTCCTAGCAACTTGTGAACACAGGGGTTAGGACTTGTTCCTAGCAACTTGCTGCAACACAGGGGTTAGGATTGTTCCTAGCAACTTGTTACAAGAGGGGTTAGGATTATTTCTAGCAACTTGTTGCAACAGGGGTTGGATTGTTCCTAGAAACGTGTTGCAACACAGGGGTTAGGATTGTTCCTAGCAACTTCTTGCAACACAGGGGTTAGGACTTGTTCCTAGCAACTTGTTGCAACACAGGGGGTAGGATTGTTCCTAGCAACTTGTTGCAACACAGGGAGTAGGATTGTTCCTAGCAACTTGTTGCAACACAGGGAGTAGGATTGTTCCTAGCAACTTGTTGCAACAGGGGTTAGGATTTGTTCCTAGCAACTTGTTGCAACACAGGGGTTAGGATTGTTCCTAGCAACTTGTGTGCAACACAGGGGTTAGGACTTGTTCCTAGCAACTTGTTGCAACACAGGGGTTAGGACTTGTTCCTAGCAACTTGTTGCAACACATGGGTTAGGACTTGTTCCTAGCAACTTGTTGCAACACATGGGTTAGGTCTTGTTCCTAGCAACTTGTTGCAACACAGGGGTTAG
Organism: Cladorhizidae sp. MBARI D1340-BT2; assembly: GCA_028752905.1. NCBI lineage: Eukaryota > Metazoa > Porifera > Demospongiae > Poecilosclerida > Cladorhizidae > Cladorhizidae sp. MBARI D1340-BT2. The sequence continues at coordinate 12,309,945 of JAQNBH010000008.1, read as the reverse complement.
GACTTGTTCCTAGCAACTTGTTGCAACTAATGTTAAAAAAATTGCTGCCTATTTTGGAGAAGACTTATCTAGCATCCAGTGTCTAGTACAAGAAGTCTGGCTATGGCGGAGGCTTTAGCAGGAAGAACCTGATACAATTCAAGAAACTTGAGAAGAAATGAACCAGCATACATATCCTAACGTAGCCGCTACTCTGCATGTGTACTACGCACCCTGGATTCCTGTAAGTAGCTTCAGTTGAGCGAAGTATTTTGTCACTAAATCTTATCAAATCACTTCTGCACTCAACAATGGGTGCAGGAAGACCAGATACTTATACGATGACTTTCAGCTGACGTCTAATACTTCAGGGATACTCTTTAAACCAGCTTTTGTTTTTAGAGCCTATGTTTCAACCGAAATACTTCGGTCTTCATCAGGGCGCCTTGCTTGCTTTGATACTGGTGCATGTTGACAAAGATGTTCAGCTATTAACATACTGTAAACATGTTATTTGCTAACACTGAGTCGGAGCCGTTTAACTGATTAACTTTTCTTTGTCAAAATTATGAATCTAAGCAATCTCGATAATTTTCCTCTCATGATACTTGCTTTTATAATTTAATTTTGCGGCCATGTGTGATTTACACGTGCACCTCCCTCCCACGTCCTAGGCCCTCTGGGTCTCCAAAGGGGCACCCAATATGCATGGATCAGCCCCTGTAGGCACCTACCAGCAACGGTCACCTCATGGATAGGCAGCTTGGCTCCCCACGAAGTGGGACCTATCACCCACTAGCAGCAGCCATCTTGAGGCTACATGTAGGTAGGGTACAATATGGCACCCCATGAAGTTGGCTCCCATGAAGGAGGGCTTAGGTACCCACCAGCACCAGTCACAACATGCAGTGGGGCCTATGCACTGGCCAGCATCAGTCACAACATGCAGTGGGGCCTAGGCACTGGCCAGCATCAGTCAGCCCATGCAGTGGGGCCTAGGCAGTGACCAGCTTCAGTCAGCCCATGCAGTGGGGCCTAGCATCAGTCAGCCCATGCAGTGGGGCCTAGGCAATGGCCAGCATCAGTCAGCCCATGCAGTGGGGCCTAGGCAGTGGCCAGCATCAGTCAGCCCATGCAGTGGGGCCTAGGCACTGGCCAGCATCAGTCAGCCCATGCAGTGGGGCCTAGCATCAGTCAGCCCATGCAGTGGGGCCTAGGCAGTGACCAGCATCAGTCAGCGCAAGCAGTGGGGCCTAGGCACTGGCCAGCATCAGTCAGCCCATGCAGTGGGGCCTAGGCACTGGCCAGCATCAGTCAGCCCATGCAGTGGGGCCTAGGCAGTGACCAGCTTCAGTCAGTGCAAGCAGTGGGGCCTATGCACTGACCAGCATCAGTCAGCCCATGCAGTGGGGCCTAGGCAGTGGCCAGTATCAGTCAGCGCAAGCAGTGGGACCTAGGCAGTGACCAGCTTCAGTCAGTGCAAGCAGTGGGGCCTAGGCATCCAGCAGTAGTCACCATGGTTATAGCCCAAGGGCAAGGTGTTAGTATCAGAGCTAGAGATAGGGCCAGGTAAGATTTGGGGGGGGGGTGGGGGGGTGGGGGGGTCAATTTTAGTACCACACTCATGGCCGAGACAAATCTTTTACTGTCCACTAACTTTCTCTTGCCAAACTATGCACCACACACTTTGCTGGTTAAAATGAATGCACTTACAATGGTAAAAATGCAATTTTTTACTTTCAATATTCGTTAATTATCAATTTAGTGCTGTATTTTTGAGGTCTAACCATTCTCAGATCAGATCATGACTAACAGAGGAATTCATTGGAGAAAATACTCATGATTTGCGGGATCTAGTGGAGCCACAGCCAGCTAGGCCACTCTTCTATACTACATGCAGGCCACTAGGACTAGTGGGAGCCACAGCCAGCTAGGCCACTCTTCTATACTACATGCAGGCCACTAGGGCTAGTGGGAGCCACAACTAGGCCACTCTTCTATACTACATGCAGGCCACTAGGGCTAGTGGGAGCCACAGCCAGCTGGGCCACTCTTCTATACTACATGCAGACCACTAGGGCTAGTGGGAGCCACAGCCAGCTAGGCCACTCTTCTATACTACATGCAGGCCACTAGGGCCAGTGGGAGCCACAACTAGGCCACTCTTCTATACTACATGCAGGCCACTAGGGCTAGTGGGAGCCACAGCCAGCTAGGCCACTCTTCTATACTACATGCAGACCACTAGGGCTAGTGGGAGCCACAGCCAGCTAGGCCACTCTTCTATACTACATGCAGGCCACTAGGGCTAGTGGGAGCCACAGCCAGCTAGGCCACTCTTCTATACTACATGCAGGCCACTAGGGCTAGTGGGAGCCACAGCCAGCTAGGCCACTCTTCTATACTACATGCAGGCCACTAGGGCTAGTGGGAGCCACAGCCAGCTAGGCCACTCTTCTATACTACATGCAGGCCACTAGGGCTAGTGGGAGCCACAACTAGGCCACTCTTCTATACTACATGCAGACCACTAGGGCTAGTGGGAGCCACAGCCAGCTAGGCCACTCTTCTATACTACATGCAGGCCACTAGGGCTAGTGGAGCCACAGCCAGCTAGGCCACTCTTCTATACTACATGCAGACCACTAGGGCTAGTGGGAGCCACAGCCAGCTAGGCCACTCTTCTATACTACATGCAGGCCACTAGGGCTAGTGGGAGCCACAGCCAGCTAGGCCACTCTTCTATACTACATGCAGGCCACTAGGGCCAGTGGGAGCCACAACTAGGCCACTCTTCTATACTACATGCAGGCCACTAGGGCTAGTGGGAGCCACAGCCAGCTAGGCCACTCTTCTATACTACATGCAGGCCACTAGGGCTAGTGGGAGCCACAGCCAACTAGGCCACTCTTCTATACTACATGCAGGCCACTAGGACTAGTGGGAGCCACAACTAGGCCACTCTTCTATACTACATGCAGGCCACTAGGGCTAGTGGGAGCCACAGCCAGCTAGGCCACTCTTCTATACTACATGCAGGCCACTAGGGCTAGTGGGAGCCACAGCCAGCTAGGCCACTCTTCTATACTACATGCAGGCCACTAGGGCTAGTGGGAGCCACAGCCAGCTGGGCCACTCTTCTATACTACATGCAGACCACTAGGGCTAGTGGGAGCCACAGCCAGCTAGGCCACTCTTCTATACTACATGCAGGCCACTAGGACTAGTGGGAGCCACAGCCAGCTAGGCCACTCTTCTATACTACATGCAGACCACTAGGGCTAGTGGGAGCCACAGCCAGCTGGGCCACTCTTCTATACTACATGCAGGCCACTAGGGCTAGTGGGAGCCACAGCCAGCTAGGCCACTCTTCTATACTACATGCAGGCCACTAGGGCTAGTGGGAGCCACAGCCAGCTAGGCCACTCTTCTATTACTACATGCAGGCCACTAGGGCCAGTGGGAGCCACAGCCAGCTGGGCCACTCTTCTATTACTACATGCAGGCCACTAGGGCTAGTGGGAGCCACAACTAGGCCACTCTTCTATACTACATGCAGGCCACTAGGGCTAGTGGGAGCCACAGCCAGCTGGGCCACTCTTCTATACTACATGCAGGCCACTAGGGCTAGTGGGAGCCACAGCCAGCTAGGCCACTCTTCTATACTACATGCAGGCCACTAGGGCTAGTGGGAGCCACAGCCAGCTAGGCCACTCTTCTATACTACATGCAGGCCACTAGGGCTAGTGGGAGCCACAGCCAGCTGGGCCACTCTTCTATACTACATGCAGGCCACTAGGGCTAGTGGGAGCCACAGCCAGCTGGGCCACTCTTCTATACTACATGCACAGCCAGCTAGGCCTAATATACAAGCCACACCCACCTTGACATTCCCTTCCTTCTTATCGAGTGATTCAGCGTAGTGGGACCACTGCTCTTGGTACTCCCGGAAGACCTTCTGCACATTGTCCTCCATCTTGTCCACACGTGCCATGTACACCTCCCGAAAAGCATACCACTGCAGAGGTAGATACGGAGCAATAACAGAGAAACACCCCTACAATATAACTAATCACTTCTGAATAGAATGTACCTTCAAAGTGATCAATGAAATGTGACGCAGTGTAATGTGATGCAGTGTAATGTGACGCAGTGTAATGCGATGAGACGTAATGCGTATGTAATGCAGTATAATTGAATATATGAGGTGTAAGTTGCACTGTGATGAAATCAGAGATCGTTCATTTTACTTTTCATGAGTTCTCATCACCATGACAACTCCGCTCACTCATCTGTTCCTATCTGGGTCATCATGATTAGTGCTCGATATACTGAAGAAGATGGCTCTTAAGCAAGGCAGGGTCCAGCAGGAAAAGGACCGCCTTACACTGACCAGCTAACTGTGTAACTGTTTGGATACCATTACATGCCTACACACATAAACTCTGGCCATCTTTCCCACCAACCAAATAAGCTTTTAAAAATTAATTGTACACGATGATTTTTTAAACCTGCACATGCCCCAGTAGACTGCTTGATTGACATAAAACAGCTATAAAGAGCTGACGGCCATTACTGCCGTCACCAATGGTCTCCTCCTCCGGGCCATTCTTGCCGTCATGAATGGTCTCCTCCCGGCCATTCCTGCTGTTTCTGGAAGCCTTTCTTTGGAAGAAAGCTGCACTGTATGCTCACTTGGAAGAGCTCTGAATCCCTTCAGAAACGAGGCACTCCTGGTTGCTGTAAGTTGTGTTGCAGCCATAGAGCGATGTATGTAGCAATGCATAGCCTTGGCTGGCTCACCTCAATGGAGCCAATTCTTACACTAAACTGCAGCTCACTGTATAATGACATGAATAGTTTGCGAAAAACCCATCCACAAAAAAGGTATATAGTCCCGCATATTATTATTTGAAGTGTCCATCCACAAAAAGGTAGACTTATATTTGTTATAAAAATAAAAGTCAGCCATCAGTCAGGCAATGAGCAGTGCTCATTGAAAGTGCAGATGCTAATAATCTCTAATAGGTTCAGATCACTGAGTGCATGGACTTTGGACTGAGATGTGGAGGGAGGCTGTGGACTCTGATCCCCATGGAAACACTGACCTAGTCACGATTAACACTTACATAGTAGGTGCTTTCAGTAAAGATTAGACGCTTATATTAATATCTGCTTGGAACCAACTTTTATGGATTGTGAAGGCCATCAGAAACTTCTGCTTGACTTGGCAGAATGTGCAAACTGTAAGAGATCAGGCCCCACAGCCATTGACACGCTGTTTTATATGCAATAACTCCGCCCAGCTCAGCGAGGGGGCGTTGCATTAGCAAATATTGGCAGCCACTGCAGTTGTTCAATGAGCATTCAGCTTGAATATGTCATTAGCACATCACTGGTCTCGCCAATACTCCGTAACAAAGCATGAGTACGTGTGTGCATGAGCAGGTGTGGATGAGCAGGTGTGCATGAGCAGGTGTGGATGAGCAGGTGTGGATGAGCAGGTGTGCATGAGCAGGTGTGGATGAGCAGGTGTGCATGAGCAGGTGTGCATGAGCAGGTGTGGATGAGCAGGTGTGCATGAGCAGGTGTGCATGAGCAGGTGTGCATGAGCAGGTGTGCATGAGCAGGTGTGCATGAGCAGGTGTGGATGAGCAGGTGTGCATGAGTAGGTGTGCATGAGCAGGTGTGCATGAGCAGGTGTGGATGAGCAGGTGTGGATGAGCAGGTGTGCATGAGCAGGTGTGCATGAGCAGGTGTGCATGAGCAGGTGTGGATGAGCAGGTGTGCATGAGCAGGTGTGCATGAGCAGGTGTGCATGAGCAGGTGTGGATGAGCAGGTGTGCATGAGCAGGTGTGGATGAGCAGGTGTGGATGAGCAGGTGTGCATGAGCTGTGCATGAGCAGGTGTGCATGAGCAGGTGTGCATGAGCAGGTGTGGATGAGCAGGTGTGGATGAGCAGGTGTGGATGAGCAGGTGTGGATGAGCAGGTGTGCATGAGCAGGTGTGCATGAGCAGGTGTGCATGAGCAGGTGTGCATGAGCAGGTGTGGATGAGCAGGTGTGGATGAGCAGGTGTGCATGAGCAGGTGTGGATGAGCAGGTGTGCATGAGCAGGTGTGCATGAGCAGGTGTGGATGAGCAGGTGTGCATGAGCAGGTGTGCATGAGCAGGTGTGCATGAGCAGGTGTGCATGAGCAGGTGTGCATGAGCAGGTGTGGATGAGCAGGTGTGCATGAGTAGGTGTGCATGAGCAGGTGTGCATGAGCAGGTGTGGATGAGCAGGTGTGGATGAGCAGGTGTGGATGAGCAGGTGTGCATGAGCAGGTGTGCATGAGCAGGTGTGCATGAGCAGGTGTGGATGAGCAGGTGTGCATGAGCAGGTGTGCATGAGCAGGTGTGCATGAGCAGGTGTGGATGAGCAGGTGTGCATGAGCAGGTGTGGATGAGCAGGTGTGGATGAGCAGGTGTGCATGAGCTGTGCATGAGCAGGTGTGCATGAGCAGGTGTGCATGAGCAGGTGTGGATGAGCAGGTGTGGATGAGCAGGTGTGGATGAGCAGGTGTGGATGAGCAGGTGTGCATGAGCAGGTGTGCATGAGCAGGTGTGCATGAGCAGGTGTGCATGAGCAGGTGTGGATGAGCAGGTGTGGATGAGCAGGTGTGCATGAGCAGGTGTGCATGAGCAGGTGTGCATGAGCAGGTGTGCATGAGCAGGTGTGCATGAGCAGGTGTGCATGAGCAGGTGTGCATGAGCAGGTGTGCATGAGCAGGTGTGGATGAGCAGGTGTGCATGAGCAGGTGTGGATGAGCAGGTGTGGATGAGCAGGTGTGGATGAGCAGGTGTGCATTGCCCAAGGGCCCACAGGATACTTGGACCACTCCCTGTGCAGAGAGAAACTTCTGTCTATAGAGACTTCTGTCTATAGAGTGTATGCTGCACACAAGCTAGAGAACTGTCTCTGCACAGCTGCCCACAGCTCTGCAGACAAGCTAGAGAACTGTCTCTGCACAACTGCCCACAGCTCTGCACACAAGCTAGAGAACTGTCTCTGCACAACTGCCCACAGCTCTGCACACAAGCTAGAGAACTGTCTCTGCACAACTGCCCACAGCTCTGCACACAAGCTAGAGAACTGTCTCTGCACAACTGCCCACAGCTCTGCACACAAGCTAGAGAACTGTCTCTGCACAGCTGCCCACAAGCTAGAGAACTGTCTCTGCACAGCTGCCCACAGCTCTGCACACAAGCTAGAGAACTGTCTCTGCACAACTGCCCACAGCTCTGCACACAAGCTAGAGAACTGTCTCTGCACAACTGCCCACAGCTCTGCACACAAGCTAGAGAACTGTCTCTGCACAGCTGCCCACAGCTCTGCACACAAGCTAGAGAACTGTCTCTGCACAGCTGCCCACAAGCTAGAGAACTGTCTCTGCACAGCTGCCCACAGCTCTGCACACAAGCTAGAGAACTGTCTCTGCACAACTGCCCACAGCTCTGCACACAAGCTAGAGAACTGTCTCTGCACAACTGCCCACAGCTCTGCACACAAGCTAGAGAACTGTCTCTGCACAGCTGCCCACAGCTCTGCACACAAGCTAGAGAACTGTCTCTGCACAACTGCCCACAGCTCTGCACACAAGCTAGAGAACTGTCTCTGCACAGCTGCCCACAGCTCTGCACACAAGCTAGAGAACTGTCTCTGCACAGCTGCCCACAGCTCTGCACACAAGCTAGAGAACTGTCTCTGCACAGCTGCCCACAAGCTAGAGAACTGTCTCTGCACAACTGCCCACAGCTCTGCACACAAGCTAGAGAACTGTCTCTGTACAGCTGCCCACAGCTCTGCACACAAGCTAGAGAACTGTCTCTGCACAACTGCCCACAGCTTTGCACACAAGCTAGAGAACTGTCTCTGCACAACTGCCCACAGCTCTGCAGACAAGCTAGAGAACTGTCTCTGCACAGCTGCCCACAGCTCTGCACACAAGCTAGAGAACTGTCTCTGCACAGCTGCCCACAAGCTAGAGAACTGTCTCTGCACAACTGCCCACAGCTCTGCACACAAGCTAGAGAACTGTCTCTGTACAGCTGCCCACAGCTCTGCACACAAGCTAGAGAACTGTCTCTGCACAGCTTCCCACAGCTCTGCACACAAGCTAGAGAACTGTCTCTGCACAGCTGCCCACAAGCTAGAGAACTGTCTCTGCACAACTGCTCACAGCTCTGCACACAAGCTAGAGAACTGTCTCTGCACAGCTGCCCACAAGCTAGAGAACTGTCTCTGTACAGCTGCCCACAGCTCTGCACACAAGCTAGAGAACTGTCTCTGCACAGCTGCCCACAGCTCTGCACACAAGCTAGAGAACTGTCTCTGCACAGCTGCCCACAGCTCTGCACACAAGCTAGAGAACTGTCTCTGCACAGCTGCCCACAGCTCTGCACACAAGCTAGAGAACTGTCTCTGTACAGCTGCCCACAGCTCTGCACACAAGCTAGAGAACTGTCTCTGCACAGCTGCCCACAGCTCTGCACACAAGCTAGAGAACTGTCTCTGTACAGCTGCCCACAGCTCTGCACACAAGCTAGAGAACTGTCTCTGCACAGCTGCCCACAGCTCTGCACACAAGCTAGAGAACTGTCTCTGCACAGCTGCCCACAGCTCTGCACACAAGCTAGAGAACTGTCTCTGCACAGCTGCCCACAGCTCTGCACACAAGCTAGAGAACTGTCTCTGTACAGCTGCCCACAGCTCTGCACACAAGCTAGAGAACTGTCTCTGCACAACTGCCCACAGCTCTGCACACAAGCTAGAGAACTGTCTCTGTACAGCTGCCCACAGCTCTGCACACAAGCTAGAGAACTGTCTCTGCACAGCTGCCCACAGCTCTGCACACAAGCTAGAGAACTGTCTCTGTACAGCTGCCCACAGCTCTGCACACAAGCTAGAGAACTGTCTCTGCACAACTGCCCACAGCTTTGCACACAAGCTAGAGAACTGTCTCTGCACAACTGCCCACAGCTCTGCACACAAGCTAGAGAACTGTCTCTGCACAGCTGCCCACAGCTCTGCAGACAAGCTAGAGAACTGTCTCTGCACAGCTGCCCACAGCTCTGCACACAAGCTAGAGAACTGTCTCTGCACAGCTGCCCACAAGCTAGAGAACTGTCTCTGCACAACTGCCCACAGCTCTGCACACAAGCTAGAGAACTGTCTCTGTACAGCTGCCCACAGCTCTGCACACAAGCTAGAGAACTGTCTCTGCACAGCTTCCCACAGCTCTGCACACAAGCTAGAGAACTGTCTCTGCACAGCTGCCCACAAGCTAGAGAACTGTCTCTGCACAACTGCTCACAGCTCTGCACACAAGCTAGAGAACTGTCTCTGCACAGCTGCCCACAAGCTAGAGAACTGTCTCTGTACAGCTGCCCACAGCTCTGCACACAAGCTAGAGAACTGTCTCTGCACAACTGCCCACAGCTCTGCACACAAGCTAGAGAACTGTCTCTGTACAGCTCTGCACACAAGCTAGAGAACTGTCTCTGTACAGCTGCCCACAAGCTAGAGAACTGTCTCTGCACAGCTGCCCACAGCTCTGCACACAATCCAGCTCAGGCTAGGGCTAGGACGATGGCTAGGGCTAAGGCTAGGGCTATGATTAGGGCTAAGGTTGGGTTTGTGGCTAGGGCTATAACTAGGGCTAAGGTAAGGCTAGGGCTAAGGTACAGCACGATGACCTCACAGTTTTTCACCTATGGCGGTGCAAATTACTGCCAGGTAGCTACAGAGCAGATCAATCAGTTGACAGGAGTAAGTCATACAGTTTTGGCACAGGTGATGATGACTGACTATACGTCTTGGGTTTTTGCAACCAGCATAGGACTAAGGATAAGACTAGGGCTAGGAATATCCAAGTATATCCTAGTATATCCTGGTATATCCTAGTATATCCTGGTATATCCTAGTATATCCTAGTATATCCTAGGAGAGGTTGTGGCAGTACGGGACATCCACCCCATATTATAGCCTACATCATCTTTGCCAGGACAAAGACTCCATCGTAAAAAGGAACCAGTATTCTTCAATGGACGACACACACCTAAACCTCCACTGTGAAATATACTTTTGTAGGATGCCTCTTTCCAATGTCCTTTCATCCTTCACACCAAATATGATGTCCCTTTAAATTCTGATGCAAATATTAGGTAAAGGGTCTTCTCAATATTCCTGGTCTATGTAAGAAAATTCTTATTTCATTTTTGAGAAGCAAATCGAAAATATTGTTTGTGTGATTTTAAATAAAATGCATTACATGGAAACTTTCTGTTTCAGGGTTTACGGAATTCTGTTTCATCATTAGCCACACACACACACCACAATGCACACAAACACACACCATGCACGCGCACACCACCATGCACATACACCATGACGCACACACTATGCACACCACCATGCACACACACACCATGCACATATACCATGCACACAAACACCATGCACACACAAACACACCATGCGCACTCACCATGCACACACAACACAACACACACCATGCACACACAATACAACACTCACTATGCACACACACCATGCACACTCACCATGCACACTCACCATGCACACTCACCATGCACACTCACCATGAGCACACACCCACCATGAGCACACTCACCATGCACACTCACCATGCACACTCACCATGCACACACACCATGCACACTCACCATGCACACTCACCATGCACACTCACCATGCACACTCACCATGCACACTCACCATGAGCACACACCCACCATGAGCACACTCACCATGCACACACACCATGCACACTCACCATGCACACTCACCATGCACACTCACCATGCACACTCACCATGCACACTCACCATGCACACTCACCATTAGCACACACAACACAACACACACCATGCACACTCACCATGCACACTCACCATGCACACTCACCATGCACACTCACCATGCACACTCACCATGCACACTCACCATTAGCACACACAACACAACACACACCATGCACACTCACCATTAGCACACACAACACAACACTCATTCTTTTAGAAATTTTTCCGCTTCATTCAAACAAAATTATCTTCACGAAGAAAAGTGCAAAATTTAATGCAAGCACTGAATATAGCAGAGATAAATGGTGGCCCTTCCTCTGCATCTCCAGCAACACAGCATCAAGAGTTGGTGAGTAGTTTCCTCTATAAGTCCCATCCTACAGGCAGTCAGAGGATGCTTGTACTGGGAGAAGCTTCTCTCCAAAGATATTGATGTCAAGGCATCCATATAGCATACCTTGCAATGGAAGCAGCCACCCCAGTAGGCAGGGATCACCAGCCACCCCAGTAGGCAGGGATCACCGGCCACCCCAGTAGGCAGGGATCACCGGCCACCCCAGTAGGCAGGGATCACCGGCCACCCCAGTAGGCAGGGATCACCGACCACCCCAGTTAGGCAGGGATCACCGGCCACCCCAGTAGGCAGGGATCACCGACCACCCCAGTAGGCAGGGATCACCAGCCATCCTGAAGAATTGCACATGGAGGATCTTGGAAAGCCTGATTGCACAGTGATCACTAATGCACAAGCAACACTAGGCAGTAGCCCAGAGCAGACACGTAGTCTTCCATATCATGCAACTAGCTAATTACATGTACAGTAGCTGCCCCAAATACTACTCAATTTTAAGGCTCTATAGATACTTGAGCAGTCATTACAGGTTAGGTTTGTAATTTTAATATTATAGTATTGAGTACTGGAGTGTCAGTGCACAATTAGTGCTACCTGTACAGGCCACTTGTGACAACAGGAGCCATACAACTGAAAGTGTAGTTTCAATGGAGTGATGGAGTGCAGTGTAAACAGATATGGATCTACACCACAGCCATCCAGGGCAGCTGCTTGCAATTCCAGTGCTAATGAGACCACACTAGGCTCTCATAATTATTTCCTGTTCAGTATGGAATTCCAGCCCACCAGGAGAAAACCTCTCCCTATAATTGCAATCCAGAGTTGGCCAACCAAAACAGTGCAGTGTGTCTTTGTGCATACGTGCTAGAGAGTTGCTCTGTTATCTGGCAAACATTCTTCATGAGAGAGTTGCTCTGTTATGTGGCAAACCTTCTTCATGAGGGAGTTGCTCTGTTATGTGGCAAACATTCTTCATGAGAGAGTTGCTCTGTTATGTGGCAAACATTCTTCATGAGAGAGTTGCTTTGTTATGTGGCAAACCTTCTTCATGAGGTTCTTCTTCCGACTTGTCAGCTCGTTCAGCTGGTGGCAGACCGACGTTATCAATCGCTGCGAGAGGTCGGTGTGACTTCGTGCTTGCCTGTCACTTTCATCCAGCATGGCTTCCCAAGCTTTGAAGTAACTCGTCCCCGTCAGCAATCTAGGAGAGAGTGGTGGAGTGGTGAATGGGAGAGAGGTGGAGGGTGAGAGGGGAGGGAGGTGGAGGGAGGTGGCGGGAGAGAGGTGGAGGGTGAGAGGGGAGGGAGGTGGCGGGAGAGAGGTGGAGGGTGAGAGGGGAGGGGGGAGAGGTGGAGTGGAGTGGAGGGGAGAGGGGTGCACAGGACAGATGGGTGGATGGAAGAGGAAGGAGAGAAGAAAGGAAGCAGTGGAGAACATGAAGGAGAAGTGAAGGGGACAGAAAACATGCGGAGAGTACAGAAGAATAGAAAGAGAGCACACAAGGTGAGCATAAACAGGGAGAAGAAGGGAGCAGGTCAAACTTGTCTTCTCCAACATACAAAGTGATTCCTCACTAATCTTGTTCACTACACGTGCATACCTGACACCCTACACCTGCTCAACCAGCACAGCCCTCACACTAATCTTGTTCGCTACACGTGCATGCCTGACGCCCTACACCTGCTCAACCAGCACAGCCCTCACACTAATCTTGTTCACTACACGTGCATGCCTGACACCCTACACCTGCTCAACCAGCACAGCCCTCACACTAATCTTGTTCACTACACGTGCATGCCTGACACCCCACACCTGCTCATCTACTCAACCAGCAGCAGCGCACTAGAACTCTTCCACCATTTCCCCCACTCCCTCTCAAATAACTTACGGGTCTTTCTTGAGAGATTCCACGGTCTTCTTCCTGAAAGACTTGACTACACCATGCAGCTGCTGCGAATGTTGCTCCTCTACTGAAGCTAGCTTCTGCACGAAGTCAACAGCTGGTGCGACAGGGCGGTAGGGTTAAGAGGGACCAGGGGAGAGGAGGGAGAGGGGAACATGAGAGAGGAGGACCAGGTTAGGGGGAGACGAGGGAAGGGGACCATGGAAGTAGAGGAAGAAAAAAATGAGGACAAAAGAAGTAGGTAGAATAAAAGAGAGAAAATAAGAGACAACGATGACCTCGTGAGCGACATTAGAAATACAACATCTACCACACTTGCAATATAATACTACCACACTTGCAATATAATACTACCACACTTGCAATATAATATGCAATATAATACTACCACACTTGCAATATAATACTACCACACTTGCAATATAATACTACCACACTTGCAATATAATACTACCACACTTGCAATATAATACTACCACACTTGCAATATAATACTACCACACTTGCAATATAATACTACACACTTGCAATATAATACTACCACACTTGCAATATAATACTACCACACTTGCAATATAATACTACCACACTTGCAATATAATACTACCACACTTGCAATATAATACTACCACACTTGCAATATAATACTACCACACTTGCAATATAATACTACCACACTTGCAATATAATACTACCACACTTGCAATATAATACTACCACACTTGCAATATAATACTACCACACTTGCAATATAATACTACACACTTGCAATATAATACTACCACACTTGCAATATAATACTACCACACTTGCAATATAATACTACCACACTTGCAATATAATACTACCACACTTGCAATATAATACTACCACACTTGCAATATAATACTACCACACTTGCAATATAATACTACCACACTTGCAATATAATACTACCACACTTGCAATATAATACTACCACACTTGCAATATAATACTACCACACTTGCAATATAATACTACCACACTTGCAATATAATACTACCACACTTGCAATATAATACTACCACACTTGCAATATAATACTACCACACTTGCAATATAATACTACCACACTTGCAATATAATACTACCACACTTGCAATACAACACTACCACACTTGCAATATAATACTACCACACTTGCAATATAATACTACCACACTTGCAATATAATACTACCACACTTGCAATATAATACTACCACACTTGCAATATAATACTACCACACTTGCAATATAATACTACCACACTTGCAATATAATACTACCACACTTGCAATATAATACTACCACACTTGCAATATAATACTACCACACTTGCAATATAATACTACCACACTTGCAATATAATACTACCACACTTGCAATATAATACTACCACACTTGCAATATAATACTACCACACTTGCAATATAATACTACCACACTTGCAATATAATACTACCACACTTGCAATATAATACTACACACTTGCAATATAATACTACCACACTTGCAATATAATACTACCACACTTGCAATATAATACTACCACACTTGCAATATAATACTACCACACTTGCAATATAATACTACCACACTTGCAATATAATACTACCACACTTGCAATATAATACTACCACACTTGCAATACAACACTACCACACTTGCAATACAACTACATCTGGAATTCACATTCGACACACTCATCCAAGAGCCGTTCAAACGCAAGCATTCAGCTTGTTGCAGCTAGCAAACCACACAGGCACGAGGGTGATAATAGGCCTGCCCTCACCTGATGTAACGTTAGCCGTACAGGTTACCATGACAGGACAAGGCAATGGTGCCAACAGAGGTACTTGTATGTCAAGCAACCCACTACAACAGCTGCAGAGGTCTACAGGAAACACTCTATTGGTATATGCCCACTCCACAACTGGAACCAAATAAGGAACTAGATACCACACCCCCTGCGAGAAGAAATGGTCAGTAGGATACATAATGATGTCCTATATCTATACAAGTGCACACACACACACATATATATGCACACTGTGATTTGTAGGAACCAAATAGAGAGCACCGTGGAAACAGCTAACAATCTACATAGCTCAGTGTTGATTGACCGAACCCTAACAACACGCCGGCTATCACCCTGTTTTCTTCACACACCACCCACTGCCCGGCACACCCACACACACCACCACCACACACTGCCCACACACACAACATTCAACAAAGGAGTGACTTACAGCCAAAAATTCGATGGCAAGCAATTGAAAATGTGCACACACGCAACGAGAGAAAACTTCCTTTGACGAAGCTCTCCATTTACAAACCCACCCCTTGCACAATCACCCAAACAGCGGTGAGGTTGTAAGCAGAAGCCTATCATCTATCGTTACAATGAGAAGAGTCACTGCAACAGAACTAGAGTTTTGCTTTACGAGTTTTTCTCTCACAAGTCATTACGACGTAATACATCTGTGCACACATACAGTGGATGAAACACTTCTCTTGATGAAGCTCTCATTTACAAACCCACCCCTTCCACAATCACCCAACACTGGCAAGGTTGAGGGCAGCAACTGGCCATCACTATGAGAAGGCATATTGATATCGGTCACAGGATCCGCATGACGGATTTCTGTTTCACAAGCCAGGGCAGGGGGGGGATGGGCTGTGTATCTTTTGGATTTCACCAAGTTCTCCTGGTTTAGAGCTTGGGTCAGTGCATCAAGCAAACACTTACAGCGTTAATTATGCTTAGAGTAGCAGTGCCACTAGATGTGTGAAGTGCAACTAACTATCTTCTGTGTGCTAGTTCCTCTCCACTAGATAATGATTCAACACTTGTTAATTAACGCTAATTAATTGGCTGGTTTGTTGATTCCAAAACTAGATGGGCTGAATTTCCTGAGCACTCTTTGATGAATGGAGACGAGAGAAGACGGAACAAGATTCCACAAGGAAATGAAGCACATAATTGTCGTGCGAGTCAAATACTGAAATTGCATTATCCTGCTGTTCGTCAGTGCTATGGTGGACATCTTGGCCTCAGAGTAATGTAAGGACTTTCATGTTCGGCAATGATACTTCTTGAAAAGCATTAATTAAATTATTTATTTATTCTATATCGGCGTGTGTGCTAGTGTCTGTGGTAATGGTGTGCTAGTGTGTGTGGTAATGGTGTGCTAGTGAGTGTGGTAATGGTGTGCTAGTGTGTGTGGTAATGGTGTGCTAGTGTGTGTGGTAATGGTGTGCTAGTGTGTGTGGTAATGGTGTGCTAGTGTGTGTGGTAATGGTGTGCTAGTGTGTGTGGTAATGGTGTGTTAGTGTGTGTGGTAATGTTGTGCTAGTGTGTGTGGTAATGGTGTGCTAGTGTGTGTGGTAATGGTGTGCTAGTGTGTGTGGTAATGGTGTGCTAGTGTGTGTGGTAATGGTGTGCTAGTGTGTGTGGTAGTGGTGTGCTAGTGTGTGTGGTAATGGTGTGCTAGTGTGTGTGGTAATGGTGTGCTAGTGTGTGTGGTAATGGTGTGCTAGTGTGCGTGGTAATGTTGTGCTAGTGTGTGTGGTATTGGTGTGCTAGTGTGTGTGGTAATGGTGTGCTAGTGTGTGTGGTAATGGTGTGCTAGTGTGTATGTGTGCTAGTGTGTGTGGTAATGGTGTGCTAGTGTGTGTGGTAATGGTGTGCTAGTGTGTATGTGTGCTAGTGTGCCCGGAGTTCCTCTGCATAAGACAATGGCTCCATATGCTGCCACTCTAAAGTGCTGAGAGTGCAGGAGGCACTCGCACGTCTTACATTCTCTGAGTTGGCATGTGCAAAAGATCCACTTATACCAGCACCACTTACACCAGCACCACTTCATTAGCACCACTTACACCAGCACCACTATGCACCACTTATACCAGCACCACTTACATGTACACTAGCACCACTATGCACCACTTACACCAGCACCAGTATGCTCTTGACACTCAACCTATTTACCTGAGAAGCTCGGAGGAGCCAGCACCGAACAGCTCTACTACCTTGAGGAACATAAGGAATGTACAGAGGAACACCGAGGAAGTTCTGGCCAGAGGCCGGGGAGAGCAAGGCAACAACACCGCCAAGACACTTCAAGAGAGCACGAAATGGTGAGCCAAGAAACAGGTGAGAGAAGAAACAGGTGAGAGAAGTCCTGAGCAGCGAACAACAGAGTCTAGATGAGGCCGAATTGAGCACAATAGCCATTATGGATGTCAACAGCATCACCATTGGCTGTGGTCGGTAGTAGTGATGGGGGAGGAAGCTGCAAGGCTGAGCAGCGGCACACAGACAGGCTGAACAGGCCTGGAGAAGGCACACAGACAGGCTGAACAGGCCTGGAGAAGACACACAGACTGGCTGAACAGGCCTGGAGAAAGCACACAGAGGGGCTGAACAGGCCTGGAGAAGGCACACAGACTGTCTGAACAGGCCTGCAGAAGGCACACAAACAGGCTGAACAGGCTTGGAGAAGGCACACAGACAGGCTGAACAGGCCTGGAGAAGGCACACAGACTGGCTGAACAGGCCTGGAGAAGGCACACAGACTGGCTGAACAGGGAGAAGGCACACAGACGGGCTGAACAGGCCTGGAGAAAGCACACAGACTGGCTGAACAGGCCTGGAGAAGGCACACAGACAGGCTGAACAGGCCTGGAGAAAGCACACAGACTGGCTGAACAGGCCTGGAGATGGCACACAGACAGGCTGAACAGGCCTGGAGAAGGCACACAGACAGGCTGAACAGGCCTGGAGAAAGCACACAGACTGGCTGAACAGGCCTGGAGAAGGCACACAGACTGGCTGAACAGGCCTGGAGAAAGCACACAGACTGGCTGAACAGGCATGGAGAAGGCACACAGACAGGCTGAACAGGCCTGGAGAAGGCACACAGACTGACTGAACAGGCCTGGAGAAGGCACACAGACAGGCTGAACAGGCCTGGAGAAGGCACACAGACTGACTGAACAGGCCTGGAGAAGGCACACAGACTGGCTGAACAGGCCTGGAGAAGACACACAGACAGGCTGAACAGGCCTGGAGAAGGCACACAGACAGGCTGAACAGGCCTGGAGAAGGCACACAGACTGACTGAACAGGCCTGGAGAAGGCACACAGACTGGCTGAACAGGCCTGGAGAAGGCACACAGACTGGCTGAACAGGCCTGGAGAAGGCACACAGACTGGCTGAACAGGCCTGGAGAAAGCACACAGACTGGCTGAACAGGCCTGGAGAAGGCACACAGACAGGCTGAACAGGCCTGGAGAAGGCACACAGACTGACTGAACAGGCCTGGAGAAGGCACACAGACTGGCTGAACAGGCCTGGAGAAGGCACACAGACAGGCTGAACAGGCCTGGAGAAGGCACACAGACAGGCTGAACAGGCCTGGAGAAGGCACACAGACTGGCCTGGAGAAGGCACACAGACTGGCTGAACAGGCCTGGAGAAGGCACACAGACAGGCTGAACAGGCCTGGAGAAGGCACACAGACTGGCTGAACAGGCCTGGAGAAGGCACACAGACTGGCTGAACAGGCCTGGAGAAGGCACACAGACAGGCTGAACAGGCCTGCAGAAGGCACACACAGTGGCAGAGAAGCCTTTATCTATTTACTAGTTCTGCCAATGTTCAAACATACTGGAGATTTGTCGGGCATGGTGTCCAGGATCCAAGCTCCACTAAGTGTGTGTGTGTGTGTGTGGTGTGTGTTGTGTGCGCATGCGTGTTTACTTACATACATTCAGTGTATCTTCTAAATGTACACATACGTACACTGATGTCCAAGCATGAGAACAGTGCAACTGTCACCCCTTGAGAAGGAGCCTGAAGGTTGCTAGGCACAGGAATGGGGAGGACTTCAGCTCCGTGGTTGGGAGTTGGTGGGGTGGGGCATGTTCTAAAGCTACGACGAAGAGTAGGGCATAAGGTAGGGCATGGATTGAAGCTAGGGCTAGAGTAGGGCACAAAATAGAGTAAGCAGCTAGGGCCAGGAGGTGCGGTGGTTTTGATTGATACAAAATGTTCAGCCAGTCAACACCAATTTCCACCATTTTGGTCACCTAGGTATACACAGGTTATAATGAGCACTGTGATTAAAAACCAACCAGGTTTTAACAAGCCATCAAGCCTCATTCAACAGAGGGACATGTTTTCTTTGATATGGGCAGGACACACCCCACAACAACCGATATCTAAGCACGATCAATGGAAACATAATGTGGGTCTGTAGAGCAGTATGGGGGCCTGTGTGCACTCAATGGAGGACCTGTGTCTGGTCTGTAGAACAACCACCTCACTGAGCTAAACTAATGCTGATTGGGTACAATGCAACAGACAAGCTGTTCAGTGGTTGTGTCATGAAAAGGGAGGGGGGGGGGGGGGATGGCAAAGTGCCTACGATAATACTGTACTACGAACCTGCCTAAACCGGCCACACCTCTGTAAGGTCACTACACACCAAGGCAAATCCAATGGTTCATTACCAGTCAATGTTCAAGCGCGGGGTGTCTAGCGAGTATAGCCCCATGTGGCAACGTACGTATGGAGGGCAAAGTTTATTGGCACGTGCGTACGTACATGGCACAAACATATTTTATAGCTCACATGTAGTTCTCCGCACTTCCTCAGTCCCTACAGCACGCGCCTCCTCTCGCTTGTCCTTGCCCCCATTTTCATCTCTTCATGGCTACTCGCTGAACCGGCTCAGAGCAATTAAGCACATGCACTGATATCGATATTACACTTCACACACGCGCATGAAAATGGAGGCTGTTATTGTTTCATGTGGTCAACATGCGTACGTACCGAAAAAGGGAAGAAAAAGGTTGTCATGAATAAAAAGGGTCTCGTTTCGCTTGTCATTTTATCTTCTCTATTACTAACTTCTAATTAAGAGAGGGAGGGAGCAGAGCATCTTCTAATGGGGAAAAATTGTGGTTCCCATTTGGAGTAGTGTAGCTCGGACGCGCTCAAAGGTGGTTCCCCAGACAAAAAACAGAAATGTAGGGAGAAAAAAAGAAAATGTGTCCCTTCTTGAGAGATCCTTAATTACCACATGCTTCATACTCACGTATGGTAAATAACTATTTAAAGATGGCTCAGTCGATACTACTCTCCTTTGCACTAAAATTGCAGGTGTGGGTATAGAGCCATATAAAGGTTACATACACCACAGCCAGGACTTCTATATAATGATTGCCCATGAGGGCACAGATTCACAGTTTTACACGTGTTTATCACCATCCTTTGTGTGGCTCTGTGTTGCTATAGGCAACACTCATGTATGACAAGAAGTGAAAAAAGCTTGATTGAAGAGTGGTGTTCACACTGCAATCAAGATTTCGTCATGCTCATTAATCAGACACTCAAATGGTGTTACAAGGTCAAGTCAGGAGGTGCCTCAAGGCCCATCATGATGAAGTCCTGTAGGACATACGTAGAACCTAGTGGCACGTGCTAACCTGAGGAAAGGGGGTGGGCGGAGGGGAAGGTAGAAAATTCCTCACAACTTATTATTTGTATAGATTTCAGCAAAGCACACACTTGAGGTTTCAAAAACACCATTTTTTGTTTCAGGTTTGGCCCATTTCCTTATTATTTCAGTTTCAAAATTATCCTCATGGACCAGGCACAAAGTATGGTCTTCCTTGAACTGCTTGGCACGTCCCTCTACTGGTGCACAGCCAACAGGCGCACTTCTCCTTGTCTTCTAGGCTCTTGGAGGGACTGAGTCTGCCATCTCTTTCTTCCACATGCATACAGATGCTTTAACCCTCTGATGATGGAGGGTGCACAATTTTATAGCCCCACAAGCAAGGCAGATTTTTTCAATCAAGACTTGGCAACTGCAGCCGAGAGGCAACTTCAGTGAACACATCCACTCGAATCGAAGGCACACTCGAAAATGTGGCTTTCGTATTGTAGCACGCCCAGTCGATTATAGTAATACTAGCACCGTGCACAGTCAGTAAGTCCCTTGCCGACGTTCTCTATAAAAGCTGCCGAGTTGGTAAGGAAATCCTTCTGTGCTTGCGGAATATCTGTGAAGGTGGAAGAGCATGAAGATGGCCTCAAGGATACTAGAGGAGCAGCTTGAGCCATCCCAGCCAGCCATTGCTGAGGCTACTCGCCAGCTGTTGGAAGAGAGTGACAGCGACGGAGAAGAAGCATTCTCCTCCCTAGAGGAGGAGGAGGAAGAAGAGATTGAACTGAACGAACTCCATGTTGACAATAGTAGTGACCAGGAACTGACCGCAGCTAGGTTTATGTCCAGTGTGTTTATAAACACTGAGGTTGCAACTAACAGCCTCACAAGTGCTGTGGTAAAACACTTGCGCTGTGCAAAGGGAAGAAGGCCAGCCCTTGTCTATGATCTGCCGAATCAAAGGGGATGCCCCTCAATACAGGCAGGCAAAATGCTGTTTTTTGGTGTATGCTCAGTGCAAGCGTTCCACAGCACTACTGTGGCTGCATAGTCGCGACCTCTGGTAGTTCAACTGAAGCAAATAGCATTGGTGACCTACTCGAGTAAATGCAGTATCTCTGCAGTGAATGTGAATCCCAATTAGTCCACCCCCACCACACACCCTGGATCTTCACCAGCTAAGAGGTGAATCTGAATCTGTGCTCCAATGCAGTGTATAAGTATAAGAGTCCCTGCAAACAGCTGTTAAAACAGGTCCAAGCATGTAATAGTATTTAGCACTCATTTTCAGTGATTACTGGGAAAATAAACCCCCCTGCCTTATCACATTTGGTTCTACTATATATGTGGGAGGCTGGTTAACCTAGTGAACATTCGCCCCCCCCCCCCCCCCCCCCCCCACCCCACGCCGGCTCCTATCTCCAAGCATGTAGTGTTAGTATCTATTGCAAGTGTTCAGCAGGTGACTCCTCCCTCCTCAGTTACTCCTGGATGTACATACCCTCAGGTGCAATCAAAACCACACCCCACCACACCCTCCAGGATGGAAGGGATTATCTTTCTAACCAGTCACATGCCTCATTCCCCAACTCCGTGATTAAGAATGCGTATTATCCACTGGGGATTACCAGGATGGGCCAGCTAGGAGCATCATTACATCACTATGCCCAACACACACACACACACACATCAATATTCAGCACTCGGTCGTTGATATTTAGTGACAGACAGTCATTAACATGCATAGTGAAGGGGCAGACAGTCATTAACATGCATAGTGAAGGGACAAGTAATTGATGCTATCTGCT